>SRMA01026851.1:5762-325907 GCA_007224835.1 Danionella cerebrum | reverse complement strand
TATTCAGGACTAGAGTCGTCGCCATAGTAGATGCCTTGATTATTTCAGGGCGGTGTCGGTAGTGGCGTCTGTGATTCAAACTTTGTACTTTCAGTGTGTTTACCAGACATTTGATTTATTATGGTTATATGGACTACTGCAATAAATCTGTAGTTTGTTCAAATGTAATCCTTAACCAGTACTTAGAACCAAAATTGATATGAAATGATAAACTATAAAGTTAAATGCGCATGCATTTGTTATGCAATTAGGGTTGACAGAACTACTGGGAAAAGGATAATGTAATGGGGTATAACAGATATTATTTGGGGATAACGAATCAATAATGCTCAAAACTGGTTGTTTATTATATGGTTGTTCAAGACTATGCTATATTCTTGTTACCTTACCACATAAAGCATGGCACAAATGCAAACAGTATAATACTTTCAGAAATAAAAATAATGCTAAGTTCTTCTAGCTATACTTGCTCAAAGTCAGGGATTTTGTAAGATATTAGTTTTACAAACGTGTGTTGAACGATACACCAATTATAACAGACAACACTTTTCTTTAATGTCGTATGTAGGTGTAAATTTAGTAATTTTATTTTACTTGAATGAGGAACAGGCACACTCAAAGTTGAGGTTAATAAAGACCCTTTTTGGTCATGGCAAGATTGAGCTCTACAACAAGACACAAGGTAGTTATACTGCATTAGCAAGGTCTCTCCTAGACAACGATTATTAAAGCATGCTGTGGTTTCAAGATGTCCTGTTCAGACCCTTGAAGCACAAATAAATGGGCAACTTTGAAAATTGTAGATGCAATGATTAGTAGAGGTGTGATAAGGTCTTGTGACGCGAGATCTTGTGAGATCGAAATTTGCATCACGTGAATTTGATGACATCCTTGCAATATAGTGGTATGGTGTAGAGCAGAAGATCTTAGACGGAAGCCGTCCAGGCCCGTTGCTACTAGGGGTGTAACGGTTCACGGTATGTATTGAACCATTTCGGTACAGCCTGTTCGTTTCGGGACACTTGCGTACCGTTTCGGTATTCGGTATTTGTATTAAATATTATAAATGTATTATTACCGCGATATTAAGCGCAGCGGAACCATGTTCCTGGGCGAGTTTCCGCACGGACGTTATTGAGGGACGTGCAGCTGTACTGTGCGACACTCAATAGCGTCCGTGCGGAAAATCGCCTTTGGCTTCCCTGTTAAAATACATAACGGGATAGACGAGTGGATAAATTTAAAGTTGTATGCCGACATTGTTCCACGGAGATCGGGCAGGCATCACATCTAACATTTTCTACTGCTGGAGATATTGTCACGGCAACCAGATCTATGCTCTCTTCAGAAAATGTGGATAGGTTCATCTTTTTAGCCAAAAACTTAAAACTTGAATAGTTAGTTTTGTTGATATATAAGCTGAAGCTGTTGCTAGTGTTAAAAGTTTTCAGGTCCTAACTAGTTGCAGTATTTCATTTTTATTTAATAAAATGTGTTTTTCTTTATAAAGAGTGCAATTTATTTAAAATATCACCCAAATGTGTCACTTTATTTATTTTATGCAAGAATTCTATTGTGTATTGGCAGCTTTTCAAAATAAAGATTATGTAAGTTTTTATTTTTTTTGTACCGAACCGAATTAACCGAACCGAACTCTCCAAGACACTGTACCGAACAATACAATTTTAGCGTACCGTTACACCCCTAGTTGCTACCCAACGTAGGGCTGGGCGATATGAAGCAAAAAATATATCTCGATATATTTTGCCATATCTCGATATACGATATATCTCGATATCGACAGGATTTAACCCCCCCCCCCTCCCAAAAAAAAAACTACTGCAAAAACAAATATTACAAATTTCAAAGTCGTTTTTTATTGACGCTCAGAGGTGCTTCTGCAAATTATCTTTCAGAAATCCTTGTATACATATTATAAAACAATAAAGAAATACATATTGCCTTTTCATTCAAAAATAAAACAACTAAAAAACCTTTTCCAATTCAGGAGCAAGCCGCGCTCTCTCTGTAGTGTACAGTCGCAGGAGTTCCTGTCTCGAAAAGTAATGCAGACTCGGTAAACTGTATCTGACTGGGATCAAGTGTTTTTAGCATACGTTTAAAGCCACGTTGTTCAACGACGGATATGGGTGCCATGTCCACCGCTATGTGAAATGCCATGAACTCTGTGGCGCTACACCACCTTGCGCTCTCCGCTCTGTCTTTCATATTTCATATTCTACACTCCGCGTTATAGAATTGTGGAGATTAGTTGAGCTTTGGTTGGCAGCAACTTTCACGGCAGTAGACATCTGTCTGTTGTTCGTCTGACGACTTAAAACCAAAGTATTTCCATATAATGGAGCCAGCTGTTCTTTTTTTGCAACAAGTTCTGTAACCTCCAGGCTGGTTGCGGGCGCCGCCATGTTGATTGAGACGACAGGCAAGGGGAGGGGAAACAAAAGCAAGGAGGCGCGGACGAGCGCAGCACAGAGAAGGCACACAAGCAAAGTGGCGAAAATTAAAAATAGACATTATATCGATATGTACGATATGCCAGAATTCATATAGAGTTTAAAAAATATCTCGATATATTTTAAATATCGAGATATCGCCCACCCCTAGCTGCTAACCATATTTTCCTTTTTCCAAAAGACAAAGTCTGAGTTTTCAACGTATTTTGGGGTCGTTAATCGAAATAAATAGAAATAAATTCTTCTGATTTCCATGTTGAATTAGGTAAAAGAAGTAAAAATGATGTGGTATTTCGTTTATTAGTTTTCCTAACTACGTTTGAGTGAGAATTATTCTCAAATGACATTATGATTTGGAAAAACATCAACATTTATCATGGAAGTTTTACTTGTGGCCATTACACAAAACCTGTTCAGAATTCATGTATTGCAAATGTAAAAGCGGCAAAAACTGGACTTGGAAAGAAACATTAGCATTTATTTAAATTTTGAATGAACTCATGTTTTAGTTAAACTTTTAAAATTGTTTGCATTTTGATGAAATGTAATTTGAAATTGAGTATATTTAAGCAGTTCAAAACATTTATGCAAGTTAATAAAAACACGTTATTTAACTTTTTTTTATAGAGTTTTATTTTAAAAGTGCTTGAATAAATGGTTTTATATCCTGTTCTTTAATGCAGGATGCAGGAACTTGAATACCGTTATAGTTAGACATTATCCGAAAGACACAAAAGAACAGATTTTGGATTAAACAGTTTCACCAATCATGGACATTCACCATCTGACAGGGTTTGTTTTTGAAAAATTTTAAGTGGTCCAGCCCTGTTGTGTACATGCCTGCAGTCTCTCCAGGGCCTTCCCAATCTCTCTCTCCACTATCATATAAAAAAATCTATAATAACAATTGCCACAAAAAAAAAAAAAACTGTGGGTTATTTACAGAATTTTAGTTTTTTTTACAGATGTTGTGTGTGTGAAACATACTTTAGAAAATTGAATTTGGAAAATGTTCAGGTCATATTATAAAATTGGTTCCATCCTACTTATTGGCATTCATTTTCTGCTCTTACTTTTAGTACTTTCCCCTTTTTAGGGGAAGGGAAAGGGCAATGGGGTAAGTGAGAGAAAAGGAACTCAACTCTAAAGTGTATGTCCTTTCATTAACCCTTCCATAATACACTGCAGTTATACACTGCCTTGCAATTGCCATAATAATTAAAATCATCCTTTCTCTCGATCTGCTTTTTTGACAGCGTTTCTCTCTCACCACTGCTGCAATCTCTTTATAATGCTGTTTGTGCGTACAGGCCTTCACTATTGAGGGTTTGATTGCTCTCCAGAGATTTGATGTTCCAGAATCAGTTGACTTTGTTCATGCCAGCTTGTTAGTTATTTCATCTGGGATGGGTGTAATCTGTCCTCGGGGAGGTGTTTGTTTGTCATAAACATATCGATGTTGTTCTGAGTCATTCATTTTTTTTTACTTCTTATTGTTAATCTCTGTACAGTATGATGATACGTTCCAGTTGCCTGAAGCAAAGATCTTGCTCTTCTCCAGTTTCTGAGGTGTGAGGGAGCATCACTGGCCCCCTTCTGGTGGAACATAGTACTGCTTACCTCCCATTCAGCCAAGTGTGTGCGTGTGAGGTCTCAGTCTGCAGAGAGACAAAGGGCATATTTTTCAGTTCGGAGGCCCGGGAGCGGGCTCAGTGCTGCCATGCTGCCTCGACAGTGTCTGTTGAGACTGAAGGGGTCTGAGATGGTGGGGCGGGGGTGGTGGCTCACTTGAGTGATCCTAGGTTTCCCCAAGCTGTGTTCCTAGCACAACATTGCACAATGGGGGCTTTTGTTTGTTGGGGGTGGAAGTGGAGGCTATTCTATTTCAATCATTTCTGGAAGTCCTGTGTTTGCAACGTGGCGGGCGCTTAATGGTTTCCTGTGGTTGTCAGTTGTTTTTGCCTCCAATTTCGTCCTTGCTTAATCGTTCTCTTTCCTTATATGTAAACTGTTTAACATTTCACCACTTTAAGTTGTATTTCCTGGCAGTTGATGGGTTCAAGAAGTTTAAACATTTTATAGTTCCTCGTTTTGAGCGTTGGGATCTACAAAACTGATTGAATTAAAAGAGCAGTGAATTGACAGGTAAGAGCCGAATGAATTATGAAATTTACAAAGATTCCCAAATGCCTTTTCCAAAATATAAAATAGTTCTAACCCTACAAAGTAGATGGGCAATTGATGGGTTCAAGAAGTAAAATAAAGATAATTTAAATGAGGATTCAAATGATTCATCAACTTTATATTTCCTTTCTTGAGTGTAGGAAACTTTCCAAAAGCCTTTTCCAAAATATAAAATTGGTTCATTTGAGTTTCAGACTAGTTTGGGAATGGATGGGTGCGTGCAGTAGAATAAATAGAATTCTAAACAAGGATGACTTTGAAAATACTTTTGGTTCTCTTTTAAAGCAAAGATTTGTTCCCTCCAGAAGAAACAACCAAAACAAGTTTATCTTCCCCAGAAGATGACGCATCAAGAAACAGATCAAAACTCAAATATATATTTTGGCTGAGCTGCTGTCATTCCCAATTGCTTCCACTTTTAAAAAAAAATATCAAAATATCTGTGTTTCCATTCACCTTTTTTATGTGCATTTTGCAATATTACATAAAAAAAAACCCTGGATGGAAACTCCAAGATGCACATACTTTAAAAAAAAAAAGTGCATAAAACTTGATGCAGATAGACGTTTTAAGCAACTTCCATTTTTCTTTTGATATTTGGCGCCCGTTTATCAGGAAGTGGTGTTTTCATTCTTTTGGACTCTTGGATGGAAACACTGCTATATTCGTAAATATTTTAATTTAATTTACATCTTTGGATGGAAACATGGCTATTGACTGTTGTATGTGGAATATTTATTAGTGATCAAAGTGTGAGACTCTGTTTGTTGAACATTTGGCATCCCATCACAGTACCACACTGGAATTTACAGAGCTCCTGAGAGTGCCCCATTCTTTCACAAATGTCTGGGTGCTGGACTGGGATATCTGAATTCAGTTATTGGTATGGTTGAGTGAATACTTTTGTCAAAAATATGAAACGCCCATTTGCCCAAACCAGCGGGTGTGAGCTTCTATACCCCTGATTCCTCCTTTCGTGCTTCTAGCATATTTAACCTCTTCCCCTACGCAGGGCTCTCGCAAAAGCTCCTCC
The DNA here is from genome assembly GCA_007224835.1 of Danionella cerebrum. NCBI lineage: Eukaryota > Metazoa > Chordata > Actinopteri > Cypriniformes > Danionidae > Danionella > Danionella cerebrum. Next base: position 320,216 of record SRMA01026851.1, on the reverse strand, counting down.
TTAATCTTACTAAGAGCTAATCTGTTTTGGGATGGGGGCAGACAGGGCTTAGAGCCACCAGACTGGCTGATTACTATGTCAAACACCCGCCTCACCATCCACTCATCTATCCATCATCTAGACAAGAGACACCTGTCTGCTGAGAGATCAATGTTGCCAATGGCGGTGCCCTAACTAAAGCTGCTGTCGAAAGAACACTGTAGCCTACATGGAATGAACATTTAAACCTGTGCATTCTTTAGTTTCCTGTTTTTAGTGTAGAAAAGCGCAAAGCTGCTGATGGAATTTAAAAGGAGCAGTGAACTGACAGATGAAGGGATAGTAAATTATGCAAAGATTCCTGAACTAAATTTCAACCTTTTAAAACTAGCTTTAGCTGCAGTGAATATATTATTATAAACATCTTGTCCACAGTGCTTTAAAGTAAGCCCCATTACCTCTACGAATGGATCTCAAAGACTTGTAAACACACAAGAAGACGCACTTGTTTACCTTGTCTCTCCTCCCTCCCTCCCCCCGTCTCTCTTATACACTCAAACTATTCCACACTTCTCTCCGCTGAGCTGTCTATATGAAGAAAAATGAACCAGTGCTAACACGCTTCCCAAAATGTAATGCTTCTTAATGAAGCTAAACATCTTTGGAGATAATAGCCTATTTCCTCGAAATTATTGACTTTCTACATGATAAGTATTAGTGGACCTTAAAAACACAACAATAAAGGCCTTTTTGGCATTTAAGATTATTGAAATAAAAATAAGTCAAGGTAATGTGGGATATTTACAGAAAATTAGAAGTGGCAGTCACATGTGATTAAAATTTTGGGAATGTTAAGGCAGATATACAGTTTTATAATCGAAAACTGGGCAAATGGTTACTTTATATATAAGAACTTTAACTCTTGAACATTTAAGGTCATTATTATTAAGACTTGTTTCTTGCTCAATATTATGAACGGTAACATGTAAAGTGCACATAGTATTAGTTGAGTATTTGGGATACAGGGTTTAAAGGATTCTAGTAGAAATTGTGTCCTAGTATGATTTATGTTTATTGGGTTAGCGCTTGTGTCTTGTGGTATGTTTACCCCGCAGTTTCTCTGACAAGGGAAGACTGGGTAAGTGAGAGGGATATCGAGATGGAGAAGTAAACAAACTGTGAAAGAGGATATAGGAATAGACTAATGATGTCACCACCAGCCAATGAGCAGCATGCACCGGAGATCATTTAAGGCCTGTCAGCTGTCCTGTTCTGTCCTCTTCACTTCATGCACGCAGATGTACACACTTTGCGCATGGCTATGCTTGGAATGGAAGAGTAGCTGAACTGTATACTACTTAAAAATGAATGAATACAATAACATAAAATGTGGAAAATAAGTGCTTATGTAGGGTTTTTCCTACTGAATTGTCTTTTTTTTTTACAGAAGACACTGAATTGTAAAAAAAAAGTCAATCCATACTGTCATTATTTTGCATTTTAATGCATGATAAAAGTATCAACTCGCAACCAGCTAGAATTATGGTTCTCGGGAGCACGGTTTTTATTACTGTGTCCACACAAAACCCCTGAAACACTGTTTGGACTCTAACAAACCAACAGGTGGCAGGCAAGTAGTTTCATTTTCACTATTGTTTCAGTATCGTGCCAAATGAGTATTCAGTATTGAGTTTGCAAAAAAACATGGGCGCCTCTGTTCAGTGATTAAATGGGGATGTTTAGTTGTGACATCATGTGCCACTTCCGGGACCTCGCTCTCCATTCGCACATTTACATAAGAACTTTGATCATTATTACATAAAAAAGGCTTAAATCCATTTAATTCAAGCAAGATTACCAATTATGTGTCATAATAAAAGTTAAGTTGGAGTCAAGTCTCCAAAAACTTCGTACAGAACAGTCCACTTTATAAACGTAATTAAAGACACCTCCAACTTTCACTGTAGCCCATTTCGGTCAATCTACACACAATGTTCCGCTTTAAAGTTTTGGCCTCTTCTACCATTGTGTGTCAATGGGAGAATAAAGTGCCAGACCCCTCATGGGCCGCATGACGACAGATTAATCAGGAGTGAGAAGAATAGGAAGAGTACCTACATGAACAGGAGCTTTTTCTAATCGACTCACCTTGGCCGCCTGAGAAAATCTGCTGAGTGGAATTTTCTGGAATTTTTTTTCTTATTTTCTTACAGTTGAACTTGCAATACATGGAATACATATTTGCCCCACTACATACCCTTAGTATCATTAGAAAACAAGCATCACATTTAAGTACAATGGCAACCTAAATGCTGTAAATAACAAAATATAAAAATGAAATAATCTAATGTTTCACATTGTTAAAGTACATTTGGTTGCTTTTATTCATCTGAGTAATCTGAACAGCATAGTATTAATTCAAATCACCCTTTCCAGAATCGTCTGTTTGAAAGATTCACTTTTTTGCACCCATATGTTTTATTAAGAGCTATATGATTAAATTAACATTATCCTTGATGAGGTTGTCACATAATGAAAGCTATTTCAGAGCCGTTTGTTGAAATAAAATGGCTCTATCGGCTTTCATGTAAAATTGGGCCTGTGGCGCTTTGGCTCTTGATTTGAACCCGCGGTTCTGTGTCCCACTTATCAATAAAGACAGAATCTCATCAGTCCATTTCACATGAAAGAGGAGAAAAACAAAGCTGTGAAAGGAAGAGGGCAGGTCGAGCAGCTGCCGGCTCAGAGGGTGATTGTGCAGTGGCTTTAGTCCCACTTGCAGTACAAAACCGGGCCACATGCACATGAACGCTCTGCTCCTCTCCCAAAGTAAATAAAGCAGCAGATGAGTCTGAAGGTGAATTTGTTTGGTAGTGGTGGATGAATCAGGAGAAACTAGTCACTAGTTATACCAGAAAGACCTTAAGGAGATTCATTTTGTTAAAAAATGAATTGCATTGGATTATTTAAAGCTGTCGTCTAGTAGCGTATTCGTTAAATATCCAAAATACAAGCAAGTTTATTCAATACTGTCTTCCTCGTCATTCTCAGAGTCCGTTTTGTGGATTTTATAGCCTGTGTACCTTATAGCCCAAAAATAGTTTAGTCCAAAAAAAGCATTTTCTTGAATCAAAACCCTCATGAAAGCATTTGATTCTTCATCAACTTGCACACCTTTAAGTAAAGTTACTTTTAGATTAAGTGCAGATTATAATTAACAAACTGTTTATTAAAATTGCATCACTGATTCTATAAAGTACATTTAGTCAGTCATGTTATCTGAAACGTGTTGCTTAATTCTGAATATCTCCTTGAGTTTTAAGTATTATTTAAATTGTTAAATATTTCCTCAAATCTTTTGGACATTACACTCACGCTGACATCCACAAACCGTTTAGCACAATTTGGAGATTTGCTCTCCACCATCTGTCAGATTAGCAGCTCGCTAATGACCTTGTCCATTTTGAAGACTAAAGCGGCTGCATCAGTCATGAGTCCGGTGTGTGACTGCAGACAACATCCACCCAAATATTTATCCGCTTGACTGTGGATTATGCTGTTCTTAGAGTAAACATTAAACCTAGATGTGCCCTTTTGACCCCTGGATGTGGCAGTAGATAACTGTGTTTGTTGTTTATGTGCTTGTATTGCAGTGTCAGGGTGTTGATGTTGCGCTGCAGGTGTTCAGAATCTGCAAAAAAAATGACGCAGTTGAGCCTCAAATATGTCCCTCATCACATTCACACAAAGCCTTATGTTTTTTTTTTATTTCATTAGAGAAACTACAAACTAGTACATCAAATCAACCTTGAGTTGGTGCGGTGGGCTCTTTTAATTGAATCTGAATGTAGATATTAACATATGCATTAAAGTATGTAATATGAGAGCACATGGAAAATAGGAAGCAAAAAGCCATGTGCTCAATTGGATGAAGACTCAAGCAAACATAACTCACTGACCACTTGACCACATAGCTGGTGGTCAAGAAGACACAGACAAGATACAGTGCAACGTTTATATTCTTATCCTGTAAAGAACTGAAAGAAACTAGCAAATATAAAGAGGACATGATCAGGAGAGGTGAAAGCACTGAACATTTAACAACAGGGCAGGCCTAAACATACATGAAAGCACATGGACAACAGGAAGCAAAAAGCCATGTGCTCGAAGAGATGAAGAGTCATGCAAACATAACTCACTGACCCTGTGTCCCTAACAACTACATGGCTGGTGGTCAAAAAGACAAAGGCAAGAAACAGTGCAACGTTTATATTTTTATCCTGCAAAGAACAGATGAAAACTAGCAATAGCTTGGACACAGTGAGGCCCAACATCAGGAGCAACACAACACGAAAGAGACAGGACACAAACTCTGCTGTTAAAACTCAAATGGTTTTGCCACATTAAGAGAAATAACATGAAAATCTGGTAAATTAAAATTTCCAGAATGATAAAGAAATGAAAAGACTGTGACAACATATAGATTTTCTGATTATTTTTTTTTTATTGATGGCAGTACTCCTTTAACACGAGGCACATACAGGCCAACATCACAGTGGCATGTATGACACGCCATTCTTCTAAAAAGCCTCTGCTGTATTTTTGCAATAGTGTGTTTTTTTGCATGCTTGTTTTTGTTGATGCGAATAGTGTAAAGTGAGTCTATGGCACGGGGACAGCGATGGGGGGTTTTCTTTCCCCCTCCTAAAGCAGGGCAACAAGCGGGCACAGGACTGCCAGGAAACACAGCACATTTAATGAAGCAAATCTGGGAAGCTGAGTATTTTTAGCCAACTCTTGTGCTGAGAGGAAACACCTCCAAAAGCTGTGGAAAACCCAAATAAACCTCTCTCCTGCTCCTCCTCCTCACTCTCTATCTTAAGCCAGACGGCAGTTGCCCAAGCGGGTTCCATTTTCCACAAACGGCTGGTTTTCTGAGGGAATCCTGATGGCGTGACACTTGTACTGAGCTCCATCTAGATCCATGCATGCTATGTTCACATCTACACAGATTAGAGATGTACTTTTAGACACAGGGATCGGGGGCTTGGAGGTGAAAGTCATTTTGATTTAGGATAAAGTCTTTTCATTAATCTGATTACATCTAAATCAGTTTGAACATGTTTGTTTATATGTGTTTACATGTTTTCAGACATTCAATTTCATTGCAAACCTAATCATATGATTTTATTTTTCACCTTTTCACATTTCTTTAAAGATACGTCAAATATCTTTCAATGTAACGTTTGTAAATATAATTAAATCCAATTTATTTTTTTTATGTTTCTGCCAAAAAGAATAGTTTGCTGTTACATCTATAATGTACATTTCTGAAAATCATTGTATAAACCCCAAAAAGTTATGTATAAAATTTCAATTTAATTTGTACTTTTTTTCATACCTTTTAGTGTTAATAAACAAATTGAATATTTGCCATTTTTTCTCAGTTGTCTGCTCTTTAATGAAATTCTTTATTTGTTATTGAATTAATGTCTTTTATTAATTATCATCCTTAATCCTTCCAAACTTAACCCTAATTGCCTTTCTGAGTGTTTTTTTACTACTTTAAATTTGCCTTCATTAATTACCTTTAAAATAATTTTTTGTGGCAATGGCTTATTTTTTTTATTTATTTTAGTACAACCCCAGCTTTTTTTTTTTATAAATATTTTTGCATTGCATTCCATAATAAACCAAAATAGTCCTGAAATTTTACTACAAGTAAAATTCAGGGCTCAAAAAAAAAAAATATATATATATATTTTTTTTTAAATTTATTTATTTATTTATTTTTTTTTGCAAAATTTAATGTATTAACAAACCGGCAAACCTCTCAAACTTTATACATAGTTTTAGGCACTTTTTGTTCCACTGTTCTTTTCTGTGCCAGAATGTCAACATTTAATTTTTTTACCTTGATAATTATGTTATAACTCTTGTAATGTTAGTTTAAAAACAAAAATATACAATCTAAGATTTGGTTCCTTCTTATTGCTGCCTGTGTGATTGGCTCACGCACCGGTGGCTGCAGAGACTTTTAAGTGTTAAGTAACTTTTAGGTTAGTATTTGTTAGAAGTTTATCTAGCATTTCATCATACTATAATTACATATTTAATGTTATTATATTTAATTCACTGAATTTTTGAATACAAATTACACCTGATTAATATTTTTGACTTGTGAGAATGTGGATTAATATTTATGGTCACATTTTGAGTGCTTTTTTTTTCAAGTTAGCAAGTGAGACCCTTTGTATTGATGCAGAGAATTAACATGGTCTTAAAAAGAGCATACATTTAATTCCATGGGATATTTTAGCCTCATTTCCCTCTTATTTGTGCAGGTGCTCAATCTTTAAAAGATTTTAGTGAGTGTCGCTCATGTTGTTTAGCTTGTTTTTTTTCTGTTCCATCTGCGAAAGCGACAGCAGAAGTGACCCGTCTACCGTGGTTTGTGGGATTGAGCTGAGGAAATGTCCACTTCTCTCTCTTTCTGTTCATGTTTGTGTCCTGTTGTGGTTTCTCGAGTGTCTTAAATGATCCAAGGTGGGATTGTGTTTCCGGAGGAGGCTGTGGCTTGTTGGAGCCTAGGGTTTGACCACAGGTCGGCTCAGGGTCCTGTGGCCGAGACTGGTGTGGTTCACGGGCTGTCGGTGTAACCTGAGAGTGCTCAACTGCACATGGGACACACACGTAAGCACTTGGGCCTTGCCATTAGGGGCTGTTGCGTTTGGACTTGACTGTGGAGTGGATTAAATGTATTGCTTCCGGAAGAACTTTGATTTAAATACTGCTGCCTGATGTTCTTGTTTTGTATGGAAAAAAACCTGCATCTGTTCTTTCCATGGTTACAACAACCCCCTCCGTCGTCTCCCTCTACACCAGGGTAGACTTGTTTACCACTATTCTTCAGTCAATGACATGCAAGTCATTGCGGACCTCCCCCTCTGCTCTTTAATTGGTTCAGCTGTCCATTTCCAAATCCCGCCTCTTTACCATTTACTATCAAAACACAGGACCGGGTCAGATGCTGTTTTGACGGTACATTCCGGTTTCAAGCAAGAACGATGAAAGGAGTTTTGTTATGCATTTTACTTTGTATGCTATAATCTCAATGAAATGTTAGATAATGCACATAATGTTAAATACGGTCACCATACCAAGAATAAAACTAGGAAAATTTACAAAATTGTTAATGATCACCTTTAATCAAGTTTGCATATCTAATATTTATTAAATATAAATGTATATAAGTAATAATTGGCTCGGGCAATATACAAAAAAGTGATATCTCAATCTTTATACTTAACACATAATTTCGTTGCTAAAAAGGCTGACATTTATTTTGATAATTAATTAGTTGGGCTATTAATATTTTTTTCTGATTTATATATATTTAAAACAATAACAGTTTTTTGTTGTAACTTTTGTTTTTTGAATGAATTAAAAAATGATGGGTTTATTCTAATCATTCAAACATTACTCAAAAAAGGTGTGTATTCTTTCCTGAAGGACATTATTTAAAACACATTGTTTGTCATATTCAAAATAAAAACTGAATGAATGTCTATTTGAAATTTGCATAAGCAATTAATCGATGGTAAATATATCAATTTAAATTTGCATGGTACAAACATATTGCCTGCCTCAGTCAATATGTGTTTGTGCTTCCCCTCAGTAGGTTTTTTTGCACCATAAAGGGGACATTCGTTCACCCGTCTGCTCACACTGGGGCCTCTCGTCGACGGGTCAGGTTTTCTCAAATTTAACATTACAAACATGTCTCAGCCGTCCGTGCCTGCGTGTACATCGCAGCTCTTTCTGTAGATGCATGGATCTGTCAGTTAAGCATATAATACGAGTATATGCTCAGCAATGCCATTCGGTGGAAGGTGTTCTGGAATTCAAGCCATGCTTTGCTTTTTCCCCTCCTCGTGCGCATGTGCTGTACTGTAGCAGCATGACGCGCAAGCTTTTTCCCCCTGCTTCAGGGAATGCTACTAGAGCACATTAGATCATGATTCACACTGCACACACTGTTTTTGTGACAATAAATGCCAGGATTTTATTGAAGTAAAACAAGAAATTATGTGCACACACACATCATTTAAGAAAAAAAATATTTTGTCACACGTCAGTGCAGTGAAATATGTTTAGTGGCTGGTGCTGAGCTCAAGAGGATTAACATTTTGCTGAGAGATGACGTATTTTGAATTTTCCACTGCGCTCAGTGAGTTAAAACCATAAGACAGAGCAGCATCCAAGTGTGTCAGTGGGTTTGTCCAGGGATTCTAACAGCAGTCCTCTTAAAAGATTGTGTTGGTCCAGAAGATCCTGTGTTTAACCTTTTATATAATGAGCAGCTACGTCATTTCTGTTGCTGCAGAGGACATTTGTGTAGTACTAAGCAGTGTCTATGTAATGCAAGCACTGGCCTTTCACTCCCTTATGACCACTCAAAAGAGCAGACAGAGTCAGTCACATCAGGACTGTCATGCCACAGGGCCCTTTAGAAGTTTGACGCTTCACTAGACAGGCTAGATAATGTGTAACCTTCACGTTTAGCAAGTTACAGCTGTGGTCTGCAGCCCAGCAGGAAGTATCATTTGTTTTTTCTATGCTGCAATATTGAGTCTTAATGATTAACTGGTGGTTTTTGACAAAAGAAGACATATTTTATAACTACACTGCCTAGAATGCTGAAGAAATTCCATGTCTGTCTCAGAGAACATTGGGTTCCTGTGCTATTATGTAGGTAATTGATTTGTAATCACTTAAAGTTGCTTAAGGATATATACGGGCATTAATATTTTGACAAAGGAGCAGATAAACATAAGACTGATAGAAAGTGTTTTGTTATGCCTTCGCTTCAATCAACTTTTGTTTTTTTTGCAGCCAGAGTAGTTTCTGTTACTTCTGAGACAGCTGGGATCCCATTGGAATCCTATAGAACTTCAAGTATCTTTTGCATAAATTTGTGTGCAATTTTTTTTTTTTAAATCTTGTGAGCTCTAAAATGGTCTATATGTAAGATTTTTCATTATATGGAATGTTACACTGCCAGGCCAAAAGAAAAGTTGCTTCCTGCATTTAACTAAGCAAATAAGTAATGCAAGCCTCCAATTGGATAATTATTGCTTTGCTTATAATCTTTCGACTGGCAACAAGTTATTTAAGCCTAACTGGTGCAATGTGAATGACTAAATGCCTGAAATTGGCTTATGAGCTGTCTGTTATTAAAAACAAGAAGATAGTAGGGACCCGTCTTCTTAAGGAAGAAATGTGGCTAAATACCCTGATCATGATCTGTGAACACTTACACATTTGGAGAAATCACATCAAAAAAAAAAAAAACTGAACTGAACAGTGAAAGTGAGAACATTTCCAAACGCACAATGCAAACGAAACTCAAGGGATTGGGACTAAACAGCTGTGTAGCCTTAAGTAAACCACTTGTCGGTAAGGCTTCCATTTACTATGGAGCAAGAAGATTGAGCTCTAGAGCATTAGACGAAGGTCATGTGGTCTGGTGAACCCAGATTTACACTGTTCCAGAGTGATTGGTGTATCAGGGTAAAAAGATAAGCAGATGACCTACCATCATGCCTACTACCTACTGTACAAGCCTGTGGGGGCAGTGATATTATCTGCGGCTGCTGTAGTTGTGTCAGGTCTAGATTCATGAAAAGTAACAGCTCAAAAATAATGAGGTCAGCTGACTCCCTGAATATACTGAAGGACCAGGTTCTTCCAATAGAGGATCCTATTCTTCCAGAATGACAATGCCATGATTCATCTCATTCAAATCCGTTCAGGGAGCATGAAAAATGGATTGGCACATCATTTTCTCACATGGATTGGCCACCACAGATTCCAGAACATAACCCCATTGAGAATCTTTGGGATGTGCTGGACAAGGCTTTGGGCGGTCTCCACCATCACCGATGCAGGATCTTGGTAAAAAACGAATGCAACACTGGATGGAAATAAATCTTGTGACATTGCAAAAGCATATCGATACAATACCACAGCAACCGTGTGCCGTAATCAAAGCTAAAGACCGTCCAGTGAAGTATATGATCTTTATTTGGTGGCGGAGAGTGTATATTTCAAGCTGTTAAGTCCCTCATTTATTTCTTCAGTTTACTGAAAGAAACTCCTGATTTTACTTCTGTTTTAATATTAGTATGGAATATCTGCCACTGAAGATATAATAAAACATAGATTTTGGGACTGTTTGCTTGATAAATCAAAGCATTAAATCAGAATATTAGGAAAATAATTAACTAACTTGCAATTCTGACTTAAAATATCATATTTGCAAGTTTATATCACAGAAATTTCAGAATCTTAGAGCTGTGAGTTCCTATCACAGAGTTCTGACTTAATATCAGTTGGGTGTGAGCGAATAAAAGTCACAATACTGTTGTTTTATTTTATCTTCAGTGATGAATCCTTTTAAAAACAGTTAATAAAGCAACACATTCTTTGTTTGCTATGAACTGCAGAGATTCATTTTTTTACTTGTTCATCCGTCAGCCTCAAGGCACCCCTGAAACATTTCCTTTCTCTTTCTTCCTCGGGATGGAAGAGCACTTTGCCTGGGGTGCCCTCTTTTGGTAGCATTCCAGATGATGAATAACTTCCTGCCTTCACTAACTATTCCTCTATTTCATGGGGTTGGTAAGCCAAGAATGCTTCTGTTTAGACGCTGCAGCTCAATCCTCGGGTAGTTGGAGGAGACCTAGATATTTAAGGAGACAAGTCAGTTAGGGTTTGGAATTAAGAGCTGGGAAGTGTGCTGCTATTATTAGGGCATAAAAGGGCCATGTGTCTATTTAAGGAAATGCAGCTCTCATTCACTGGTCTGCTCTTTACATGTTATGTGTGTGTGAAACATTCCATAGTGGCCCACAAATAGGAAAATATCTGTTTGGAGCGTTTTCTTACTTGATATAAACAGCAGATACATAGTCGGTTATAACAAAATTATTCTAGAGACATGGATTTTTATGGATACTTTGGAAGGTATTCACAAATGTTTATCACTTTCCTCTCATTAAACGTAGGGATTAAACTGAGGAATGTTCTAGTATTTTCTGCAGGGTGGCTTATGATGCGGCAGAGCCCTCAGAAGAATGCTAAGCATCTCAACTGGCAAGAGTTGGAAAAATTTCTCCACCCATGCCAATTAAGTCCCTGCTGATGTTTGTTCTTTGTAGAGGATCGAGTGTGTGTAAACCATGCCCTGGGGCTTTGGGATTGAATCGTAAGCTGACTACGCAAACACACGCATACTGTGGTGGGAGGAGGACAGATGTGGTAAGATTAGCATTCTTCAGAGAGTTTTTAAGTTAAATACAAACAAGAAGAAATCTGTCCCCCATGATGGAGGTTTGGGTGCCCATGGGTCTCGTGTTGCCACATTGTCTTTGTTATAAGTGGTATTCTTCAAATAAAATAATTGCATGATTCTAGCACATAAATATTGGGAATCAGCAGACATTTTCTTTGGCTTTGACACTTAAGCCTGCCAGGCAGTGAGCCAGGAGCCTGTTGCCAGGTGACCAGGAGTTCTGTGCCATGCAACATATTTGCTTCCTCATGTTCAGCTGATTGGTGTCTAGTTAGTGTAAGCGCCTGAAGTCCCACCCCAGGCAGCAGCACACCAAGACAGACCTTTCAACAAGATCTCCTTATCCCCAGACCTACCGTCACATACCTAAACCGCTGTTCCCATGTCTTGAGTTCAGCAACGCTGTCTCAGTTCAGCTTTATTTGGATAGATGTTTGAACAATCCCATTGTTCAAGAGTTTGGGTCTTTATCATTTTAAATCTTTGCTGTTTTTAAGCATGTTAGCATTAGCCATTTGAAGAACATACAAATTTTACTTAAATTATTGACCACGTGACTAAATAAATAGCATTTGTTTGAAGGAGAAGGCGTACCAGTGGTGAATCATAGTACATACCAGTGGTGAATGATGTGTATTTAGTGTTTTGGTCATTTTCTTGATCATAAATTTATTGATCTGCCATTGGAGCAAGGCTTTTATGCAATGGTTGTGCACTGACTGGTCATTTGAGGTCTGACCTTTGATTTGACCTCATAAGCTCCACACCTAACTTGGACTTAATCTTGGCCTGCAAACATTCTTTCATAACACCTGACCTTAGATGTACCCTAGCAACTAGGCTAAAAACAATTCACCAAATGCTGCACCCCCTTCACTTGTAGTAACTGTTACTTTCCAAGAAAAGAGAAAATGTTCATTGCCTTAAAATAGAATTGACATTTTAGACAATTGAATTCGAAATCCATTGTAAGAATGAACTTACTTTCTCTAAAAAAAAAAATCAATGCACAGGTAGAGTTCCACATTACAGTGTTTAGCTTCAGGTGCTAACTAACAACTAAAACTCTTTAACTTTGCACTTTATTGTGTTGAATTTTTAATGTTGAACATTTTAGCCACATGCATTATAGAACAAACATAAATCCTTGGTAAGCTTCTGAATGTTAACTGTTCTTTCTGGCCAAACACAATTAACAAAGAAGACATTTACCTCTTTGTCTAGTTTTGGAAATTTAAGAAATTACTTTCCATTGCCAAACCGCTTGCATGTCTGCTATTTAAAAGTGCTTTCACACTTGACATGTTTAGTTTGATTTATTCGAACTAAAGTTTGGTTTCCCTTTTAGTTCGGTTCGTTTGAGCAGGTGAGAAAGCAACAACCGACCAAAAAAGCAGACAGACACCTGCTTGTGGTTTTGTAGATGCTTTCATTTGTGGTGAAAGCATAATCAAACTTTGAGCCAAACTAAAAACAAACTGGAAAGGACAAAAACATGCTTTTTGAATGAATACAGCCCTGTATACGCAGGGCATTATGGGTTTGCGTGTGTCTATATACAAAGTATTGTTTACCATAGCAAGTTGCAGTCAAACTTTGTGTATTTTGTAATCTGAGCTTCATTTGCAAAGAGCATCATAACCGATTAACACAAATGATATCGTAAAAGATGACAAGAGTCAAAGACAAGATGAAAAGCAGTCAAGGAAACACATACAGTGACGATGGTGACCAATGAGTGGCCCATATGATGATATCACATGCCGGTGTTATCAAATAGTGCGGATAAGAGCGATCAGTGTGGTGGGAATGAGAACTACATCTGCAGACGGTTGCAACAATGTATTGGTTGTTCCTCTTGATCCAGACCAAATTAAACAAACGTTAGGTGTGAAAACACAGTCTTCCATGCAAATCACTTTACTAAATTTGTAATAATAATAAAAAAGTTTAAAAGTTTTTCTGGCTGCCTACAATTATCTTTGACTGTTCTATCATCAACTGACCAAAGTGATGGTCAATTGTTACTCGACTTACTGATTAAACAATCATCCCTCCTCTGTTCTTTTCCCACCATTCTTCCCTCTGTCTCATGCTTGTCGAATTACCAACAGTCTAGTCCCCGACTGCTCGGTCTATACAAGTGTTTCCAGGGGAATTTTTATTGATCGCTTATATGTCAACAGAGTGCTTCAGGACAAGAGTGTGGTTGAAAAAAAAAAGTTGTTTAGAATGTGCTTCTATTTTTCATTCTGCATAACGGGGAACTTTCTCACGCTTTTCAAAAAGCTGGCGTCTCATTGTGAGCATCTCCATATGGAGCTTTTGGGGTTACAATATGATATTAGGAACCTTTCCATAACGGAGCAGATTTGTTTGTCAGGAGTTGATTACAGAGAGCCTATAAACAGAGCCAGTTGTTTAGTAAAAACTACAGCATTGTTTAAAAGACAACGAAGCAAGATGCAGACATAACAGTTACGGCCTTTGCAATTAAAATGTTTATGCCATGTTCGATAGCTCTAAATATAAATCAGGTTGCAGAGCCTTGTTTTACTTCTCCAGGCATTATAAACGTCTTTGTTTAAATGCTGTAGAAAGAAGAATCTTTTACATTTTAGATTAACGTATTTTGCATCTATATAAGTAGAGTCTAAATATATTTTCTTAAAAATAGTAATAAAAAGTGATGTTTTAACTTTGTTAATTCACTTGTAAATTTGATGCCTGTACCTTTTTGTTTTCATTTTAAAATTGCATTTTTTTCATCTTTAATTTTTTTTTATTATTTTCATCATAATAAATGTTATAAAGAAATCATATAAATAAATGATGCTGTTGGACTATTTAAATCATTTTTTTTGTCACACAACCAATCAATCGGTGGATGGTTGTGTAACTGTTTGGTGGCATTTTTTTATCGCCACATTCCAGTTCATTTAAAGCCCACCACAGATGGACCACAGCTTCTTGTTTGGCCTGGCTCTACTCGATGCTTCCCAAACTAATGGTTCAAACAGCACTCCATCTGCTAACTAGACATTCTGGCATCACTTTTCACTCTTCCTCTTTCATTCCTTCTACCCTCTAAATTCTCAACTGTCTTTAACAGTGAAAACATTTAGCTGTAGTGCGTCCAGAGCTGCAGCTTGGACAAACAACACCCTTCATCCAAGACCTTTTCCTCTGTGCTCTGCTTTATACAGGGTTTCCACGGCGTCTTAAAAAGTAAAAAAAAAATAGAATAAAAACCCACTTTTAGGCCTTAAAAAGTCTTGCATTTAATTAAATTCGCTGTTCAAAAATTTTCACAGGTCTTAATTTTCTGGCACACTTCAGATCAAAGGTGCTTCAGACAGATTTCCCAGCATGAACCGCGTGAGCCGGCACATTTGGTTGTTTTGCAAAGTTGGCTGGCAGAGCAACAACAACAACAAATAAAGTTAATTTTGTCATTTATAAATGTTTCAAAATTGTGAAAACAATTGTTTTATGTTAGTTTTCATGTAGCAAATACACATGTCCTGAAATGTAATTGAAATCACTAAAACACTTGTGCCTTTGTTAGCTATATATTGTTAAGGTTTCACAATGGGTTTGCACATTTTTTTGTGTTAGATTTCGTTTGATAAGTGCATATAATGGTCTGAATACATCACAAAGTCAAATATATTTTAAAGGAAACTCAGTAACGATTCTCAGCATAGCCATTTGTAAGACAAAAGTACAGACTATCTACATTTGCTGATCCATCAGAATCATTTGTTTGCTAATCTGAAGTTCCTTTCAAGTGTTATTAAATTATGACATTTCAAGAAATAAAACGTTCACGTCAATTTTTTTGTTCTGATTTCTAGGACTCTGAGACTTGTTTAATATAATCATTTAGTTTTTTCCTCCATCTGTTCACAATTTATCCACCTGCAGGTGTTGTTTACATATTTAGAAGGCTTGTATGCATTTTACAGTGATTTATATTTTATAGATTTTATAGAGACTTTATGGCAGTTTGTAGACATAAGTATTAGACATTAAAAGGTTTTAATTGTGACACTTTTCATAAGAGATGTCAGCTTTTTGGTTTTATAATCAACTTCCACAAAAGAAGCTCAGAGAGACCCTTGGATCAAATAATTTTTGTTTACATGGATGGGCATCGATGCAGTTCCATATGCATACAGACACATACATATGGAAAATCTTATTGCAAAAAATCCATCCATGTATTATTGACGAAATGTAACTGGTTGTAGCCTCAGGAGTTTTTAAAGTTCCACTCATTTAAACAGTTGCCTTTTGTATTTAACCCCACTCTTCTTTGAATCGGCAAGTGACATTTTCTCATGTTTGATCATTTCCAGTATGTCCTAAGAGGTGTGAGAGGCACGCATGCACGGATTCCGGCGAGTGCTGCCACCCTCAGTGCCTGGGCAGCTGCACTGAACCAGACAACGATGAGGCATGCGCCGCGTGCCAGCACTACTTCCATGAGGGCCGCTGTGTTGAGATCTGTCCACCAGACACATACAAGTTTGAAGGGTGGCGCTGCATCACGATGGACATGTGTGCTCGCGTTCATCTTCCCAGCGAGGTTGACTTTGTCATTCACAATGGAGAGTGTATGCCGGATTGCCCACCAGGATTTACCCGGAATGAGTCTATGAGGTATGATGCCATAAACCAGTGAGCGCTTTGAAGTTCATCTTGCAACTTGAATTTTAAAACATATTCCATGGCTTTTTGGAACCAAATATTGTGTTAATATATTATTATGAATATGCTGGAAGCAAGGTTTAAGAAGGTATAACACTTAAAATGCCAAATAGCTAACAAACTACATAGAGAGAGAGAGAGGGACAAAGGAGCAGGAGGCGGGGGGAAGAGAAATTCCTGAGAGAGGAATGCCTGCTGCATGTCTCTCCCTCAGGATAAGCAGAAAAATGTCCGAACTAGGTTAGTCAACTTAATTTAAAGAGCCAGAACATTCCTGGTTGTGATGTAACTTCCTGTTTGTGATGCAACTTCCTATTCTATCTCAGAACAATAAGGTTCAAAATAATGTTTCCATCACAGTTTTAATAGAATAATGGATAACTTTGGAGTTAGAATCAATGTCCAAATTCATTTTAGGAATGTTTAAAAAGTTGTTCTGGTTCTTTTTTTGTAAATATGACCTCTACGGGTGAAATGCCATGTAGTCTTTTGTAACTTGTGCCAAGATGAAAGTGTTAATTTATTAAATGAGGTGAGGCATTTTTAAGAGATTTAAATCAGTTTTGTGTCATTTAGCAGTTCTTGTTCACAAAAAAAAAAACAGGCTTTAAGTGAGCACTGGTACAAACACCCTATAAAGCATTGACCTTGGGTTTGTCAAAATAAGCCTTGAATGTTCTTGATGTTTTGGTGAGACAATATTCCTGTCATGGTTCACTGGCTCTTGCTTGTGTGTGTTTGAGTGTGCGGCTGCAATGTGTCCTTCACACCCACTCTCTCTTCTGTCTGTCTCCGTCTTTCCTGCAGTATGTTTTGCAGCGCTTGTGACGGACTGTGTGATAAGGTCTGCGAATCTAAAACAATCGACTCTGTGGACGCGGCTCAGTCGCTGCAGGGCTGCACGGTCATCAAGGGCAACCTGCAAATCAACATCCGGAGGGGCAGTAAGATCCTCTGCTCGCACACACCCCTCACACAACTGCACACTTTTTTTCTTTTTTTGGCCAACCTAGCCACTTCTTTTCACATTCATGAAAAAATGTTGAATTAGCAGAGATTCATATTTTTTCTGTTACAAGTGGTCCAAAACAACTGAGAAAACAAAACAAAATTGATTTCCTGCTGACCACTTGAGGAAAAAAGCCTGATATTTAAAGATCCTATTAGAGCTTCAAAAGCTTTGTATTATTGAGTAATTTAATTAATGAATTTTAATACTTTTCAAACAAGTTGATTCATTGTAATTACTCAGTGTCACCAAAAAAATCATGTTTATTGCATAAAACCTCATTATTCAAACATTTTAAAACATTTCATATGTAAATATGTTAGAACCTAACTCTGTCCTCAGTATCCCCTACTCTTGCACCAACTACCCTTATGTCCTCTTTCAGTACATCCATATATCTCGTCTTTGGCCTTCCTCTTGACCTCTTGCCTGGCATCTCCATCTCCAACATCCTTATATATATATTAGGGGTGTAACGGTACGCTAAAATCGTATTCGGTTCGGTACAGTGTCTTGGAGAGTTCGGTTCGGTTCATTCGGTTCGGTACAAAACAATAAGAACTTACATATTCTTTATTTTGAAAAGCTGCCAATACACAGTAGAATTCTTGCATTATATAAATAAAAGTGACACATTTGGGTGATATTTTAAATTAATTGCACTCTTTATTAAGAAAAACACATTTTTTTTTAACCTCTTAAGCCCGAGAGTCCCCGGTACCGGGGACTTGCCCCCTTGTGCGTTACATTTTCACTCATCGCTCACGACCCCTGAGAATAACCCACACATATTAAATACTGTTGTGTTCAGCGGAAACTCCTCTAAAACGTATCTAATTCAGTTTCATATCCGTTAACCACAGCTCGAACGCCATGCAAATAAACAACAACATGTCCGGAGTATAATTCATGACCACGTTTTTGTTTATGTGCGATATGTATCCACAATATAAACGGAAACACCCAAACCATGACATTAAATGAAAGCTAACAACCAGCTGAATCCAGCGATATGCAACTCATTTACATTTAATGAAGTATTTCAGAGCAGGGAGCGAAAGTTCCACGAAAAAACGCCAGCGAAAACCAAGCAAGCATGTAAATCTTGTCTAACCTTTGCCGTTTTTTCAACAAAAAGTTATTTCCATAGCGATAAAAGTCCGTTTGTTGTTATGTCCGGTCGATAGCTTTGCGAAAACTCCATTTTGTGTTTTTTCTGTTGCTCCAGTGCTCCTCTTACGTCACCAAATATGGAATGACTCCCCTTGCGTAAGAGCACGTCTCTCCACGCTGCGCGTCGTGTGATTCGTCGGCGATCCCGCCAGTCTCAAAATGGTTGAGCTGATTGGTTTCCTCAGAATCAGAGCTTTCCAGCGATGTATAGAGCTCCCGGATTGGACAGATGGTCGGGGGGTAGGGACACGCAGAAGCTCGACGTCGAAAGCGTTTGTGAATGAAAAGTTCCCAAAAGCGCAGCAAGATGGGGTAAATGAGCTTCTACCCCCCTTTTACAGCGTTTCTTTAGGAGGTTTTTTTTGCTGAAATCATGTCCCATAAGCAAGAAAACAAGACTATGAACGTAGCTGAAGCTTTGGACAAGATTTTTCCATATTTCAATTATTGTGCCAAATTGTGCCAAACTGTGCCAACATGGATTACGCCTGAACTTTGTTCAATCAAAACCTTTACAGAATATTAGTTTCTTGTAGTATGAACACCAAACTTGCTACAGATGTCCTTGACATGTAGTTGTTACAATTGATTGTGTTTATTTGCTTCGTTATAAGTAAAATAAGGAGATATTGGAGGAAACGTGTTTTTTTTTAGGCGGAGTTCATTTTTGGCCATTCCAACATCAATTACTCTTACCCAGTGTTCTTGACTGTCAAATTAACTCATCCACACCACTCCCCAAGAACCTATCTTCATTTTGATACCAAGATTTGCAGTTTAGGCCTTGTAAAAGCTGAGAAATGCCTTAAAAAGTAAAAGTATAGGATTTTCGGAAAATAGGCCTCAGGGCTTAAGAGGTTAAATAAAAAATGAAATACTGCAACTAGTTAGGATAGATTAACCTATCCACATTTTCTGAAGAGAGCACAGATCTGGTTGCAGTGACAATATCTCCAGCAGTAGAAAATGTTAGATGTGTTGCCTGCCCGATCTCCGTGGAACAATGTCGGCATACAACTTTAAATTTATCCACTCGTCTATCCCCGTTATGTATTTTAACAGAGAAGCCAAAGTGTTCCCAAACAGGAGACTGTAGTGAGGTGGGAGGGTCTTCAAGCTCTGGCTTCCCTTTCGCTTTTGCCATGTAATTTTCCTACTCGTGCTCGTCACTCAATAGCGTCCGTGCGGAAACTATCTCCGTGGAACAATGTCGGCATACAACTTTAAATTTATCCACTCGTCTATCCCCGTTACGTATTTTAACAGAGAAGCGAAAGTGTTCTCAAACACGAGACCGTAGTGAGGTGAGAGGGTCTTCAAGCTCTGGCTTCTCTTTCGCTTTTGATATGATTCCATTTTCCTACTCGCGCTCGTCAGTCAATAACGTCCGTGCGGAAACTCGCTTAGGAACATTGTTGCGCTGCGCTTAATATCGCGCTGATAATACATTTATATCATTTAATAAAAATACAGAATACAGAAACGGTACGCAAGTGTCCCGAACCGAACAGGCCGTACCGAAACGGTTCAATACATACCGTGAACCGTTACACGTGTGTCTAATGACTGATATGTACAACCAAGATTTTTATTTGACTTTATTCTTGCATTTTATATGCAGTGATTTAAACACTTTATATAGTTTGTGACAAATATGCAACAGAACATTTTCATCATTTAAAGTATAATTTATTTAACTTTTATTTCCGAGACAGGAGAGTATCGAGACCAATACACAGGCAAGATTAGGGCTGGGCGCCTTGACCTAACATCAAAATGTCGATTAAATGAAGTTTTTAACTCGTGTACCATTATTTTATTATAATTATTATTATTTTTGCTCTTGTAGTTCACTGAAAAGTTTTGCACAGTAAAAATGCTTACAAATTACAAGGGAGAGATTTTAGAATAAAGGGTATATTACTTGATTTTTTTTTTCAATAATTGAAGGAAACACACACAATATCTACTGTCTACGACTATTTTTTTTTACTGAAATTAAAGCACACAATGCATAAAAACATTCTCAAAGCAGGGTCACATGACCGTTTTTAAAGGGAAAGTATCAATAATTGACCTGGAATAATTTGAATGATTATTGCTTCTGAATGGCGATTGGGATTACTTTTCAATTAATCGCCCAGCCCTATGCGAGATCAGAGAATACATGGACCAAGACCAAGGCATGCTAAGCCAAGACCAAGCCCATTATTTTCCAGAACTGAACAGAATAATGTTAAAATTGACACAATTACTTTTCTTTATTGCAAAAAATAGACATTGTACAAATTACAGCACTTTTTTTCTGTTATTTTATCTATTAAGCAACAATTAAAAAACTAATTTGTACAGAACTAATTCGGTTATACTTTTTCTGAATTCAACACTCCATCAGTTAAGTAATATGAACTTAGTATGTGCCAGGAAGACGGACGTCAGTCATTTCTGTCTATACATTTTCACATAACAGAAGTTCTTCATGGAAGTTGTACTGATATATTCTTTGTGCTCCGTAAAGCTCTGAGGTAAAAACTGCCGATAAATAACTAAAAGCTGTTGCTTGTATTGACAAAAATGTGTTCTTGGCTTAAAATCACCAGAACACCTGTGCAGCCAAAACTGGGATCAGAGATAGTTGAGACCGTGACAAGACCAAGACCGTGATTATTGGTTCTGAGACTCCTTATTGTCTCTTGTTTAATCATCTGCATTTTTACACCAACAAAGGTTTTATTTCTTATGTTAACATTTAATCTTGTATTACAATTAACATTTATTTCTTGCATTCAAATCTAAATAAATCTAAGCTTTATTTAAAAGTAGAAAATTGGGGGGGTACAAGTCTTCTCAAAATTATTATCTGTTGTTACAAATGAAAGACTTTTACTTTATGCTCTAGTAAAAAGTTCCTTTTGAATAACAAAAAGGTATAACTGAGGAAAAGTAATTGATCAGCTTTAATAATTGTATATATTAGATGTTTATAATGATTTGGATTTAAGTTTTAGGTGTGACGCTTCTTTTTTCTCCCTCTCTCCTTCTCCTCCAGATAACATCGCATCAGAGCTGGAGAGTTTCATGGGTCTAATCCAGACAGTGACTGGATATGTAAAGATCAAACACTCTCACACCCTGGGCTCTCTGTCCTTTCTCAAGAGCCTGCGGCACATTCATGGAGAAGAGCTTGCCGATAAGTAAGTCAATGCAGCACATTTCGATGACTGATTGAGTGCTGAGTCGAGGCAACCTGTAAAACAGGACAGAATGCATGTAGAACAACTCACTCAGCACAAGCTTTTTCTCGGTCTGGAGACCGTCAGGAACATCATGAATAGATCGACTCCATGCTCGATGGAAAGTGAAAACCCTGTTACCCTGCATTTCTAAAGTATTAGCTTTCTGTCTATACAAAGAAGTCTGGAAAATGCTCTTTTTTTTACTACGGCTACTAGTTTCAAACATTTGAAAATTGAACCCTACTAAAATCACACATTTTTTTGATGCTGCTCACATTTTGGGGGTCACGTTGGGGGGGCATAAAAATCTAATTCAAGATGAACAACCGAGAAGACATGAGACGCTTTAGTATCACTGTGTTTGGATATTTGATGTTTCCCGTGGTATTTCAAGGTAAATACCAATATAAACTGTTCTATTTAGGAGCTATTTATATGTAACAATACTGTCCTTGGTTCAATACGCTCGTTTTTCAGTTCTTCATTTGAACAACTCCCAAATGTTTCAAAACGTGTTTACGGATGTGAATGCATTTCTTAAGTAAATGTCAAATCGATGAACTGCTCCTTGTGTAAATATCCAATCAGTAAGCGCTAAAGTTAGAGGAGGGTGGGACTTGTGTTTCACTCTAAGCATGACCAGAGCACTATGAGGAAGCATTTCGGCTTTGCGGTTGAATATTACAAAGATTAGAAAAGAACTGTAAACATTCACCACATACAATTATCAGATGTAATTATGCCGTAAACTTGAGCGTTCTGTACCATCATCATACAGCACTGTCTGCACACACAGTGAGAGAGACTCTGAATCATCCAACCAGTCAAACCCAGCTAATTTAGGGGTTTGATTTAGCAAAATAGAGTGAATTTTAACACCTTTTTTTATTTCATCATGTGATATATACTGGGGCTGTTTAAAAATGATTAATTTACTGACCCATCTGAACCAAACCGAACAGAAAACCACATTTAAAGAGCAAACTGTACCGAACCGTGAGCCTTGTGTACCGTTGGATTTCTTCCTGATTGCTGTTGACGGCTCTGATTGGCGAACAGGTTTCAATATTCAAATAATAGCTATAACGAAAGTTATATTATAATAGATTACAATAGGTCTGGCCTAATATGTTTGAGCTAGAGTCTGACCATGAATTGGAAGAAAATGAGGATTTCGCATAGATTGAACACATACTGGAGCAGTCATGGGGCAATAATGACAAACAAATTACCAACCATTACACAGTTGTGTTCATAGGTTTACATACCATGACAAAATGTTTGATTTCTTGGCCATTTTTCAGAAAATATGAATAAAAAACCTAAGTGATAAGTGCTTGGCGGAAGCCATTTATTGGTAAACAAATGTGTGTGCTCTTTTAGATCATAATGACAAGACAAACTTTCCAAATAACCATAATCAAAAGTTTTTACGCCCAGGTCATGTTGGCCTGATCCACAAAAACTGACAGAAAGGCTTTGAGTGGCTGGTAAAGGTAACTGTCCCTGTGGGATATAGCAGGGGTTAGCTGTAAAAAAAATAACTTGGATCTAATAAAAATACTTTCAGTTTCATTTTGTTGGTTCCCTCAGCTGTCATAGGATTCAACACTTTTTGCTTAATCAATTCAAGACCCCTTTAATGCATGTTTATATGTGGCAGGGTAAAAAAGTGTGTGAGCATATTAATTTTTCTGTTTCTTTTTTTATAAAGGTACTATTTGAATGTGTAATGTGGGAATCTTCTTGTGAAAATTGTATGTCAATAGTAGAGCTTTGACTTTATGTGAACACACACACACACATATATATATATATATATATATATATATATATGTATGCATGTATGTATGCATGCATGCTAAGTCAAACAGGAACACTTATTTTATCTTCTATATCTATCCTCTGATGGTGTGGGCTTAATGGTGGTTGTGCGAGGGAGTCTGTGGGAACTCTTCTGTTGTGATCTCACTGGACTAGAGTTTCAGCTCGTGGAATGCTTGTAAGTGGCGCAGACATTCCCGGCGTTCCTGAGGTGTTCATTGCAGCTGCAGAAGTCATCTTAACCCTCTTCTGAGCACTCCTCTACATTTGGCCTTTAATGAAATACAATATGTACACACACTTCAGTTGTTGCTTTTGCACATACTGCATTCATGTCATTGAAGTCATGTTTTATTAATCTACTGCTGTGATGAAAGCTGTGATCTATTTGAAATCAAAAGGAAATGTGCATTTCAATAAGTGTGTGTTTTTCTTACTGTAGAATGTATGCGTTCTATGCTGTGGACAACCAGAATCTCCAGTATCTGTGGGACTGGAGTCAGCACAATCTGACAATTCGAAACGGCAAAATGTTTTTCCGCTTCAATCCCAAGCTGTGCATGTCTGAGATCCGGAAGATGTGGGAGAAGACTGGTGTAAAGGAAAAGATGGAAGAGGATGATGTTCGGAGCAATGGGGAAAGAGCAAGTTGTGAGTAAATGAACAGTTTCTTGCAGTGACCGGTGCTTTCAATTTTCTGTTGCCACACAATGTGATGAGAGTACAATGTTTAGTGGGTAATAATATTAACTATTGCTCTTCCACAGTTCGTTTTTTTATTACCTATTTTTAAAAAAAAAATTTAAACTCCCCAAAATGTTTGCATAAAGGGTTCATGGAACAGCCCAAAATCTCTTGCTATGCTAGAGTATTTAGAGTTCCTCTCATTAGAAATAAATGGCCAATACCCAGCTATCGAAAAACAACCCCATGCAATAGTACCCCTTTATTAAATTTAATTCGGCACCGTTCAAACCCCAAATTTAGACTTGTCCATGGATTTCCAGCGAACTTCTGTTAAACAGGCCAGTGGTGATTGCCTCTAAACCACTGCATCCAGTGGTTGCATTGCACTAAGATGTATGGCACTGGTGCAGCTGATCCACCATGGAAACCCTATTGATGAAGCTCTCCCACATTGTTATTGAGAATCATCTGAAGAGCACCTGAAGTTGTGTGGGCTGTAGCTGTTGATGCTGTAGTACGTTGACTTTTTTCTGCGTTGACCCTGCTCTGGCATTTTACATGCTCTTTTTGGCAACAAGGGCTTGTAATCACTTAAAAATCTCTTTTAAAAAAAACCTTTCTCTTAATTATAAAAATCCATTTATAGTTGGAAGATAAATCAATAAATGTATGATGTAAAATGTAAAATTTTTCTACATGTTATAACATGAATAAATATGAGATAATTAACTGAAATCGTACGATTTTTTCATCTCGCCATCATTTTACCAAATGAAAACTTTTGTGATGGTTTTAAATGTATGCTTTCAATTACTGCTTTTCTCTAAAGAAAAGCTAGTATTGGGAGTATACCAACACATATGAATGTTAAAAAAATTAGCTCCGGGCCCAGGACCGCTCTTTAGTTTTGTGAAATATATTGCAGCAGTAGAGTAAAACAAATGCTTAGAAAACTGGCGGACACAATGTTATCCCACCACACAAGCAATGTTCAAGAGGCGTCTTAGGTGCCCAGGTAGCTCTTCTGTACCTACTCTATAATGCTTTGATTTCTTTCTGAACAGAACAAAATTGATGATAATGGCTGATAATTCCACCAGAAAGTAATTGCTCTGTCTGTTAAGTGGTGAGACATTAAAAGAAGTGCCTTTTTAACACCACTTGGATTCCTCAGGAAAGATGGAAAGGCCATGACGCTCTTATACTTAAGCTCTACAACTCTTCAGGGTGTTTTCAGTGAAATCTCTCTTATGGCCCCTCCTCTAGGTGAAAGTTACATCCTAAAGTTCAAAAGCAACCACACTCAGAGTTCTCGGATAAAGCTCACTTGGGAGCGATATCGACCGCCTGACTACAGAGACCTCATCAGCTTCATCGTCTATTACAAAGAGGCGTAAGTAACTGGAAGTTAACATTCTAGACTTTTACTGAGTTAGTTTTCAGGTTCAGTGCTGTGATTATGGAGGTAAAATGTGCTGCTGTCTTGGTGTAGACCATTCCAGAACATCACTGAATTTGATGGACAAGATGGATGTGGATCAAACAGCTGGAACATGGTGGATGTGGACCTTCCACAGGAAAAAACACAAGACCCTGGAGTATTTCTCTCTCCTCTCAAACCCTGGACACAGTATGCTGTCTTTGTGAAAGCAGTCACCCTGGTTGTGGAGGACAAGCATATTGGGGGAGCTAAGAGTGAGGTGGTCTACATTCGCACTAAAGCATCTGGTTGGTACCAACTCTTATCCTCCATTATCCACCCACTGATAAAGTACATCTAGTCTAATCAAATGGTTTTATTTCCATAGTGTCTTTTGCTACTTTTGTATTAGAATTGGGTTATAAGAAAATGAGACACACAAAGGCATTAGTCAATGCTGTAGTCAATTTTACTCTTAATAACCACCCCTGCCAAAATCCCCCACCTTACTCAAATGCAAGATTAATTATTGATTTGTTAATTCAGAATAAAAAAGGTCTTTTAGATTGAGGTCTAGAAGAAAGGTCTTTTAGAAAGGCAATTTGAAAGTGGCCCAGCTTTGTTACACCTTTTGGGCTGGAAATTCCACTTTTTTGTGTCACTAACATAAGAACGTGAAGTTCCTTTGTATCCACTTATAATGAATGTCAAAACATTGTAAGTTGATTTTATATTTTTTGTATTGAATTGAAAACAATTTCAGACTCTATTGTTGGACATGGATGTTTCTAGAGTGAGGTAAAAATCTTGCAGCAACATTTTGCTTTGTGGATAATATCTCTCTTGAACTTTCCTGACAAAATGCAGGTGGGTGCTGCAGGGCTCGGTTTTAGGTCCAGTTATATTTACATTTTTTTTGTTGGAATTCTGAAAAAAAAAAAAATCTACCTATCTACTATATATATATATTTAACAATCCAGAAGGGAGAAAAACAGCCACCCCACTGCACTAAATTAAATCTGTTACAAAAAGAAGAATGGAACCACTTGAGGACAGTGGTAAAACACCAGTGTAACCACCCATCTGCAAGAGAACATTTTATAATTACAGGAGGCCAGAATTATATTGTAATTTCATTTTTATGCCATTGTATCATTGTTTTAAAGCACCATCGATGCCTCTTGATGCTCGTGCATATGCTAACTCCTCGTCCTCGCTGATGGTGAAGTGGTCTCCTCCTATCGCGCCCAACGGAAACAAAACATTCTACTTTCTTCGCTGGCAGCAGCAGACCGAAGACGAGGAACTCTACCAACATAACTACTGTTCTAAGGGTAAGCGAGAACTGTGGTTTCTTCTACCCTTTACCACCCTTTTCTGTTATTTTGATTTAAGGTTTTTCATAATGAGTGGACTGTGAAATAAGTCCACTTTAACTCAGTCTGGTTAAAGAAAACAAGTCGCTGTGGTGATTTTGTTTGTTGAGATCACGTTCTTCATTACAGAGTTGAAGATCCCCATCCGCATCTCAGCCACAGCTCTGTCAGACATGGAGAGTGAAACAAAGCCCACAAAATCAGATGCTACTGGGGGTGAGAAGGGCTGCTGTCCTTGTCCCAAAACCAAGGAGGACCTAAAGGCAGAAGCTGAAGACAGATCTTATCGTAAAGTCTTTGAGAACTTCCTGCACAACTCCATCTTCACACCCAGGTATGAAACACTCTCATGCCACTTTTTTATAATGCGTGGGTTGTGAATGGTTTTGCTTTTATGGATCCTTAAGCGATATCTTTGGATGTATGTTAATGCCAAAAAGATATAGGTAGTGTCTAATAGCTAATAACATTTGCTCATTAATATTTACTTGATTTAATTATTTTGGGATGCTAGTTTGTTTTGTAGGAGTCAGAAACCAGAAAGTAGAGTAAAAGGTAGAGATAAAGGTTTTCTTTTCTGACATAGGCTAAATTTGCCCCACCCCCTTCCATAATTACATCTAACCCTACTTTGTCCAGCTTAGTGTTTTTTAAGGTATTGAAATCAATAAAATGACAGGGGTGCCTAAATTTATGCACATTCCTAATTTTGTTTAAATAGTTCTTGCACACTTTCCATAAATTATAATACCCCTTTTTCACTACTCAAATATAACTGGGTTTGTGTTTGATATGATGTATTCAACTGAACTTTCTTAACCAATGATTTATAAAGATGTTCTTATACAGTGCATTATTTTTAGAAACAACATGAGGCCCCCATAAAAGACTCGCTGCATTCTCTATTATTCACCATTAATCAATTTTAAAATTGAATTTTTCTTAAAAAAATACTTGATTATTTTACGTCCTTTATTTTGCAAGAATGAGTACCATATGCACATCTGCTTCCTATAGAGCTTATCTGGGCATTTATCAATGCTATAGTTCAAACAAAACGCTAGAGGATGGCTATTTCAGACCGACCAAGCAGAGAATACAATAAAATTAATATTTTCTTCATAACTAGTGTGAACAATGTAACATCTATGACAGATTCCTGACCCTTTAACCAAATAAGAAGGTGTAGTTTTACTCGAGTACAATCTTTGGAGAAAAAAAAAACCCAACAGTTATTTACATTTATCGGTGGTGCTTGGTTTCTGTTAAATATTTTGAGTCAGATTGTCAGAGGAGGTAAATGGACCCACAGATTTTACAACTCTTTTCTGGAGCCACATTAAGCCACATTTTGAGCCTGTCTAAAATCCTTATTATTATATGAAGCTGGTTTTGAAAGTTAAATCTATAAACAGTGGAGAATAAAGATGTATCAGATGGTGAAGGGGAACAATGCAGCGATCAGGACATCTTGCCTATGCTCCCATACTGGTCTCGCTCTGGTAATAGTGGTTGTTGCAAATTAGGACTTTAGCAGGCTGTAATTTGGGATGCACTAACAGAGGCAGACTGGATTAATGAGACTGGAAAGCTGCCCTTGGCTGGGGAATCTTGCCATGTTAGGCTTTTGTTTGTAAAACAAGGAATGACATCTGCATTGTGTTATCTGTTTACCTTGCATGTGGCATCCGCAAGCTAAACAGATTTAGCCGAATGTAAGGGATGACCCAGAGGAAGAAGTTAAGGTTTACTTATATGCAGATGTTTTGAGACTTTCCCAGGGTCTGTTCAGGGCAGGGTTTTTTTTTTGGGGGGGGGTTGTTTTTGTATACAGTATTTTGAGGTGGGCTTGAGTTTTGAGTTATTACCATTGATTCACAAAGGGATGCCGCCAAACATCTTCTACCATTTAGCTCCACTGAACTTGTGCTTTCAGGCCTTATTTTCATCAAGGTAATGGTTTGTGGTGCATTCGGGGACAGTGGGATGTATCCTTCTGTAATAGATGGAAACCAGACTTTCTAAATGTAAATACGCTTTCAAACAGTAACAGGAGCTGCTGCAGAACCTCTCTTCATTAAGGGTGGCATTTTATTTCAATGTTGCTTCAGAATGTGTGTTTTGAACATTTTTAGTCCAATTGATTTGAATGTTGAGGTGAGATTGGTAAAATACTCACAAGACCCCCATTAAAGCTAGGGTATACCTGGCATCAAGTGTCTCTTCAAGTGCCATTCTAGTTTCTGGGAGGATCCAACCTAATGTAATTCACATTGTAGTGATACCAGTGTGTTGGTGCTAAATGTAGATAGAACACACAAGGTTTTATTTTGGACCAAAGAAAAACATCAGACACATCCCAAAGCTTTGGAGTCAGAGAAATCCAAGATGCTAAACACGGAATAAAGCGGATGTTACCATTCAGGAGTCATCTCTTTCTCTCATCCTGCCATGTTCTTTGTTTCCATTGGAGTGTCCGGCTCCCAGGACGTCTACAGCAAACCTATGTGGAATGTTAATGAATTCCAAAGGAAGCCCCTTTGGAGAGGAGGTGTGGATTTGCTGTCTGTTCATTCAAGCTCCCACAGAGCCGAATCAGGCCTGTAATGGAGGCCTTTACTTGTGTTTATGCCAGGGGAAGTGAGGTGTTCCCTATTCGTCAAGACTGAGGTGGAAGCATTAGTAAAGCAGGCCGGACATGCTGCTGTCAATGTTGCTAGTCTAACACCTGCTGTTGAGGCTTTTGTCCGAGTGTTGCAGGAGTTAAATCTTCCCTCAGGACGCTATGCGTCTCTTTCGTTCTTGATGTGATCCTGACCTTTTTGTCTCCAGCAAGCTGTGACAAAACGATTTCGGTCAGGATCAATGTTTATAGCTCTGGACAAGAGGCAGATTCTGCCTGTATGTGAGCTTAGATGGGTTAACAGTTATAATGTGGTGGATTTATACATTTGTACTTGCACATAACGGTTTCCTTTCAGAAAGTTTTAAACATTGATTATTATGTGAGGGATTTTGTTCTCACAAAGTAAACTCCATCAAGAGTGATTGCAGGTTCTGGAAGCATTTTTAATGGTTTACAGTCAAAAATACCAGAGCGCTGATTACTGTAAAAGACATTTAAAAGTGTTATATGTTAGTGGTAGGCTACATCAGCTTTATTACAATTCTATTGTTGGGTTTTTACTAGGGTTGCACAAATATCCAGATCAAGCAACTATTTATATGAATAAAGTGGCCAAAAACAAGTGGTGCACTAAGAATGGCTAATGCAGTGCACCATGTTCTTATGTCACATAATGACAAAAGACATCTTAAGTGGTCTTGGAGAAGAAACTAGTGTAAAATGAACTAGTACCAACACTGAGAGCCTTCAAGATTTTTCACTTATGCAACATGAAAGAATATCTTCAAGTTGGCATACGATAACATATAAACTAATAGGGCACACTAATAAATAAATAGAGCATATATGAAAGGAGCCTGATCTGGAGCTTATGAGAAATGCACAGGTGCACTACATGCACTACGAACTTGGACACTAATGGCACGTTTTTACTGCATGATACAAGAACGTTAGATAAACTACAGTTTGGCTTTTCCATTGCGTCTGAAAAAGCCAAATGGAAATCAGTGAACACGGTTATTCCTGGATTTATTGGAAGAGTTGTGAAAAAGAACACATCTTTATGGCCTGCTGGTCTAGACTCATGTGAGTCTAGGCCACAATGGCAGAATGGACCTGGTCAGGATCGAACCGCCTACCTTCCAATTACAGGATGACAAACTCCACCACTATGTCACTTGTCTCCCAAATTTAAACTTTTGCCTTTTTAAACTACCTTGGTCAGACAGACCTTCCCATGATCCCAATCCAGCGTGATACAAAACTGTTTTGACTGTTTATAACACACCCAGTCAGACGCAGAACCAAATTCCAATTGAAAAGCAAGCAAACCATAATTAAACCAAACAGTACTGAACTGAAGCATAATACTAAATCCCCTGCAAGCCACACGGAGTAAGTGGTACAAATGTTTCAAGAAGCAACAGTAGGTTCTGTGACTGATGCAACCAATTGAATAGCAGTGACAGTCAGCTCACATAATAATTATTATCTTTCATTTATGTTCAAACCCACAGACTTTCCACCAAAAATTGGTCCCAGTTGGATAGAGATAAGTCATACGTTTAAAAGATCTCAAATGTTTCCTCTTTAAGTACTATCAGTGTCCACCATTCACTTAGAAAACAAGACTGTTGCCATTCTGCACCAGAACACATGGTAAATACTGGCTTACTGGTGGAGTGAGCTCCACTCTGTATCCTGTAAGCGAAAAAAATGTATAGCTGATTATATTTGAGAGGGTTTTAAAGGTTATTGAAATTAATTGTAGGATTGCTGCATAAACCCTGTTTTCCATGTTTCAGACCTCCAGACAGGAAGCGTCGGGACTTGTTTGGAGTAGCCAACGGTACACTGGTTCAAGGTGCAAGTAGGAACATCTCGGGAGCAGACAGTAAAGTCACTCCCCCGGAGATGCTGGATAAAGAGTTTCCTTTCTCTGAGGGCAAAGTTCATGCCGAGTCCACCGAGATCTCCAACCTTCGCCCCTTCACCGTCTATCGCATTGACATCCACGCCTGTAACTATGAGGTCCACCCTTGCAGTGCTGCAGCCTTTGTGTTCTCAAGAACCAAACCAGCAGGTCACCAATCCAAATATTACAGATTCAACGGTTTCACCCAAAGTCTTTTTTTGCTAATGCTAACATTGAAACTAAAAGGAACATAAAGCCTTAGACCTCTGTTCTTCCTCAGACAAAGCAGATGATATTCCTGGGATTGTAACTCAAGAGCGAGATGAGAAGATGTATGGAATAGTGCTGTTGCACTGGCCTGAACCTCTCCACCCAAATGGACTTATCCTCATGTATGAGATCAAATATCGCCTGGGAACTGAGGTTAGTGTCATAACTCATCCATCAACAAAAAATGGTCAAAGCCACAAACTAACTGATTTTCAATGTGTTTATGTGTGGTTTTCAGACAGAGAAGCATGAATGTGTATCACGACAGCAGTACAAAGTTTTGCGAGGAGCTCAGCTAAACAATCTGGCCTCAGGAAATTATTCCGCCCGAGTCAGAGCCACTTCTCTGGCTGGTAACGGGTCTTGGACTGAACCAGTGTCATTCTATGTGCCACCCCCAAAAAGTAAGCAGCACAGTATGAAACACACTCAGTTAAGCTTCAAGCCTGTTCTCCACCCCCAACAAATATTGTTGGGTTGTAAAACCATTCCAGACGGTTGGAAAGTGCACCCTTTGTTACATTTTAATGAGAATGAAGGGCATGATTTGGGCCAATTTTGGTCCTGAGGGACTGTGGAAAACTGTTTCTGGGGAAGGCTTGACCCACACTTCACAATCAAGGGTTAAGATTGATTTCCCAAAAGACGCCATGTGATCAGTAGTTTCCTTCGATTGAAATAAAAAAAAACTAGCAGGAGTGATGCATTTGCTTATCTTTCAGAATTTTTACTGATGTATATGGCTTTGTAGAGGTGTCTCGATTCATAAACATATATTTTCAGCTCTCATTTTCAAGGCTAAGGGCTAAGGGGTTGGGAAGAGAAATTGAAAGTTAGCTTTCTTTCTTGCTTCTTTTTTGGATTTTAGATTTGTTTTAAAAAGATTTAATGGAACAAATCTAATGTTGTACAGATGATTATGCTAATGGTCAAATCTCCTCTCTTACAGGAAATTACGATAATGCTTTCTATCTGACCATCATCCCTGTTATAGCATTATGTTTGCTCTCAATCGTTTCCATCGCTGTCATCTTTGTCACCAAAAAGAGGTTAATGCCCTTCAATAATCCATATATGGTATTTCAATGGCAGGTTTTCATAATCTTTGTGTTCATTTTATTTCAGGAATAGTGACCGATTGGGAAATGGCGTGTTGTATGCTTCTGTAAACCCAGAATACTTCAGTCCATTTGAAAGTGAGTTTCGTAATAAACAGTTGGTTTTGGAGTAACAATATAAAATGGGACTAATATGTATTTGTTACACTGTTGACTTTTAATTTTTTCACACATAGACAAGATACACCTCAAAACATATGATTGTTTATTTTTTTATGCCAGAAATAAGTATTTGACACAACAGGAAAATAGAACTTAATATTTGGTACAAAATGATTTTATACTATGCTTCAGTTATTTTGCCAGTTACTTTTCAGAACTTTCAGCTCAGTTTCAACCTCCGCCACAGACTTTCTAATGGGTTCAGGTCCAGGACCTTGCAATGCTTCTTACTGGGCCGCTGCTTAATTGGCATGGCTGTGTGTTTGAGCTTTTTATCATGCTTTAAGACCCAGCATCCAATCCACATTCAATGTTTTTACCAAAGGAAGAGGTTGTTGTAAAAATGAGAATGTTCTCATTAGTCATCTCCTCAATATAAGAGAGATGTCATGTCTTTTTTGCGGAAAAAATTGGATGGTGTTTTCACCTTCAAATTTCATGGTTGAGTTGTACTTACCCCTTTTTCAAGCAAATACAGAGAATAGCATTTACGCTTTAAAAAAATGTGAATAAATCTACTATTAAATCTTTAAAATCATTACTGCCCATGCAAACTTCAGATGGGTCTCCACATAATACAGCCTTGTACAGGTCTACTGTCCCTGGTGTCCCTAAAATTTTATTCTTTCTCAAAATGACAGATTTTGAGTGGTTTGAGTGATTGCGTCTGTTGACATGTGAATCTAGGTAATGATTGGAGGATTGCTTTCTTATTAAAGTAAATTGTTCTGTTGGAGACAGCATTCTTGTTAGGTGATCAAATCATCATTAAAAAAACATGTCCCTCAATGTTAAACACACAATTAAGATCTCTCCATCCTTTGAAAATAAACAGAGTAGAAGTAAATCACAGTGTGTTAGACACATATTTTCCCCACTAACTTCCGCTTCTATCTGTGATGCTTTAGTTGAACATTTCACCTGGTCATTCCTTGTAAAAATCAGTCCCTCCAATAAAATATGAAACCATCCAAATGAATGTGGTGTGCTGATGACTGCAAGTTCATAACGTCATATCTCTCAATGACGTAAATTATGCCATATGATTAATCATCAGCCATTAAAAACTGATTAGAATTTTAGAACAAACATTGATTCCCTTTGCACAAACATGTTTTTTTTTGTAAACAAAGTGAATTGGATTTCATAAATTTTGAGATTTAATGCTCAATTATGCTCAAAAACACTGTTGATTTGAGTCAGGCCTGATTAATTTCATTGCTGCTCTCAGATTTGTGTCAAGTATGCTCAAAAATGATTTCTAAATCCCCAGTGTATGTCCCGGATGAATGGGAAGTGGCTCGGGAGAAAATCACCATGTGTCGTGAGCTGGGCCAGGGCTCATTTGGCATGGTGTATGAGGGTATCGCAAAGGGAGTGGTCAAAGATGAACCAGAGTCAAGAGTCGCCATCAAGACTGTAAATGAATCCGGCAGTGTGCGGGAACGCATCGAGTTCCTGAACGAAGCTTCTGTTATGAAGGAGTTCAACTGTCACCATGTGGTAGGAACACAGCTGGATCAAAATGTAGCTTCAAATCTATGATTGACTTTTTTCCCTTTGAAAACGAATTGTCTTTATGTTAAGGTGCGGCTCCTTGGTGTGGTATCCCAAGGCCAGCCTACTCTAGTCATCATGGAGCTGATGACGCGGGGTGATCTTAAGAGCTACTTGCGCTCTCTACGTTCTAGTGAGGTACAGATACATCCTGTTAATGTCCCATGTGCCATTTACAATTTTTAATAATCCCATTTATTTCTTTGATTAAAAACACTTTTTGAACAAGAAAAGAAGTTTTTGAATTCAAGCTCTTTTTTTACCATGCAGCAAGGCTCCTGCAGCCAGTCTTTGCCTCCTCTGAAGAAGATGATTCAGATGGCTGGTGAGATAGCGGACGGGATGGCATATCTCAATGCCAATAAGTTTGTCCACCGGGACCTGGCGGCTAGGAACTGCATGGTTGCTGAGGAATTCACAGTTAAAATCGGAGGTGACTTGCATATTTTGAAAACAGAAATCTTTCAAGCAATAATTCATTTAGGAGGTTGACAAGGTCCTCACATTTGATCTCTTCATGTGTTTAGACTTTGGAATGACTAGAGATATTTATGAGACGGATTACTATCGAAAAGGAGGCAAAGGACTTCTGCCGGTCCGCTGGATGTCTCCAGAGTCTTTGAAAGATGGCGTGTTCACAACAAATTCTGATGTCTGGTATGAATCACTTTTGTCAAGTGCACATGGTGTTTTTGTTTTTCTCTCTGGTCGTAAAATCTGCAATGCTTTGTGGTAATCACTATACTCTTTAATCTAAATGTAGATTAAAATGTATTTATTCTTGTGGTGACAGTAGAATTTTCTGCAGTGTTGCCAACTGAGTAAGGAATTGTTCTATTAGCTGTCCTAAAAGTCTAGGTATTTTAAAAGGGTCTGCGTACAAAAAAATGGGTCAACTACCAAATCAGACTTTTAGCCAATCAGTATTAATGCGTTTTCATGATGTAGAGAGAGAGCGTCAATGAAATATGGCATTATGAATTTATTTTTGCAACTTTATATAAAGCAAAGACATTTTTGACAACTCTAAAAAAATATTCTATACTGAACAAAATCTAGTTCTTTGGCTCATAATCATAGGAGAACATTTTTTGGTGGCATTTAACATTATTTAGAACCAACCGTCATATGAATGAGATAAATAAACTTTGCCATTATGTATACGACCAGTCCAGACTGCTAAAACCACTTTAGAACCACAAGTACCAAAAAGACCAAACCAGTTTCTTTATGCCAACAAAGTGCTGTATAACAGTACCTAAAACAAAATACAAAGAACTACTGAAGAACCTTTTTAAAGAGTGTAGTGAAATTTTGTAAATTATTGGAAATTGTATACATTTTGAGTCAGTTGTATTATTTTTTCTGCATTAAAAAAGACCTGCTCAAAGAACGACGTATTGTTAAAATGTTTTCTTTCATATTCTCAAATTCAACTTCAATTTCTCACGTTTTGGAGTTTTTGGTATTTTTTTTATTTTTATTTTCTTTTTGTGGAAAACAAATTGAAATGGCAACAGAACCCTGGCAAACAATATAGTACATCAATATAGTGAAACCATTTCAGTGTCGTT
Source organism: Danionella cerebrum (assembly GCA_007224835.1). Lineage (NCBI taxonomy): Eukaryota > Metazoa > Chordata > Actinopteri > Cypriniformes > Danionidae > Danionella > Danionella cerebrum. The sequence continues at coordinate 284,220 of SRMA01026851.1, read as the reverse complement.
CAAGGACATCCAAACCTTTTCATTGGAACAGCATGTTGTTCAATCAGAGGCACAGTAGCTTTTCTTCACCACAGGCCTCCAACTGTCCAGAAAGTATTGAAACCATCTATTTTTCTTAATACAACAGGAAGTCTTTTAATACTATTAGGGGTGAAAGCCTTTTAAAGTTTTTTTCCCCATTCATGATCCACATGAAAAGGGGACGAATGGATCATTTCAAAACATTCTTTCAGTCCCAGTAAAGTCAAATGTGCCTGAACACCTTGTCATCTAGCCTGACAGACTGTCTCTCCACAGTCTCGGTCCCAGTAGCAGCAGCTTGGTAGAAAAGAGTCACGGTGATATAGGCTCGACTCCTCCAGTTTCCCAATCTGTAGTGTCCTACAGCCGTGTCCACCCTAACCTTGCCCAGATGTTTGTTAATAAAGGGGTCGGTGTACCAGGGCCCGTTGTCCGTATCTGCTGCTTTTGAAGTTGCCAACATGAAAAGAGCCCCCGTGAGCTACCTTCTCATTTCCCCCATAAACCTCACTGTTAGGTGACTTATTTTTCTTTCCTTCCCCCAAAAGTGTCCTGCTCTAATTCAGGGTTGTCTTTCAACACACATGTTGCAGCCAATTAGATGCAAGTCACTGTTGTAATGGTGCCGTTTTAAATGGTGTTGAGCTTTGTCTTAGATCCTGGGCCAATGTAGAAAATTTGTCCTCCGAGAACTAATGAAAAACGACTGGCAACAGAGTGCTCTTTGTGTGGATTTTATTTGGGGTTTGCCGACGTTTTGGTCCTCTGCTGCACTTTTTTACCACCCGGCGGCTAATTTATGGACTCGTTTTCATTAATGAGGAACACAGGACTTACAAAAACACCACAGTAAAAGAGAAGGGTTCAGGTCAGCGGCTCACGTGGTTTTCATGATTTGGCCATTTTTTGCTTTTTGTCATTTTGATAACAAGGAAGCGTCCTCAGGTGACTGCTACTTCAGGCTCCGATGTCCTGCAATTGAACTATAAACTCTGAGTGCAGAAAAATGCTAAACTGTGATTAGTTAATCTCTTGTCGTGGGGAAAGAAATGATAATCAAGTATGTCTTGATTCTGCAGGTTTCACAGTGCTTATATTTAGATTAAAAACTACCAAAAATTGGGTTTTTACATTTTAGACTATTTAAGAGCCCGCGGAAACCCCTTGAAAGTCCTTTCCTCTTCAAACTTGTCTGACCAGATACGGTTTCTTGATGTTTCCAGTTGGTAATATTGAGTCTGTTTTAACCATTTCCTGTTTCTTCAGGTCTTTCGGTGTGGTTTTGTGGGAGATTGCCACTTTAGCCGAACAGCCCTACCAGGGAATGTCCAATGAGCAGGTACTCCGCTTCGTCATGGAGGGAGGGCTTTTGGATAAACCGGACAACTGTCCAGACATGCTGTAAGTCCTTTCTTGGCTGCCATATTTGGAACGTTAACCCTTTGTCCTCTGACTGACTCTTTCTATTTACGGTTGAGATATCACATTAAAACGTTGACACCAAATGCTGCAAGTAACGTCAGACAGAGTGAAAAAAAAAACGGTGTCATTTGCGTCACAGGTTAAAAGGAGACAGGTTACATCATGCTGTTAGGGAGCCTCCTACCATAGAAGGAAAATGTGCGGTTCCTGTGGGATGACCCATACTGTTGGACTTTTATTAAGAGCTTCTCATGCTTATATTCACTTGATCTTCCGAGCATGTCCACCGGCGTCACCGTTCTCCTTTTCTTGGGTGATGTCAGCAGCGAGGCATGAGTTCTCCCTGTCTGATTCTCTTGACCCCTTTCTCCCTCTGCACTGTTGTGGAAGCACAAACCCCTAGTTGCCATGGCAGCTACTACGAGACGTCCTGATTTCACCAGAGAGGAAAACTGAACGTAAGCAGAACTATGCTGCATCGCCAGCACAGCAAAGACATACCAGATATTGTCATCTGTATCTCATCACTGACGAACATCATGAAGTCAGTATGACGCAGTCGTATCTGTGATATCATGTGAATTCAAATGATACTTGGCTCAAAAACGGGAGGCAGGGACGCGAAAATTGAAGGCAGATTCTTGAACGGCTGGCCAGTAGAAAAGCATTGTTTCTTCTCTGCTCATTTATGCACAGTATTATCAATCTATAGGCGGATTTTTAATGAATAACATATATTATATAACTGGTTTTTAAAAGGCAGTGCCTTTCTGACTACAATAGTCTAAACAAATATTGTACAATTAGATGATTAACCATCAGAATGTTTTTATTTTTGCTTTGAGGGAACCATTAAATCATTGCTTTCATTCACATCTAAACATCCCATAATTGGTTGAATTAAGGGTTTTTTTCAGCTCAGACCTGAAGCTCTACACTGAAACTGCTCCAGGGGGTCTCTCAAAATCAAATATCTTTCACAGGGCCATTGAGGGCTAACGCTATATTTGCATATTTATCTGTTTTGCAAAAATGCGATGAAATGAACAAGGCACTTGTGTAAGTGTGTGTTTATGTACCGGTATATGTGTATTATTATTTTCTCATCTGGCCATTAGCACGGGTGTATGGAATGCTAGCTTACTGTAACGTACCTCAAATAACACGTTATAGATTACTCTGTTGAGTACACACTGCCCCCTTTTGGTGAGTAGAGACCTGTGTATGGTTTGTGTGAGGGTTTGTTCTGATCAGTGTTGTGCATTGAAATGAAACTATAAAGGCTTCAGATTGCACTTTAAAAAATGAAAAAGTAAAAATAAAGTACTTGTAATAGTAGTGCACCAGAAACCATGTTACATCACTACTGTGACAAAATAAAAACAGGGTTTTGTGTTTTTGAGGACACTCGTTAGTATATGGAAATATAATTACATTAAAAACCAGCATCATAAACAATAGTAAAAAAAAAGTTTTTAATTTTGTTTTCACAAAAAATAAAGGATATGGGTTTTAAATGCAATGCTTCAAAATGACACGATGCAGAATCATATAGAAAAAACAAACAGTTTTAAATATTTTTTTGATAACAGGATAGCAACCAACAGAGCATTGATAATCGTGTTGGAAGTAAGTTTCCCTTTTATCCACCCTAATGTTTCAGCTTCTCAAAGATACTTTTTGCAAAATCCAGTGAACATTTTTCTCCTGGTTCTCAAGTCTGGAGATGAAAAACAGATGTACTCTTTCATACACTGGCTCACTCTTTGATAAAAATTAACTTTATGTATTCTTTTTCAGAATAGGCTTTGGTGGAAGGAACAACAGTGGTTTTTAGCTGGTACACTTGGCAATAGAACATCTCATTTTATTCCCTGTGGCCATCCCATCCTGTATAGCTACAGCTGTGCTCATAAGTTTAAGCACCCTGGCAAAGGATTTGATTTCCTGGCCATTTTTCAGATAATATGAATGATAACACAAAAAGTATTTTTCCACTAATAGTTATTGGTTGAGTGAAGCTTGGTATTGTTAAAAAACTGTGTTTATGCTTTGTAAATCATGACAACAGAAACTTCCCAAATCACTTCACCCAACCACTAACTATTAGTGGGCAAAGGGCTTTTCTGTTATTCATATTTTCTGAAAAATCTGAAAATGTGCCCGTGTATGTAAACCTATGAGCACAACTGTAGCTTGTTTAACTGAAAACAGCTAGCAAGAGTAAAAGTGGAGCTGTGTGTGCAGAAGTCCAATGTTTAAAGTGTATATGCAACTCGGGTTAGTCGTCATTAGCTGTAATAAAGCAGTGTAATAAAAGTCCTGAAAATTACATCTCACTTATAAAAAGATCCAGCACTTCCAGACCCCTTTAACACTACTAGTTCTAAGCATATACTCAGACTTTGGATCTTTATTTATCCCGTCACACAATCTTTGTGCTTTCAGGTTTGAACTCATGCGAATGTGCTGGCAGTACAATCCTAAGATGCGGCCATCTTTTCTGGAGATCATTAACAGCATAAAGGAGGAACTGGAGCCACCCTTCCGGGAGGTTAGCTTTTTCTACAGTGAGGAGAACAAGCCACCAGACACTGAGGAACTGGACATTGAGGTGGAAAACATGGAAAACGTTCCACTGGATCCAGCTTCCACACTGGCCCCCTCCACTCAGGGGAACACAGGAGCTCAATCACAGAGTTCACAGCCCCTCTCCCCAGCTCAGGGGCCTGCAACGCCTATGGGGGCGACTCCAGCGGCCTCCACATCACCAACATCCTCCTCTTCCTCGCCAGCCCTTACCTTGGACAAGCACTCAGGACAGGTAGCAGCGAATGGGCCAGTGGTTCTATTAGGGCCGGCGTTTGATGATGCACAGCCTTATGCTCAGATGAACGGAGGGAGGAAGAACGAGAGAGCACTGCCACTGCCTCAGTCATCAGCCTGCTGATCACGGCTGCTCCGTTTCCATCAACTCCTCACACAGGGTACCAACATTTCCCTCATCCCTTTGCCTACATCCTCAGCGTGGAAGTCAAAACCTAGTCCATCATGGAGTCAACCCCCAGTTGGAGGGTTTTCCAAAGTCAGAGGATGGTTCCATTCAAAAGACTCAGTGGGAGAGAGGGTGTTTGGGGGGTTCTGTGAGAGAAATGGCCTACAGTAACTTGCAATATTTCAGATTTCAAAACAAACTGCAACAGTGAAGAGCCTTGGCTTTCCCCGTGAGTGCAAAAACTCTGTAAAGGAAGAAGATCTGCCAGTTGTTTGTAAAATAATGAGACAAGCCAGCAAGCTCAGCTTATGGGTGAATACGAGTGTGTTTTATTCAAATACACATTCCACTCCTCAGCGCAAGTACATTTCTTCCTCAAAATCTGTTCCAGAGACGTTCTCTGTTTGAGACACAGGTGATGTGCTTTTTTAAAACTGCCAAAATTTTGCCAAGTCATATTTTATTTTCTTAAAAAAAAAAGTTACAAAAAAAAAACCCATCCACAGCCAAATTTTTTGAGGTTGCACTTTGTAGTTGCGCAATTGAGGGACTAAGTGCTGTCTTTAATGGGGTATTTTCTGGACATCTGTCCACTTTTCATGTGACTGCATGGCAGTTCGGCTGCAATTGTTAGAAAGTGGAGAGCAGAGTTTGATGTAACGAGATGGACTCCACCCTGAAACTGAATATGGGCTTCATCCTTGCCCTGGAGGATTTTTTGGACTCGTCATTAGTCTCTGTACAAATCATGTGATTCTAAGAAGGGTCTTACAGTTTTATGTTGGACCATAAGTTCATTTACACACAAATCATTGGTTCTGGTCACTTTTGATAACTTTTTACCGTTCTGATGTTCGCCTCTTTGTCTGTACAGAAAAAAAGCTGCTATTTTTTCTTTTGTGTGAATGTGAGTGTGAATGAAGAATATTAGGGGTGCAACGGAACACAGGCTGGATCTGGGGTCACAGCTTGATACAGGTTCAGGAACAAGCAAAAAATTCCCAGTTCGGTATTTTAACAGCCAAAGTGTAATATCAGCAACATGTATGGAAATAAATTAAATGTACGGGCAAGTGTAGGAAGGAAGTACAGCCAGTATAACGTGGCCAAGATCAAAAACCAGCGCATTGGATATGATAATTTAGTCATTTATCAGTTGATAACATTCGTACCATTGCTTGCCAACAACAAATCCACTATTTTCCCACTTAAAATTACAATGGGAACGTACATCTGTATATAAACATTGCAATCGACTTATGTGCTTTAGCAGTTAGGAACAAGGAATGGCATGTGCTTTTGTGCATTGCAGCTTTGTAGTGCACATGGAAAGTACTTCCCTCCTAGATGGTTGCTTCTCATTTGCATAAAGTTACCAATTTTAATGTTTCGCTGCTCATCACTGGCCCCGCCCACAAACTGTCACCAGTGGTTGGTTGGAGGTCACCGGTCTCCATTGAAAATTTTTTAGTTCATCTCTTTTGGTCTGCACGCGGCTTAAAAGCTGGGGGTTCATTTTTAGAACTCCAGTGATTGGCATGTTATCTGATTGATATATTGGTGGTATTCCACTCGAATACCACAAGGTTGTTTTAAGACACTGACAAAGACTCCTTTGCTGCCGTAGATTGGACCTATCTCAAGTGCACGTGAAACCTGATCAGTAGGTGAAACACAGTAGGTGACTGGTGTCATATATTGGAATTGATACAATTCGAAATCAGCACACAAGAATAACTTAAAGGATTTGGGTTAAGTTCCATTTCTGTCCTGTTCACGTGAGGTGAAGTGGTGTCCCAATTCTCTTTTGAATGAAAAGGATGCGTAGCCCTGCAAACCTAGGAATGCCTTGTCCCATACTTCAATCGCTTACTCAACCATTTCCTGTTGTGACGGTTAGCATGCCCCCTCCTGGACTGTATGAATACAGACAAAAACAAATGGACTTGTAACGTTACACCCCTAATTTAAATATGGTGTAAAAGAAGTTCTGGTTTAATATTTTACGATATCTCTACTACAGTCCATTTTTTTTACGCTTTATACTCTTTTTGCTGTGCATAAAAAGAAAATAGTGAATTATTTTTATGTTCTCTCCCTAAGAGGTTGTTTGCTTTGCCACATGTCCATTGCCTTGCGTGTGTATGTGTGTGTGTGGTTTTTTTTTTTATTTAAATGTATTATTATTATCATTAATATTGTTGTTCCGACAGACCCTTAGCTCTGTGTGTGAACTTTAGAACTGAACCATGACTTAGTTGTCTACCATTGCACCTTGTCATAAGGTGCAGCTCAATCTCAGGTTAATGTTCTGGTTCTGTTATCCAGACATTCTCATCCTAGCGTAACCCACCCTGGTTTAATTCAGTTGCTGGCCTTTCCATAAACTGTAGCTTATTAGTGGTTTCTACAAAGGTAATGGTTCAGCTACATTAAGAATGCTCTTTATTAAAAAGTCTCAAGAACCCCCAGAAGCCTGTAACACCCCCAAACAAAGGAGACTTTCATATTCATAATTTTGGCAAGTACGGGTTCAGATTTAGCAAATTGCTTGATGCGCTAGGAGAAATAATGGTTTATTTTTTGGAAGGATTTTTCTTTTTACTTTTGGAATGCTGACCATGACTTATTTATCCTGTCTATGCTCCCCACCCCCATTTTTGGATGATATTTATTTTATTTCCCTTCTGTGTTGAAATCACTGTACAAATGCCCTTATGATTTAGTAAGTCTGCATTCTAGATGCATTTCTCTCATTTCCTTCATCATCTATCTACCTCATTCTCCTTTTTTAAACAAATGTGTATATGAAATGTTTAACTCGCTTTTTTCTGTAGAGGGCACCTTATCATCCTCTGTAATGTCTCTGATTTAAACACTCTTTAAGCACCACAGAGCACAAGCTCCCAGGAATAAGAGAGAGGCAGAAAGGTCATGCTGAGAGCAAATGTGCCTATGGGATTCCCAATGTTGTGTCTATTCCATCCCTTAACGCATAAGCTGAGCAACCTATACTGATCCCAATGATATGGCTTTAACTTTTAAAAAAGTAACATTTACAATCCTCATGAAGGTTATTAGAGAACAAAGACGGTTTTATGTTTGTCGGATAGTAATGATTCAACTGTTTTTGTTTTTTTTTTTTATGAAAAACTAGGCACATGTTGACAGTTAAACGTTACGGCAGGTAAGAAATAAATTCCACGTCGTATAATCAACATCACCTAAATATAAATGTAGATGGAGAGCAGATTGGAATCCAGATTTGGTGCTGAAAGATGTATTTTACGGATAAATGAAAGGTAATAGCAGATCTCATTTGCGACATAAACATGACGTTCCCTGAAAAACATATCACTTTATTGCACACTTAAATACTTTTCCACTTTACCAGCAGTTAGCATTATACATTTTTTTTAACTATTTAATGCTTAAAGGTACAGTTATGTAATATTTTCATAATTCTACTTGCTTTGTGTGACATCTGAAAGTTTTTGTAAAACAAGATAATTTAGTTTTTTAAATAAATATAATCCCAGCTACTGCCCTGCTACTTCCTTGATGAAATTATGATCATGTGACGTGTGATGGTAGTATGTTGGATTTAGGCCATGTCCACACGTACCCAGTTGTTTTTTTTCCCCTCACAACCAAAAAATGGTGTCTGTTTTCAAAAAAAAAAAAACTGCATCCACACGGACATTTAAAACCCCTTAAATGCTGAGAAGAAGACTATACGGATACGAAGAGGTGGAGATTCATGCCATTTTTTTATAAGTATTTAACATTGATGTTTTCAAAAACACAGGCACCTTTCTGGTGATCAAATACAAAACATATGCATGTAATCAAGTACATGCTGTAAGCCATGATGGCAGAGTAAACAGCAGAGGTGTCGACTTGAACCCCAATGACTCATGACTTGACCCCTTTGACTCGGACAGACTTGAATAATAATCCATTCAAACTTCACTCTGTGGTTTGAATTTGTTTTGCTTGAGTCCTGTTGACTTAACAAATTTTAACAGCAGGGTGAAAATACATTAATATTACATCTAGATTCATGCAGTTGGCAGACGAACTACATGAAAGCGATCTATTATTGACTTGTTTTGTAAATGAAGAAGTTACTTTAAATTACATTTTTGTGACTATTGACTTGACTTGGACTTGCCTTTTATTGACTTGGTACTTTACTTGGAGTTGCCCTGTATTGACTTGGGATTTGCTCTGACTTGACTTGGACTTGTTCTGACATGACTTGGACCTGCCCTGTATCGACTTGAGATTTGCTCTGACTTGACTTGGTCTTGCCCTGTATTGATATGGGACTTGCCCTGATCTCGCCCTGTATTGACATGGGACTTGCCCGGTAGTGACTTGGTCCCACTTCTGGTAAACAGCAACAAAGTCCTTGCTTTAGCCCCCATTACTGTTGTGTGACGACAACGCCAAACCCCACCTCGGACACTCAAAAAAAAAAAAAGGTTTCACCGTCCACACAGACCCAGGAGTGTTTTAAAACCAATTCACCTTGGCCATCGTTTTCAAAAATGCAATTATATGAAAACGGTTCTGCGTTTACTTGTATACGTAACCGTGTACATAAATACTCGTTTTCAAAATAACTGTGTATGTGTGGATAGGACCTTAAAGTGCCGGTTCTTGAATGATGAGACGCACACACAAACACACACGATTCCATTTTAGCCCACTGGTCACTAAATTTTGGTTCCTATTTGTTTTGTAGCATTACATGAAAGCATTACATAGTGTACCATTAATGCAGTGTATTAAAAAGAATTACCAGATTTCAACAAGAATCCCTCCACATCTCACAAGTAGCATCTATAAAGGGCCAGTTGTCATTCATCATTGTTCTCTACAGAGAGAAAGGGCTGTAGTTTGCCTCTTTTATCTTCTGCTGCTCTCAACATGCTGCTTTATAGTCTAGCCAGTAACATTTGGGAGTGGGTTAGATCTGAGCAACGCTCTCTCTTTCCAAATAACAGTTGTTTCCGAAGAGTCCTGATCATACAACCCCTAGCTGTTCTGTTTATAGCACTTAAAATGTTCTCTGTCTGGGGTATTTGGATTTTTAGAACATCAGGGGTTGAAAAGAAGGGCGCCTGAAGCTAAAACCTGGTTGAGATGGTAAATAATTCTGTGTGGTATAAAATGAACTACATTAATGATCTGTAAAGAAGGCCCTTGTGCTTATTCGGTTGGCATGCATAGGGGTGGGAGTTTATCACGTTTAGATGTAGTGATTTAAGATTTGATGTGTTTATAATGGGGAAATAAGAGATATCACTATTTATTTCTGTACTTTGTTTTCTTTCTGTAATGAATATGGACAAAGCATTGGCTGGTTGCCAGGTGAATGTCAGTTTTCATTGAATGCTGCCAAGGTTTTTTACCTTCCAGAAGGTTACAACAAATTATACACAGATAGAAATAGGACAGGGATGTCCAGTAGATTACGGGTAGTCATGGTCGAGAGAAAGAAAACATGGTGAGAGTTTAAGATCAAAGTCTACAGTAGGTTTATCTTTTTGAAATGAAAGTTCCTTGGAAACTTGAGGTATTTTAACGGATTTCACCAATATTCTATGGACTGTCATTATTTTATTATATTTCCTCTCAATGAAACACCTCAGGTTTAGAAAAGAGGCACGTATACATTTTAACTGCAATAATGAGCTTGAGGTTTCACATACACATTTCCCAGGCACTGCGTTGGCTTGCCATTTCAACAGATTTCAAAAGGGGCCTTGATCTACTGTACTGGTGTTACGTAATACTTTATTTTCTTTTCATAAAAAAATTAATAAATAAAAAAAAGAATTGGTCACAGCGTTGGCCCGTCTGGTAGAAACGGTTGGAAAAACTGCTCGCTACTCTCGTCTTCTTGTAAGATCTGTATCAAAGGCCTCTTTTTCAGATTTCTGCTTACCTTTAGTTGAGATAGCAACGTTTTTACATGCCATTGGCTCAATGTATATCTGATGAATTTTCATGTGTTTTCTTTTTCGTAAAATTTTTAAATAAAAATTAAAATCTAACAGTCTGCGTCTTCGTATTTGATTTTCACTGTTGTATCCCATGATGATGTTTTATCAAGGTCACCCAGTTTCAATAACAGAGTCTGGATGATGGTCTGGAGCAGTGGCACCAGTTTCACTCTGCTCTCTTTGGCTGGAATGTGGATCAGTGCAGCCATCCCCTTCCCACGGTAAAGAGAATAGTAGTACACAAAATCACACAGGTACCTGCAAATGAATTTACTTTTAGCTAAGCCAAATGTTTGGAATCACTTTTGTATCATATATGTTATTACTCTCCAAGGACACCCAAATTACTTTGAACAATTAATCGCATTACAAGATGATATTGAAATGTATGCGACACTTCCATACCACACAAGGTTTTATGAGTGATAACATGCTTCAACTCCAAAAGCCAGAATAAGTAGCTTTCTTAAAATGAAAAGTTGCATTTTTATTACTTTGGCAGTATAGTAGTTTATCCTATTGCAATCCCATTCTTTTTCACGATGCCTTGTTGCTGGCTTTACAAAAAAATAAACCTCCAACCAAGAATCATATCAATCATTTTAAATTTCTCTATGATTTTCATAAACTCAGATATGTATATGCAAAACTGGTTTCTATTGTAAACAGTCATTTACCAAAGCTAATGTTACCGTAATTGCTAAGGTAAACAGTTTGGTTGCTAGAAAGCTGTCAGTGAAGTTTCTATGAGGTTTTCAGTTCAACAGTTTAACAAGGTTTGACCCCATGTAAGGTCAATGGACAATTTTCCAACATTATTTGTCCTTTTCTGGACTTTTTTAGTGGTACCGCTTTGAAAAGATGCAGGAACGCAGGTCAGACCAAATTTAATGTTTTGGTAAAGTTTGGTGGCTAGACTTTTTTTGTTCAAAGTAAAATAATGCTTTTACAATGCAATGTAACAAACAAAACCACAGTAACGTGCTAACTATATATTCAAGAGGTAAATGTTACCTTCCAGCATCCCTGGAGTAGATGACATCTAGCCCCATTCTTTTTAGTTGCTTGCTAAGAGACCTCATGTCTATGATGGAGTGCAGTTGTTCTGGTCCTGCCTGGATGCAGTAGTGGTCAGCAGGGCACTGGCCAGTCACGTCTCGATCTTTGTAGCAGTAGTTCTTCGCCGTTTGCTCCAGTGTGATGCCTTTGGCTCCAGAAGCAATGCCTAAATGAATTACCAGCTTAAAGAAATAAAAAGAAATTAAAGACTTGTAACATGTTTTAAATTGAATCACAGATTTAAATGTTATATTTCCTCTAAAGATATTGTGTAAAGTTACCTTTGGTGTTAATTTTTGCCAGATGTCATCAATCACTTGTTTGGATTTTTCATAACTAACAGGAATCTCCTTAATGTGAATCTGTATGTCCAATCCTAGTACTGTCATCCTCAAGTCCTGCTCAGAACACAAAAACTGATTGAAATGTTTGATTAGATGACTGCCTGTATTGCATTATCAGTGTATCTTTGCACACACCTTCTCATTTACATTTTTTTTATTATTTACTTGTATTTGGTCTGATGAGTTTAAATTTGAGATATCTGGCTCCAAATATCATGAATTTTCATTTGATGATGTAAATTGAACAGATGCTCACTACATGCATAGTCCCCACCATGAAACATGGAGGGTGATTGTGTGACGATGCATTGTTGGTAGCGTGATGATTTTTTAGTTAAATACTTACAATCTAGTGCAAATATTTATGAAAATTATGAGAAAAAAATGGTTAGTCCAAAGATTTAATGAATAATATATTATTATAACATTATTTGACAATTTTTCACTGGGCTCACCTTTGCGACCTCCCAACTTGAATTTGACACATATTGTCTGAAAGGACCAAAACCTGGTAAATAATGGAAATATAAAATATAAACCAGTGTTTGTCAACCTTTTTTGCGACAAGATACTTTTTTTGCACCAAGGTAAAAACACCCCAAAGTTAGTCTTTATAAAATCATTCTCGTTAAAGCGTCTTAATAAAGGATCATATAAACACAAAGAAACAATATTTTATATTTGTGCATATTTTTACTCAATCACTATGAAACCAATTGGGTGTAATCAGATCATTCACGGGAGACCAGACAATATCACACAGCACACCAATGTTCGTTCCATGGCACAAAAATGGAAATACACTTAGATAAACACTCCGTCAAAAACTATAGATAAGGAAGGGCAAAAATGACTTAAGGATAATTAATTAAATTAATAAACAAATGTGTGAATAAATGAAAGTGGTTATATAAATACAAGTTTGAATACATTTGTAAATACATATTAAATATAAATATTTTCGAATAATTTGCTAATATAAGTTTTGGGAATTGAAAAAAAATGCTACGTGCACTGAAATGTGCACAAATTCTGAATTCGCATTAGTAGAGCTTCGCGCAGTCATTTTCAAAACTTTTTCAACAACACATCTGTATTATTTTACGCCGTAAACATGAAACGGTAAGAATAGTGTACGAGAAAAATGGCAACTCAAAAAATAAGCATACCTGTTACAACTACAATTCCACTAGCTGTCTCCATTACTGGTTTTTAAAACCCCAACAGTTTGGAAGCTGGTGATGACACCTCGTTGACTATAAAGATGTAACTGGGCATAAATATCTAAAATATGTCCATTTACAACAGTGCGCAAGGGAAAATGTGTCCTAGCCACTCGAGGAGTGTATTGACAATTTCCATCCACATGGGAGAGCCATCTAAGTGTTCCCTCACAAGAGCAAAGATGTGCTTCTTCGAGCAACTGTAAAAAAAAACAGTCGACCAACCGCAGAGGGACCTCATGCATATTAACTAGATCGTGTTGACATCGACGCAATCAAACAGGGTTGACCCCGCCTATGGTGCGTCCCAATAAATTAATATTAAATAGAGCGCCCGCTGTTTCCGCGAATCACACAACGTAATGTTGTAAACGTTTCTTTGCGTAATTAATATTCATAAAGAAATCTGTCCCATAGTAGAATGAACGCAAATCCTCTGCACTTGTCCCACTCTGCCTCCGCCCAGCTTTTCTCTAAGACGCAAAACGCTGATGACTTAAAAATATACTTTGGTAACTTCTACAATAAGTGCTTAAATAATTACAAAAAAAGAAAAACATGTTTCGCACGAGGGAACCGTTTGAAACCGAGAAGATACAGCTGCAGGAGCTCAACCAAAGGCTCGGCCAGTACCTCGCGCGCTCAAAGCAGTTGGAACAAGAAAACGCCAGTTTGGTAAACGAAATAAACGCGGTGAGGCAAAACAGGTCCGGAGAATGGGAAAACAAGCACATGTCCGAGCTACGGGAGATGAGGAGACTCGTGGAGCGCTTATCTTTCGAGAAATGCCGCGCGGAGATGGAGCGACAGAAGCTTCGGGATGAACTTCAGACGCTTCACGCAATTCGCTCGGATGAAGCATCCGTGAGCAAAAACATAACCACGGAGCTCAAGGGCCGCGAGAGGCAGCTCCATAACGTTCTTCAGACCAACGGTGCTTTGGAGAACCGCCTCTTTGAGCTTGAAAGGGAATATAAGTTTCTGGAAGATGCACACAGAAAGGAAGTGGGTAACCTGAGGGACCAGGTGCGTTCGAGAACCGTTCGCGTGGTGACTCAAACGCGCCATGCTCCTCCAGCCGTTACGATGGAAGAGGTCGAGCACTACGCGGCCAGCTTCACCGAGAGCTGGCAGGGGACACTGGACATGTACCGCTTGCAGGTGGAAGAAATCGAAGAGTCTCTCAGAGCTGACCACGCGAGGCTCGAGGACATTCAGAGGGAAAAGATGGAGTATGCGTCTCAGTTCAAAAGGCTGCATGAGGAAATTGAAAAGCAAACACAAGTGCAGCTGACCCTCGAAGAGCAGCTCATGAACATGCAAGAACACATCAGGGCTGAAGTTGGTCAATATCAGGTGGGTACAAACAAAACCAAGGGTTCTCTTTAAGTAAAATCAAACTGCTTCACATTTTCTCCGGGGTCTCATGGTGAAAGCAGGGGTTGCGCAAGAAGGTTTCTCCAAAGAGCGTCCAACCACACCCATCATTAAAGTGACATCAGCAGGAGCGCACTCTGCCAATACACTGTTGTTTAAAACAAAAACGTGGTTTTCCCCCTTTTTTTGCGGGAAATGTGCTATAATTGTATTTTGAATGGTCTGGGTTATCGAACACCCTCATATGTTAATTATTTTCCAGGTTTCAGAAATTAAATTTTTTTTTACATTTTAAATTTTCATTACTTGTGTGAACAGGATAAAACATATATTTTAAGTTGAGTCGTATGGTAACAATTTAATCCATTTACGTGCACATTACATTGTATGGAGGATTTATATTGTCACATTGCCACGCCCCCTTTACTGAGACTGAGTGGCAAAACAAGCGGTAAAATGGCTGCATTTCATATGAAAAAGTCCTAAATAGCCAGTTATGCTGATGATTACAAGCTTAAGTTAATAAGAATTGGATTAATTTTAAAGTGGGATTTATCAGGGACAGTAAATTGCTGAAGACAATGTATATTCTGATTGTACGTGGACAGATATCTACTAGGGGTGTAACGGTACGCTAAAATTGTATTCGGTTCGGTACAGTGTCTTGGAGAGTTCGGTTCGGTTAATTCGGTTCGGTACAAAACAATAAGAACTTACATATTCTTTATTTTGAAAAGCTGCCAATACACAATAGAATTCTTGCATAAAATAAATAAAAGTGACACATTTGGGTGATATTTTAAATAAATTGCACTCTTTATAAAGAAAAACACATTTTATAAAATAATAAAAAATGGAATACTGCAACTAGTTAGGACCTGAAAACTTTTAACAACAGCTTCAGCTTATATATCAACAAAACTAACTATTCAAGTTTTAGGCTAAAAAGATTAACCTATCCACATTTTCTGAAGAGAGCACAGATCTGGTTGCAGTGACAATATCTCCAGCAGTAGAAAATGTTAGATGTGTTGCCTGCCACATACCCGATCTCCGTGGAACAATGTCAGCATACAACTTTAAATTTATCCACTCGTCTATCCCCGTTATGTATTTTAACAGGGAAGCCAAAGGCGATTTTCCGCACGGACGCTATTGAGTGTCGCACAGTACAGCTGCACGTCCCTCAATAGCGTCCGTGCGGAAACTCGCCTAGGAACATGGTTCCGCTGCGCTTAATATCGCGCTAATAATACATTTATATTATTTAATACAAATACCGAATACCGAAACGGTACGCAAGTGTCCCGAACCGAACAGGCCGTACCGAAACGGTTCAATACATACCGTGAACCGTTACACCCCTAATATCTACGCATAATATTTATTAGACAAGCTGTTAGCTAGCTAGGCTTTTTGTAGTTAATGCTGGAGTGTACAATTGTGCAGGTTAAATCAGTGTCAATAGCATAAAATAATGTGCCAATAATATAATTGTAAATACTGTGAAACGTTCTTTCAACTACCACAGAGGCATATATTTAATCCCCTTAACATTGAGTACTTTTTTTGGGCAAAACACTGTTTGTACAGTTTAAATAATATAGTTAACAATTATAATAAGTTACAACTAGGTTGTAGATACAACAATATGACAAAGATGTCAAATATTTAACTCACGATTTGCAAATATGGTGATGTAGTCAAAAGGTTGACTAGTTATTAAAACATTGAGTAATAGTGACTCTGCTCTATGGTGTTTGGTACAACCAGACTGGATGGGCTCATTTAAATCATATCTTTAAAAAAAAAACCAAAAAAAACATGAAAGCTTTTTTCATTTACTTTTCACCCCTAGATTTTTTAACTCAATGCATACTGATGTATGATGTCCATTGAGAATGGTATTGGAATGAAGCAGATTACGTAAATACTCAATGTTAAAGTGGTCAACTACACAACATAAAGGGAACATGTTACTTTTTCTATATTTGTCACCATCATGAGAACATATAACATGTTATGTAGCACCTGTAGTGCCATTATTGGCAGACAAAACCCCCACAGTTGTGTTATTTGGCACACCCACTAGTCATGTGAACAATGGTTTCTATTTATTATGCAAATACAACATACATACAATAAACAACACATTTCATTTATATAATTTGAAATATGAAAAAATGGAGAATTAAATATTTATATCTTGATAAAAAATCTATTCATAGAGATTTGGAAAACTTGACATTTAATGGTAAGTTCAAAGGTTTTCGTGTTATTTTGTGCCCTGTTTAAAGGTTAGAGTTTATGGTACCTCTGCTGAGGGCATTACAAGGATGTATCACCACCTCCAACAAAATTTAGTTCTCAGCCAAAAGTTGTCTGTTAGAGAAGAGTTTGAATGTTCTCGTCACTCTTGAGTGGTTTTCAAAGAACGTCTATTTGAAGAAACAGGCAGTCATCTGCTTGTATGAATAAGTTTCTAAAAGTAAACAAGAGGAGTGCTTCAGAACAGATGATAACCATGTTCACTATCTCGAGATCATTGTATTTCAATTCAATCAGCAATTCCAAGACTGTTTTCTCTACATTTAAAAGTATTAAATGAGCAGCTACTGATGTAACCATTAATAATGTAGGCCAAGAAGAGTGCAAGGCCTGCAGTTGGCCTAATGTCTAGATCTTAGCAGATATGCACTTACAAACAGCTTAAAGATGCAGGCATGTTACTATTAATTGCTTTTCAGAATTAAATTTTATCTGGGACACAAACCGAGAGCCACAGCCTAAGCAGGGAAGCCCAGACATCCCTATACATAGACACTTCTTTCAGCTCTACTGGAAGAATAGAGGTGTTTCCAGGCTAGCCTAAAGAAATAATGTTTTTCCATTTACCTGTTTGTAACATGGTGCCTTGTGTGTCTTTGTGGGCTTTCCTTTATTCAACACCCATTAATGTTTTCAAATATTTATTTCGAAATGTTACCAATTCGAATTAAGTCAAGATGGGCCAAGATGATGCCCATCTTTGATAGGAAGGAAAAGAGTGACACAACATTCTGTTGATCTCTGACTGGTCAGTTGTTGAACTCACTGGTTAGCCAGAAATAATCATCACTGTAGACATAATTGCTGTGTGCTACACAAAAACATGGTGCAACCACATAAGCTTCATAATCGCAATTCTATCATTATTTGGTACTTATTTTCAGAAGAGAATTCAACCCACGAACAAATTAAGAAGTAGGGGCCTTCATTTCTCTGTGACTGAAAAGAAACTAAAAGATTTTCAATTAGATAGTGTGCAACAGATATCAGCGGGTTGAGCATTTCTGTCACTAAGTGGAAACAGAATGAGATAGTAAGAGTGATGCATCTTGAGTGACATGAAATACACACACACACGCACACACACACACACACACAAAAAGGCTTTCTAAACCTGGGAATATCTATTTTTTCAGTAGATTTAAGAGTCCCCTTGACATACATTTGTAAAAAAAAAAAAAAAAGCTTTGTTTGCATGCCTAAGAGCTAAAACCTACTAACCATTTTCTTGTAATACAGGCTATAATTGAGGAACTGGAGCATGAGCGCAGAATGCTCTCTGGCACCATCTCCGAGAAGCTGAAGGACCATCAGGAACTCTTACAGGTCAAGATGGGACTCTCTTTAGAGGTGGCAACATACAGGTAGAGGATCATCACTCAAATCAATGAAGAGGTTTTTACTTAAATCCAGAATGCTTTGTTCTAATGACAGTAGTGGCTGTATCTGATTAGAAATGTATTGCTTAAGCTAAAAACTCTGCAGGTACCAGATACCGAACAAGAATCCATCTTTTAATCTACTTCCGGTGAAACTCTTGAAGGGTTTTTTTATACTCCAACTTAAAATGATTAAGGATCCTTTTAAGACTTGGTAGATATGTAAAGCGTAATTTCCAGATATTTCGATATGTAATACATCATTTCCACTAGAAATAAAATTAATGGGTAGTATGTTTGAAAGCATATTTAATTTAGAAATAAGCCTGCACTCTATTATAGTTGTTCCAAAATCAGAGCCGAGACACTTCAGAGTCCCTGTGTAGTGTCCACATGGTGACTCCTCCAATAAAAACTAGACAGCATTTCGGTGGACAAAATGTTGTCAGTGTTGTGCACTTTTTTGATTGTGCTATATTAAATATCACGAAGGAACCAAAATGAATAGGGCTACACAGAGTTGGTTTCTTTCCAGCAGGAGTTTCTCATCTTTTGAACCTGTTCCTGTTGTCTTTCGCGGTGCCACCATGTTATCAAAAGGTGCACCTTCATATAGATTTATTATATTTTGCTGATTTACAGATATAGTTTTGTCAAAAAACACTAGCAGTACATTGGGTAGATGCCAAAAGTGAAGGTTATTTTGATAACTTTTTTTTTTTAATTGGCAATTATTGTGATTTGGAACCAAATTCTTTATATGTTTAACAAATCCCGATCTTCAATAACGTTATTATTTTTAAACATCTAAGTAATGACAAGCTGGTGTTATTGATTGTAAATAAATCATGAGGCAACACAAGCTGAAGGGGTTGTGGGTATTTTTAGGGGTTGCACGCAAAAAAAGTGTGATGCGCTTTCTGCTCTAATAAAGGTGGCACATTATGTAAACTCAACTTTTCTCACATTCCTAGGATCTTTTAGTAAAAACAAGCATGTAGCGCCCTCAAGTCTTTAAAACCGTATCACCACACTTAACTCCGTTACAAAAGCATTTGATATTTTTGTAGTAATAAATGTAATGCACCCTGTTTGATATTTCTAAAGGACCTCAGCTTTGATCCCAGTTAAAGCACGAGGATGAACACGCAGAGTCTGTTCCCTTAAAACAAGTCTCTTCCCACATTCTCTCAGTGACATTAAAAATGAATAGCCACATTACTTGAGCTTCATGGATTTCTGCTGAAGTGACATCTCTAAGGACCAGGGCTGAAGAACTTGAAATGAACTAGTTTTCATTGTAATAGGCATTGCTTTTATATGTTTACCAAAGATGAATGGCACCTTTGACTAATATGCCTTTATCATTTCCTGTATCAAACTAATGTAGGACAATATTAAGCATTTCTTCCTACTCATTACATCTAATTTGAAATGCCCCTAATCCATGCATCATTTTTTATTTGCTCCCTCAATATTGTCAATATGTGTATCTGACTAGTAATTTGAGCAGCTGAGTTTGACACAGCCACCCCTCCCCTAGCTTCCGCCATGTAGACATATTTTTAGTTACAGAAGCCTTAACTAATGCCACCCACCCATGTCAGCTTAAAGTGTCACCTCTCTTACCTATTTAAGCTGGTTAACCCTTGTGTTTATATGTCCTAACATATGTACATTGACCAAACACAAAGCAATTTGAAGTCGTTTACAGTATCAGTAATAAAGTTTTTGTGCTATTTACCCTAATTTATGAGATGTAGATGTGTCATTACAATAAATCAAATGTTAATTAAATGTATATAGTATGATTAGTCTGCAGAGTTTCTCAGTCTTCTTCTGTTTACAACTGCACCACATCATGAGCCATAATGAAAACAGACAGAGTGCATTGTGGGAGTTATTTTTAGTTCAAGCTTTCAGAGGAATCACAGGACACCTTCGAGTTGCCTTCAGTGTTAGAGCATTTGTGTGGTTATGGCAGACCATGGAAGTAGTCAGGGTCCTCAAAAAAGGTGAAGAAAAGCTATGTATTTGTTTTGTGAGCGATAACTCTCACATTATACTGACCTTAAGCCTACTTGTTTTTCTTTCTTGTATTTTAAATAGGGCTCTCTTGGAAGAAGAAGGAAGACATACCAACATGTGG
Organism: Danionella cerebrum; assembly: GCA_007224835.1. NCBI lineage: Eukaryota > Metazoa > Chordata > Actinopteri > Cypriniformes > Danionidae > Danionella > Danionella cerebrum. The sequence continues at coordinate 263,909 of SRMA01026851.1, read as the reverse complement.
CCCGATCGACAGTCAAGAGAAAGGATTATAGGTATCCCTATGAGAATATCATAAATCATAGAGCATGCTGTAAACGTTCAAATGTAAAGCGCAATGATCCAAATTTCCATCTATTATAGGCATTAAAATGCCTGTCCATTCGTACACTCCAAGAGTCTCTGTCAATTCAGCAAGTCGGCCAGACGTAAGGAAAAAGACCTTTACAGGGTTTGACGTCAAATATATGGAGCCAATTTCAAACATGAGAACTTCATCCACATCAAGCCATCTTCATTCTTATGAACCTTCCAGGATTGTACCAATCAGTGTCTCAAGTCAAAGTCCCTCTTCAAGAAGGGACATGATTTCTTTCACCAAAGCAGCACAGGCAGCCGCTTCCACTACCCAGAAACCAGGAGTCTCTTCTGTCACAATAAAGAGTGAAGAAAGAGACGTCTCAGAGGTCTCTTCAAAGAGTTCAACCGATCACACCCCACTTAGAATCGAAATTTTTCCAAACCTAGCTGCCTCAAAAGTAAAGGAACCAAGCCCAGGGAAGGTGATGCCACCCACGGTGAGCTTGAGCAAAACCATCACAGAAGAAATCAGATGTAAGGATGTTGAGCAGAAAGTAAAACTGGATGTCAAACAAGGTGAAGATAAATGGATAGCAACATTAAAAGATGAAAGAGCGGATGTACAAGAATCAATATCTAGAGATGTGAGAGAGTCAGAGCATGCTGGGCAGAAGGTTTTTGTAGGTGAGGAAAAAATATTGGATACAATATCCATGGATGAAATCATTCAAAAAGTCATGAAACCAGCTGGTTTAGATACTAGGGTTGCCTCATCCCCCGACTCAAAAGTCACATATCATGTGGAGAAAACAGAACAAGAAGATGGGAGCACCAAGACTCAGATTGTTTTACAGTCAAAAGTCGAAGAGGAGCTGGACCTCTCTGAAGACTCTGCTCTTGAGGAACTTCTCAATAAAGGAGTCAAGAAAGTCACCTTGGAGAACATCAAAGGAACTGCAACGGGAACTATGATTGAGAACCTTCTGAGTCTTGGTCTTCAAGGAGAGTGCTTGGAAAATAGATCAGTTAATGTGGAAATTATTGAGGAACCAGTGGAATCTCAAAGTGATGAGGAAGGTGAAATTGAAATAGAGGAGACAATCCAGATAAAATCCAGACACCCAAACATCAATCTCTCGCCAACGTTTCAAATTGAGGAGGACAGAGACCCGAAGACATTGAAAAGCTACAAGAGTGAAGATGGTTATGGAAACAGTGGCTCTGTTCAAGTTCAAGAACTTTCCAAAGAAGAAAGCTTACCCTACTTCTCCCATGGTCAGGATTCACAGGAGTACTTTGTCTCCACTCCTGAAGACAACCTGTCCGAGACCGAATACAAAGACAATGAGCCTGAGGAGGGTGGAGGGTTTATGTCTTACAGCCATTATGGCGTTGTGGATGATCTGTCAGATGAAAGACATTACCAAGACGACCACCCCAAACACCCCACCGCTGACATTAACCGCTACAGAGAGTCTCCTGAATATGGCGATCACTCGTTTCTTAGAGACAGTATCCAGGACTGCATAATTGAGGAGGAGGTGCACGTCTCTCCCACTTTGCAGCAATCCATAGTCGGGATCCTACGCGAAGAATCTCTCGACCCCGAGCAACAGCTTCGAGGAGCATTGGAGCAAATACAAGACACTGTGTCTGGGGCCCTCAAGGAAGAGCTAGCATTTTTTACAAAAGGTAGAGAGACCCCAGAGAACGTCTCAGTGGACATTAAGAAACTAGAACAGGTAACAGACAATGGAACCATGACCATTGTGGCGGAGCTTAACGTGTCCCAGACATTAGAAGATTCTGGGCTGCTGGATGAAGGGGAAGATGATCCTTCTGAAGAGCAGATAATGGCAGCATTGAGCTCATCCCATCCCATGCTTAAGCATGCAACTGGTGAGGCTACTGGTCAAAAATACACCGTGAAAATGTCCAAAGAGGAGTTGCTAACAGAGGAAATGCCATGGGTGACAAGTGATGAAGAGAGCCAGAGTTGGGTCTCAACTGGACGGGTTGAAAAGATGGAAAAACACTTCAAGCTTGGGCCTAATGAGAGATCTTTCAATTTCCAAATGGATGTGGATGATGGTTCCTCTGGATCAGTGGGTGAGGAAGCCACAGACAAACCGAGAAGAAGCAGCTCTTCTGAGTTTATACAGACCCAGATGATTGAACCCCATTTAAAAGTCTGCCATGAGAAAAGAATTGCTACAGTTTATCTTGAGAGCTCCAAAGATGACTAAAGGTAACAATAATAGATTACAATGCACAAATGAAAACATACCTAGAGTATGTCATTTCAAAACAATTCATGACTAGTTGAATTACTGTTGCATTGTGGGAGTTGTAGTTTGAATGAGGGGTTTTTGGTTAGATTTTTTTTTATTCCCAGAAGGATCCATGTATTCGAATAAAATTGACGCATTGAAATTTTGCGTCCTTAAGTTCAAATGACCAAATGAACCAAATCATCATGGTTCAAAGTCAAATATCTCACAAAGCTCTCTCTACTGATATTAATCATGGTTTGGTTTATTTTTAGATCTCTAAAGCTGTTTGTAAGTGGAACTGTTTTAGAATACCTTAGTCCATGTATGGTATGATTCAGCCTTGTTCGAACAGCTACTCACTCCTCCTTTGTTTACGAGTGTCACCTATGGTTCTAGGATGGGAACCATGTGAAATGGCAGATGATGTATGAGATGAGATTTAGTAACTGGCTAGAAATATTACAAATGACTAGTTTAATGCATATCTACAAACTAATGTGGATAAACCAGTAAATTGTCCTGATATTTTATTACAAAACTCATATATACTCTCCCTTTAAGTCTTTTGTTGAGGATGTGTACTAGCAGTCAAAATGTTGGGGTGAACATTTTTTTTGAAAAATAAATTTAATTCGGTATTGTTTAAAAATGCAAAAGTTACATTTTTATTTTTCAAATTACACTGGGGTGTCGGGACAGACACATATTATTTTATAAGCAAAAACAAATATATAAATAAAAAAATAGCATAGTAATTTTGGTTTGAAAGTATATTTTAACAATGTAGACGCTTATTACATCATAATTAATATTTTGCATTGTTGCATCAATTACAAACATCATTTAATGCTGTAATTCTCTTGTAAAGTGTATCTTTGATGATATATTCAGTACCAATTAATGGATTTAGTTTCCATGAAATTGCAAAAATAACAATTGGAAATATTAAAAATAGGAGATAGGCATGCCTACTATTGGTTTCAAAGGAGCTGTAGTTACAAATGTATGCCATCCGTTTACGTTTTACAGAAGGCGTAAGGTGTTCAACTGTCCTCGCCGTCCCCCTCTTAATCCTTAAATGACATTAGAGCAACTTGCACTAATCTAGCAGCCCTGCTCTTCCACGGTGATGCATTTCTTTCTCTAGGCAGAGGGGGAGGGGAGGTGTGGGCTCAAATTGTGCCACAATAAAAGTGTTAGCCCATTACAACAGTGTAAAGGTTTCTAGGAAACTGTTCAGTCATGGTGTCAAAACCTACACTACAACACAAAATGAGATTCAGCAGGAAATCTAATGAGATATTTTTGCCTCTAACACGGCGCACTGAAAACTCCAGCCACAGCTTTATTCTGAAGATTTAATGATCGGAGATGTTTATTGCATACATGTCAGTCATCAGATTTTCTGTGCCTGATAAGATAGGTGCCAATAAAAACATTGTAATCTACAATAGAGACACACATGGCATTATTTTAGTCTTTTATTTCCATTCTTTACATTTCTTTTTAGTTCATATTCTCAATGTATGCTAACATGGTAATCCAAGATTTATCCGAATGGTTTAATTATTTATATAAAATTATATTAAGTAAATAAGTTGTTGCACAGAATTTTTCATATATACAAAACATTTTGATGCATTTTATAATGTTAGTTAGCTTTTCTAACAAAAACAGAATTTTACAGTCAATGGGTTATGGTCCTGTTAATTTTTCAAGATGTCTTTCGTAGACAAAATAATTAAAAGTGCTTACAATAAAAAAAATAATCATGCAATATGAGTGTAATCAATCAAAAATAATAAAATGATTTTTAAAAATCTCAATTTTTTTCCTTTTTGTAGTGAAGAAGCGTTTTTATTCCTCTTGTATGATTTCACCTACAGTGTTGCCCTGTAATCAGCTGGTTTTTTTGATAGCGTGAAGTTTGACAGTGTGAAAATGTTCAAAAAGTACAAAGCTTTAATTACATATGCATCAGAATGTTAATAGCAAGGACATATCTGTTATGAAGAGACACATCATTAGCAAGAAGTAACCTATCATATTTATCACATGAAAAGTTATTGTACGATCCTAGCATTAATTCCCTTGTCATCAATGAAGCTAACTTAGCATTGCATCACAAAGATCCAAGCTTGACTTGTTATTAGTATGATGCGAGCATGTCTCAGTGGGATATTAGCATGTAGCTAGAATGACTTAGCATGTCATTCTTATTATGCAAACCTGCCTTAGCAATGAAACCGTATTTTAAATTAAAGAATACAAAATTATCCCTATTCTGAACATTTAAAGAATTCACTGTTTCTGTGTATTTTATCACTAGGCACTTGTCATGTTTTTAAGTACAGCAGTCGTCACCCTAACAACCACCTTGGAATAATACCATGGAGGAGCTTGTGTGATGCCATGGGAATGTTGCCTTACTCCATTTCAGTCAACTCATTTGCCTTGGTGAAACAGGAGGAGGCCAAACATCCAGCTTGTTATTAAGATTTAGACATACAAGATGTGACTTCAAATATGGATCCAACCACGGCACAGAATGGAGGTCTTGTTTCAGGAAGGCTTTTCTTACATCTCTCGCTGACCTCGGGTGATCTAGTAGATCAAAAGTCATTAAATGCCTCATTTAGAAATAGTATATTAATATAAATGATTGTGAATCATGGAAAGGGTGGAGAAGGAAACTCACTGAGACAGCATATCCACACTTCTTTGTGTAGCTTTGGTTTTCTTATGCTGAGGACCATAGATCACACTCTGGATATCAAGACACTGAAAAAGAACAAGTGATTGTGACGTGGTTAACAAAACCACAAAAAATGTGGTTGGGGCAGTGTTTAATTTAAATATTTTCATACACAAGTTGTCATGGTCAACATCTAACCGAGGTTTTGCAAAGAGGAGTGGAACTAAATCCCTCCTGGAACATTCACACCTTTGATGGCCATCTACCAGAGCCATCTTGCTTCTGATTGCCAACAACTCCTGAGTCATGTTTTGTAAAGGGGTCATATAATTATTTCCCTCATATAAATGAAATACTAATTTACCCTCACTGTGATATACTATGTAACTGCATTATACGACAATATAATTAATTTTCTTTTTTATTAATATGAAGATGTGCTCAAAAGTTGACAAATTTTCTTATTTCATGGCCGTTTTTTTTTTCTTTCGGAAAATATAAATGATAACCCAACTGCATTTTCCCACTCATTAGTAGTTGGCTGAAGCCATTTATTGTGAAACAACTGTGTTTACTCTTTAAATCATAATGACACCGGAAACTGTCCAAATAACCATGATCAAAAGTTATTTATTTGAATTTGGCCCATGCACAAAAATGGGGAGACAGGTCACTGATGTTTTGGGGGTGTGTAAGCTTCAAAGCACAGGAGTTATTGCCAAAATTGATGGGCAGATGATTGCAGCATGTTCTCAAAGGACACTGAAGGAAATGTTGCACTGCAGCATTCCAACACAACAATGAGGCCAAGTCCACTTGTCATTGGTTACACCAGAACAAAGAGAAGGTTCTGGAGTGGCATTCCCAGTCTCCTGAGTCCTGACCTCAATATCATTGAACCCCAAGAGAAATCAAACGTGCAGTTTATGCAAGACAGCCCAAGAATTTACAAGAGTTGGAGGCTTTTTACCAAGAAGAATGAGCTGCTTTACCAACAGAGACGATAAAGAACCTCATCGACAACTACCCCAAGAGACTTCTGTCATTGACGTTAAAGGGAGGAATGTAAAATATTAAGAGCTGATAGGGGTAATTTGAAAAGTTTACTTTGTCATTATAATTTAAAAAGAGTTATTTAAACACAGTTGTTTTCACCCAACCACTAACCATGAGTGACTGTAGTCACTGTTTTGTATTTGTTTCTTATTTCACTAATAAAATATAATGATAAAAACCATGATCAAATAAAACGTGCTCTTCTGAGTCTAGCACCAATTTTCTTTTTCCAATGCACGCCACACAGAAAAATAATAGTTTTGTCATTGAAAATATTTTTTGCCAATAACATCAGGAAGCTATAACTCATAAAGCAATTTATTCAGCATTTGCAATTTTTAAAACAAAGTAGCCCTGATTTGTTGTAGTGTGAGACTCACTTCCAAACAACACCATTAGTTTCAAAAGAAAAACACTCAACATGATGAGATGACAACATGATGAGATGACTCTCTCTCGAAAAACAGACAAAGGAAAGCACTGTTCAAAAGTCCCTTAACTGAAAAGTCTCCGAGCCTGTTTTCGTCTCCTTCCATTGGCAAAAATGATGTCATGGTTCCTGCTTCAACAGGAAAACGCTCAAGGGTGTGGGACTTTGGAGACTGAAAAGAATTGCTAATGTATAAAACTTAATATAGAAATCAAATCCAACTGGTTCTGTTTTAAGCACAAACGCCTGGCTTTCAACCAGAAGCTAAACTGGGACCAAGTTGCTCTTCTGCAGCTGCTGTCCTGATCACCGGAGCAAGAACTCGATACAAGCATCTGGTTTCTGTCAGAGGTGACGGGGAAAGGTTAGGAGCCTAAGGAAGACCACTAGCTCTTGTTCCACACAACAGAGAAACATAGCAACCAGAAAGTGGAGAGGGGGGTTCACTGTGACAAAATAAACTAAGAGCATCCTTAGTACATGCCATCCTTAGTAGTGCATCCAGTGATGGGACAGAAACAAGGTTCCGTTCAATATCAACACAAAGATGACCAGCAGCATCTTAAGAGGATTTTCTAATTATTCAATGAACCATTGTTTACTCTACAAGCGTGGTGAGATTAAATTAAACAACTTTCAGTCTGAACAATATTCACCTCCTTTCCACAAAACTGGGTTTTGAGTCCTCAACTAAATAACTTTACCTAAATCATTCTGTCCCACAAAATAATATTCATATCAGAAGGAATCTACAAAAGGCTCCTCTTTCTGTGAAGTGTCTGCATAAAGGCATATAATATATATTGTTGTGCAATGTACTTGTGATATAAGGCTTGGATTCTACTGCTAAGCCATCAAAACCCATCTGAAGGCCACTTGAAGCATGGAAGTCTGCAACAACTGATTCCAAAAGGTTGGCGTCCTACCACAATGCATTAGATATGCACTATTTTATATTATGGTTCTGCTGGTGACTCGAAAGGTGAGGGTACTCCCCGGACAGGTCTCCAGTCCATCATAAGGCAAAACACACCCCTAAGGGGAATATTATAGTATTCATCGAAGCTGGAACATGTTTTTGGTCTTGTGGTGCAAACTGAGTACCTTGAGCAAACCCACACAAGCATGTGAACATATAAACTCCTCCTCGGTTATTAAAAGGGCAGCAATGAGATGAGATGCCAACTCCAAAGATATGAGTCACAGATTTCTTATGGGTTGATAAAAGACACGGGGAGGTATTTTTCACCTGATTCAGAGCTCATAATCAAGGGCACCAAAATGTCGTTCCGTGTCCAGAACACCATGCTATTTCTTGGAACATTTTATATCAGGAAGAGCATCCCTCGGAGGGGACATTTCATTCATGCAACACTCTAAGATTAGAGCAGAAAACCCTGGAGACCTCGACCAAAAGAACTCCAAACAGTGGTTGCACAACTAAAAATGGTGAAATAAATCTGGAGAACTAATGTAAACACTAACATTCTGTCTGTGTTTAGCCATGATGTCATTAAAGTCAACATATCCAGGGAATTAATGCTTAGGGCGACAGATTTCCAGTTCACTCTGGTTTTGTGTTTTGGGTGGCAGAAATTTGTTTATTTATCTACGTGTGAAGGGTTTGTTATTTATGTGTTTATTATAAATTAGATATTTCTGTTTTAAATTGAAGGATAATTTAGGTATCTCCCAACAGTTTTATTTTCTCTAATTATGTGGTGTATTATGTTAGAATTATTTGAGTATTAATTGTAATATTAAACAGAAAAATAAATGAGTGATAATTGTGTATTTCTTTTGTTACTTGACTTTAATCAATAGGATATTTTTATAGACCTGTGTTATCACCCCGAGTGTCTTTTTCTCTGTGCAGAGGATCAGACAATCCACCATTACAGGAGGTGACCGACCCAAAAGGCCCGACGCAAACGGAACTACGCCCCAACTAATTTGCATTTTTAAGAACATATATAAGGCCAAGCCACAAGGAAGGGGTGTGAAAGCTAACGCATTGCGACGGGAGCTTGACACACGTTGCTGATGTGTAATGCAGTTAGTTCACCCAGATATATCTGTAATGTGTTATTCATGAAACTCTTAGTAAATATTTGGACTTCAAGCCCTCTCCTGTCTTCTCTGGAATATATTATTATATATTCCCTTCAAACTCTAATGGTTCACAATTGAAATTGAAATCTACATTTTGCTTAGTTTGTTATGAACAATAGTTTGTTATGAAAAATTAATAAATCAAAACTGATTTCTACTTAAGGAAATTCACAGATTTACCCATCGTCAACTATATTGAACCATAGCTTGCTTAAAGTGAAGGCAACATGCATTTGCTGAAAAATGTTACATTCGACTCATTCATATGTTTCCACCTCTTTTAAACGTTTTCCAAATGTGGTTGTATTTGATTGCCTTTTATTTCTTTCCCAATTATATCAAATAGTTTCAAGCTATCAAATTGATGGACATTTGACCAAAAGTAATGCTAATTTTGGCAGTAACTAAACAATTGCATTTATCACACTGTTTGGAACCAAACTCTTCATACATGGGTTTAGGAATTCAACTGAATTCTACACATATACAACACTATATATCTACCACTCTGTAGCCAAAAGCAAAGCTTCTTGAATACCATCATACTCTTGAATTGATTAATCCGGAGATCATGGAATGTAAAACAAGATAAATGATTAAAGATGAGATTTTCAATCATAGATACAATTCCATCCTATCCTTGACTCAAGCAAATGCGTCAAGCCTGCAACCATTGTTCTAGTGCCAAAACACGTCTCTCTGACATGCTTCAATGACGTCCCAAAGCACACATCTCTGCTTAGGAGTATTTATTATCTGTAAATAATCTGTACATTTCGATTTTCACATCTCTAACATCATGTTCAGCATTATTCACATTTTGTAAAATGAGGTAAAAAAATGTCAAATTAATATAAATAGCATGAATGGTAAGCATCCAACTTTAATTCTGAACAGTGATTTCGGTCCCTCCAGCCCTTAACAAGGATGTACTGTTATCTGCTCATCCTTTAAAAGCTAACAGATTCTTAAAGTGGTTTGAATAAATGATGTATTAGATTGGATTCACCTTCTTGAGTGTCCTATGGGCGTGTCTCATCCGACCCTGTGTCATCTCCACTCCACCAATCAGCTGCAGTGCTTCTTCCACCTCTGCACTCAGTTCTCCAAATATCCTCTTCTTAAAGGACAAAGTCTCTCTCTGCATCTCAGCACATCTCTGAAACACAACCAATAGTTTCATCATCACGTGAGAGGCTTTAGCTAATCCTGAAAAATGTCTTGTTTTCTAAAGTAAATCATACTTTTAAATTAACTTCCTGACTTCAAGTCTACACTCTACACAACAAAAATAATAATAAAAAAATCTCACCTCTTGCTGTCCTGTGAGAAGGAGGAAATGACTGAAGTCGTCTTGAGCAGAAAGGGTGAGCTTGTCCCATGGGCCTATTGTGCTTCTAAATGCTCTTATACTTTCTTCAAAATAATGTGTTGCAGACTCTTCTGGGGAAAAGATCAATTATCAAGATTCTGCAGTTTTGATGCTTTCCATTACCCCATCAAGAGATATTTAGCATTTGATCAGGGGATGTCACATTCATGCCAAATGGAAGGTTGTAATCTAAATACCTTGTATATACAGTGGGGCAAATAAATATCTGCTGTTTTTTAAAGTTTTCCCATTCACAGATAATAAAGCACTGCATGATTTTTAAAAATATAAATCCTATTGTAGGATTTTTAACGAACTCCTTGCACATTTTGGTCACTTTGTCTCTGACAAACACCATATATGGTCACGTAGTCTCTTGAACCTGCTGCCTGATTTACATTTCAACTAGACCTGGATCCAAAGAGTACTTAAGGAGAATGCTGGAAGAGCTCGCTGCTATTTTTGCTCAATGAAAAGCTTGTGAACTGGTGACCTGTCCGGGGTGTACCCCCGCCTCTGTGCGCTGGAGATCCCCGCGACACCCCCCAAAAAAAAAGGAAATAAGCGGGTTGGAAAATGAATGAACGAATGAAGGAATGAAAAGCCTGTGATCTGCAAGAATTTTCAGATCACGTAGCCTCTTGGTATCGTTTTTCCTTTTTGCTGTGTGACTTACTATTTGTTAATAAATGGAGATGTTCAATCTTGTGACTAGTTACTCTCTAATCACTTTCCGCAATAATGGAAAATGCTAAGAACTAAAGTATTAAAGGGTTAAAGATAGCAAGTAAGTGCTTTTCTATAATTATTAACACATAGTTTACTATAGCTTCAATCAAAGCTAATGATAAAGGTAAAAATATCCTTCTTATATGAATATGGAATTCTTATATAAAACATATAAAACTTAAATGTTTTCAATAGTTAAAGTTCTTGCAAGCTTTGAAAGACAGAATACAGCTGAAATCTTCATCTATGGTTGAAACCAATTTTCGGATCAAACCAGGGATGCCCTTACACGTATACATCACCCAGCATTCTGGCACGTACAGATGAGTTTACCTTTAACTAACCCCCACTCATTACCTGCATTAGTTGCACCTGTATGGACTAGTTACTAGTCCACACATTATACAAATAACTCAAACCTCTCCATTATTGTCACAAACCAAAGAACTCTCTATGGACACTAGGGACAAAACTGTAGACCTGCACAAGGCTAGGATGGGCAACAGGACAATAAACAAACAATGTGCTGAGAAGGCAAAAACCATTGGTGTGTCTCTTAAAGAAGGGAAAAAATTCAAAATATCCAGAAGAATGAGCATCTACGTTTTTGTGGAAGGTTAGCAAGATTAAGTACAGTGGGATTTTGAGGAACAACCTCCTTCCCACAGAAAGAGCATTGAATATGGTCTTCCAGAATGACAATGACCCCAAAGGATGACAACAATCAAATTGCCGTGGGTCAAACCTGGTTAGGAACTACAGTAAATGTCTGACATGTGGCATAAAATCAAGTTCTGTTTTTCGATTGTATCAAATAATGTCCTTTTTTCTCAAATCCCTGTAAGTGGAAATTCATTAAAAACACTTATTTGCTCCATTGAAAAAACCTCATAAACGTTAGATTTGAATTAAAAATATGCCTGTAAGATCAACAACATTAGAAGGACAATATTTGATTTTAACATCAACAATTGCTCTCTGACTGAATTTATGCTTCCATCATTTAATTTCCTGTTGAGGCACAGTTAAAACCCAGCATAAAGAGGCTAGTGTGAATGCATCCAGTCGGTCACCGTTGTTCTGAGGCTCTGAGGTGGAGGAGTAAGCCAGAGCCAAGCTGTGACTGATTTGAGCCTCTTCCAGACCCCCAGCGCTCTGACTAACAGCTATGGAATGAGCCTGCAGAAGAGTGAGGAAGACAAACCGCTTAAAAACAGAAAGATTGCAAATCACTCCCCCCGTGAACAAAGAAGACGTTATCGATTGCTCCTGGGTTTAATTAATCTGCCTCCCAGCTTTTAAAGCAATAGCTGGAGGACGTTAATTACACAAGATGCATTTATAGCACTAGGACAATATTCTTATGATACTTTGTAAAAGTTACGTAATTTTTAATAAAAGTAGTCAATCTTTCATATTACTGTTTGCCTTCAGAAGGCTTTTATGAGTTTTGATGTCCATAGAGTAACCTCTTTCTATATTAAGATGCATGGTCAAGCTCTTTTTTATTTATAAATTGAGGATATGTAAACATTTAAAATGCATTACTGCTAGAAAAAACATTTCTGGAATTTCTACCAACATATCTAATCATAATTGCGGTTTATAAGCCATTTACTTTTAGTACAATTCACCTTTAAGAGGTGCTCAAGAGCTCCGCCCAGATGCCCTTTTTCCTGCTCAATGGCTGCCATGTTTCTGTACACATAACTGATTCGGGTGAGGGGAGCTCCGTCCTCAAGTAACGCCAGAACTCTTTCCCACTGATTGAGAGCCTCCTTGAGTCTTCCCTGCCGCTGGAACACCCTGCAGCATATAAACACACCTATGCCATTAAACATGAATAAAATCTCTCGAGAGCATGACATCATGAAAAGGGTAAGGCTTGTCTGGGATTAAAAGCAGGAAGTGAAGCAAATAGAAACATTTCGCTCTGAAAGGTCATTTACAATTTTTTTTACATTTAATTTTTGGGTCTAGTTCTCTACCCTCAGTGACCGTAAGGAAGTATCTTGCCTGTACAATGCACTCAAGATGATTTTGCATGGGTCTGTTATCAGTGCCGTCTTTTTACAGATATATACACTACCCTTTGAAATATTCAGCACTGAGCAAATGATTTATACACGAATACTGGCATCAAATTTGTTTCTTTATGCTTTAAGAACATTCTGAGGGATTTTGCCTGTATGTTTGGGGTTGTTTTGCAGAATAAATAAAACACGATTAATCCTAAGCGAATCTTCAACTACATTTGCTAAAATGCCACCCTAATCAATCAAGAAACCTCCACCATACTTCACTTTGACTGCAGAGACTCATTATTGTACTGCTCTCTAGCCCTCAGTAGCCATGTTTCCATCCGAAGATGTGAACTAAATTTAGGCAGGAAACTGGAAAACCGCATAAAGTATTTACGAATAAAGAACCGTTTTCCATCTAACAATTCCAAAAGAACAAAATCCCCACTTCCTGATAAACGGCCGCCAAATATCAAAAGAAAACCGGAAGATGTTGCTTTTGGGGTAAGCTTTTTTTGTATGCAATAAATTACTTGAATCTTACAACACATAGATGAAACGCAAAATGAGCAGTCGTGTCATCTAAGTTTTGGAGGCGGGAGACTGCTCTTTGTGAATGCAGCTGGTAGGGACAGATCTGGGAGGAACCACAGAATCCCGAACCCCTTTGATGACAGATTTTGGCTAAAAGAATGAACATTTCACATGTGCAATGAAATCGGTCTGCAAATGCGTTTCAATAAAAGTTCATGCAAAGTTTATCCTACAAAGTACATTTTTTAATGCACAGTTAGGTACCCATACCAGCCAATTCACATTTTGACGCATCAGTCCTGAGCACCTGCTGACATTTTTCTACACCCCCAATTCGTAATTTTTTGTGGAATTGCAATTGCTAAGTTTTTTTTTCTTTGTTCTTGATCAGCACATATCGAAACCCCTGTGTGCTTTGAAATATTTGTCTGGGAAAGACCTCGTTGATGGAGTATTATCACCTTGTGCTCAATCTCACCACGACAAGAAATTGTATTTCACAACCTCTCCTTCGTAGCAATACTTCTACACAGCTGTTTCTGTTTCAGTTCATGAATGGTATTCAACCTCTCTGTGACATTTATGATTATTAGCATCTGATTGGTCATAACCTGACTCAATCCTTGATTGAATTTCGGAAAGCATTCTTTGCATATAGCACAGAATGTAGAAATAACCACTTCAGTAAACTATCATATCCCTTAAAGTTTTGGTGAAAAGTGGAATTAGGAACAACAAAATCCAGTCCTGCAGCCTGACATAACATCACTGTTTCCATGACTCAACATTCCTTCACTCATTTTCCTGCCCACTTATACCCTTTAATTCTTCAATTAACCTAAACGCGTTTCTGGATTGTTCTGGAAACTGGAGTACGCGGAAGAAACATACACAAGCACAGAGAGAACATGCAAACTCCTTCCAGGATGGTCACCGGCGATCCTCGAATCGACAATCTTCTAACGGAAAGGCCACAGTGCTACCCATGACTCAACAGTGATACAATATTCATGGCACGGTTTCAAAAATTCCCATCTCTGAGCTCCCATCTAAATCCAACACACAAAGTGCTTTCTGTTTCCAGCTGAACAATGCTGTCACTTAGAGCCCTGTACATAAATACACCATGATGCTGCTCATTATAGCAAGGTTTTAATGCCAAGATACATAGAAACAAGATTCATCTGCAGCTTTATGAAACCTATTTACAAGGAGATCCCCTGAACTCCCATTCCATCTTGTTAAAAGCCTGAGTCAATCTAGATTCATCCACACTAATGGATCCCTAACACAATTTCCCCATCAGAGTGAGAGAGTATCCTTGTCCATTACTGCAAGGTGGGTAAAAAAGGTCGACTAGTCGATATCTCATGGTAGATTTATTTTATCTGTAAATGTTTTACTACTTCTGGATTGATTGTAGAGCCTTTGGCATGTCATACTTACAAACACAGGTGCGGATTTTTGTCTGGAATCATTGAAAAATTGAGACATTTTTAAAACTTTTCTCACAAAGGTCTGTGTGTGTACACTGGAACAACCTGGCAACCTTTCAAGGCTGCATCAGAAATTCCAGACTCTGTGCCTCCTTTTAGGGGCAGTCTCTGTGTGTGCCAAGTCTTGTACCACGCTGCCTGGCTACGCAAAGCTAAACACATTCTGTGTTATGACACTGCAGCCATCCTCAGTGGGAGGAGAGATATAATCTGCATGGAGAAATCAGATTTATTGTTCATTGTTCACGGGTGTAATGCAATTAGGGATTTTTAAATGAACTGCCAAGTAGTCCCCAAAGCCTTCTGCTTAGTGACTTTAAACAGACAATTTCTGACATCGACAATAGAATTCTGTGGCAAGCAGGAGGTTGACACAGCAACTCAGACACTGATTTCTTATTAGTGCTTTTTTTAATGTAAAGTAACATTAGAAACAGAGCTGAGATTTAGGGTGTGTTAACTCATATGTATAAATATACTACATTTTATTGTGTACAATGGTACAGTTGCTTCTACATGATCAGATTGTGTAAAAACAGGATTTTAGATTTAACAAAATTTCAAACATGATTAAATCCAATCACATGGAACTGATTTGCACAATAAAACCAAGAAAATTCATGAACTATTTTTTAGAATACAAATGTGGCTTCATCAAACAGTACTATCATCAACCCACCCCTAGAGGCATCAGATGTGCTGTAAGAAGCTGTTTTTGAAAAATAATTGGTTTTATTTTTTAAAACCAATGACAAATGTAATTTAAATTTGTTACTTGATTTGAGAAATGGCCTTTTACCACTAACATTTTAATCTCAAAATTTTTTATTCATTTATTCTATATAATACCTTTTAAATATATTATCTACACATAACGTTTTGCATCACACAAATCTCTGCAGCGATTTAATTAGTTATAATTAATCCTGCCAGAACTTTCTCTGTTCCCACATCAGGTCAATGGGGTTCAGATCCACAGACCACTCTATTGAAATGGACTTGATGTTGGGTGAACGTGGCATTTCAAAGTGATTCCAATCTTTTGACTGGACTGAAAATAATTTTTTTATTTATTATTAATAGTAATATAAGATGCTGTAAATGCTTAATGATGAATTTATTATGTAACTTAAAGTAATATCAGCGTTTATGTCTGTGTGTTTGGGCCATTCTTTTTCTGAAATAACAATTCTTTAGTTATTTGTCTATGTTTGACTAGGTGGATGGTTTATAGGAAAAATTTATCTAACCTGATGACAATACTTTCACCCTGTTCTCCTCAGAACAATTCAGATGTTTGGCAAATTTAAACTCCATGCCCCGCCTATAATTAGTAGAAAGGATGCCCAACAAAGTACTGAGGCCATAATACAGAACATGAACATACTTTTCAGAAGGTGTTTAAAATCTTTTTAAATTGGTCACATGAAATATAAACATGAAATACTGGTTTTGTTTTCTAACCACACACAGTATGTCATCTAACATAGCATACAATTTTAGCTTTTTAACAAACTATTTAAAAATATATGGACTGTCCCTTTGTATTGGATTTTGTTTCTTTTTGTTTTGACACATACTAGTTTTTCTCTCATATAAGAACGAAAAGCTCTTTTTTGATTTGCATTTGTCTCTAGATGCATTCTCATCACTTTCTCTCTTAATGTGTGGAAAAAAACAACATTTATATTTGCAAAATGATCATTTCTTAGTGGCGAAAGATTCGAAATTTTGTTGTTCAATGTGAAGAGAACAAACCCTCTTCACATGAAACGTGTTAAAAACAATAATCTTCACGAGTCGTATCCACACAGATCTCGTGTAAACAGATCAATGCAAATATGCTGCTGACATGCTGACTGTGATGTTCTATCTCTCATCCGGATGAAAGAGTTGTGAGCTAGTGCCATTGTTTCAGGGGTTTGTGTCGGTATGTGTTGATAGTGCAGCCCAGTTCAATCCAGATGCATCAACACTGGCCTCACACTCAGCTTAGAAGAATAGCAGAGCTTTCATCACAATCACATACACACATTCTTTGAGAACACAGACAGCGGACACCCTGATAAAAACTAAATCTTTTAAAGATAGCATTCAATTCCCTTCACAATAATAGAAGTTCATAACAAACAGGGATTACTGTTGTGTATCAGTTCAATCACAGATGCCCTTGCTTTCATAACAAAGAGCAACAGTAATAAAACCTGAGATGGCCCAGAGAGATCATGTGCTCATAAACCAATATAAAGACAGCTGGCTGAGAAACCACAATAGTTCATCGTCAGGGCAGCCATAATAAATACCGGGATCAATACAAACTATTGAACTAGTTCATTAAGTCGTCCCGAAAGAATCAAAATAGCTATAATAATGCCATCTCTCAGTTATTAACCAAAATATTACAACAGGGCATTGTAAATATACTAATAATAATGTATTCAAAATGTTATAATGGTCCTTTAAACAGATTTACTGCAGAAAAATGACAGACGTGTTTTTATCTTGAAATAGTAGCGTGGAATTTACAACTGCTATTTTCTGTTTATTTTGAGCAATCAGAACCAGCAATTGCCAAGGAAAGTTTTTTATAAATAATACATCTGAATGTGGATAAAGAGTGCCACCTTCTGGTCAAGGCAAATATTCATTTTGGATTACTAAAAATCAAACGTTAATCATTCTTTTGGTTCAATCTAAGCTTAAAGTCGAACACAATCTACCTCGTTGTAACATAATAACCAAAATAGCAGGGTTTACATAGTTAAAAGAGCATAAAAGGTTGCTTGGAGGCATGCCAGGAAAAACATGGATGTGAATCTCAACCTGATATCTGAAACTAAAAGTCATAAGAAATAAATAGACCACAGCATGTGATTCCCTCTAATGCTTTCAGTGAATATTAATGCACACCCCGTCACGAAATATTTCAAGCCTGCAGACAATTCTCTGTGTATGCTTCTCTTTTAATATAAACAGACTGGGAGAAACAGAAAGACTGCAGCTACTTGATGCTTTCTTATTCCAAATTATTCTGCTTTCTCCCCAAAATACACAAAACGTTCTTGAAAAATGATAGAAAAACAAGATAGAATGCTTTTTTTCCTCCATTTTGGCAGTAACTTATTCTCTGGTGGCTGAGAAGACGGGGACAGCAAAACTGAACCTTGACGAGACCCAAGATTTCGCCAAGACCAAATCTATTACTAAAAATTTTCATCAATTGTAGCACCCATGAAGGTGATTTGACATCATATTAAAAGTGCTATCTAAATGATGACGGAATGTCAGGAATAGTTTTTAATGCAAAGCTCATATTCTTGTACTAGAGCCATTAACTTTAACCAACTACAATGAACCGTATTGGTGAATAAAAAATGTTTCGAAATGTTTAGGTCGGGTATGAAAAAACGGTGTAAGCAAAGAATCCTTTCAGAAATATAAATAATATGTTTGTAAATTTACAGAATGCAAAGAAAGTGAACAAAAGAAAAACAAAATCTAAATAAATTCAATGGTACTACAACCTTTCACTTTCAAACCAGGATCAATTCTTAGAAGGTAGACAGCGTATAATCAACCAATGAAACAGCTGTGTAGGAAGCCTACTACCGGGTGAGGAATAGCCAAACCATGCAACTAAGGTGAGACTGAAAATACTTTTGTCATGGCAAGACTGAGCACAGCAACAAACCACAAAGTAGTTATTCTGCCTCAACAAGGTCTCTCCAAGACAAAGATTTCAAAGCATGGTAGGGTTTCATGGTGTGCTGTTCAAGCTCTTCGACACAAGATCGTAGACACAGTGGGCGGCCAAGAAAAGATTCTAGACACGTCAAGCTCATTTTAATAAGGAAGATGACCAGCAAGGCAATGAGTTCATAACTGACAAAAAACAGTGGAGACGTTTGGTCAGAATGGGGCACTGGAAGTGATGTCATGGCCCCCACAGAAACCTGGTCGCAACCTTTTTTAACACATCATGAACAGAGAGAAAAATGTAAGAAGACTGCATCCCTTATCTGTGCTTAGATCTCCCTAACTACCAGCTGGGTTCTTTTAACATGATGTGCAACTTAGAACAATTGCTGCTGTTTTGAAGGTAAAGGGTGGTCCCACCAAATTTTTACTGGATGTAGATTTCTCTTTCTTTACTTAATAAAATTATTTATTACTAATTAATAAAACTTACATTGTTTTAGTTGCTTAAACTGTGCAGAGTATTGAACTGAGCATTACGGGTCGCACTGTTTACTTTAACACTGATGCGGAGTACGATGAGATACTTTTGAATGTCTTTAGAGTGATTTACAGGAGACTTGTGAGGCTTCATTAAAGCTTTGTAGAAGGTGATATGGTGTCACTAGATCGCACATGTTGAGTTTATGAGAGTGAGTGACTAACTAAAATGAAATGTGTTAACAAAAGCTATTTGACTCAGATAAAAACATAAGATTAAGCATTTCTAACCCAGCATCACATACCTTGCCAAATTTGTAAGTATTTCGTACTCAGTGTCCAGTCTGTCATCCTTTCCAATAGCTTCTTGTGCCACAATGTCTCTCATGTAGATTTCTGCTTTATGAAAGCTAGACTCAGCCACAGCTAAAGTTCGCTGAGTCAAGAAATGAATGTAATCGAATGTGATCTTGTGTGTTACCACAGCCTGGAAAAGTAGTCCGTTTAGAAAAGTTATCTAAAACAAATGCACATTATAATACTAAAACATAGCCTGTTTTAAAGGATATTTTCCCAGTAGAAGAGCTGCACTTCCCATGGTTTTGTGAATGGACAGGAAGCAGTTGAGGCAGCCCACTCTGTCCTCCTGCTGACTGCTACTGAGAACCTCATTTGCCCTGGATGCATGTTCTTGTGCCTGATGAGGCCAGCCTGGAGGACAAGACATCATAGATGTAACTATAATAATTATTACAGTCACAAAGTAAACAAATATTTAAAAAAATAAATTTTTTTGCACATTCATAATCATTCTTAAATTGTGGAAATTAAGTATATTTGGGAATTTGAATCATACTTCTAGTGCCTTAAAATGAAGTAATTAGATGTAAACTATTTAAATAGATTTAAAGAGAAATAGTATAAATTTATAAAATACATGTAACCATTTTTATTTTGTTTCCTTCTGATCACATGACCTTCTCGCATGCTTTCTCCGGAACAATTAAAGCTTAAACATCAACAGGTTTTTGCAGTTCTAGAAAACTAAAAGATTTTTAAAAGTTTACCTTTGTATTCCAAGTAAGCTTTTGCCAATCTTGACTGAGCTTTGGCCACAGCGAAATGTTCATTGCCATAAACCAGTCTACACAGGGCCAGGCAGCGTACAAGCTCTTGGATGTAGGAATCAAACTGAAACACATTAAACAAGCGGAAAAGGAAGCGAGGAGGGGAAGACTTGTTCATTCATCTTTCATAATTACTTTTGTCATAAATACTAAATATGTTAAAAACTTTTGAGCCTGGTATTGACAAGCCATCTTGACAATTGTGAGAGGGGGTTATTAAATTATTATACGTTAATTACTCATTAGTTTAAGCTATTTAATAAAGATTACCCGGGTCAAAAATTACCAATTTCTTTTTTTCTCTCTTATAATTCTTTTTTTACACACTGATATATTATTAATGTGGCACAATGGTACAGTGGGTAGCACTGAAATCTTTTAGTAAGAAGGTTCATTGTTCAAAGCGATCTGGTGGTTTCCTGAGAGGAGTTTTGCATGTTCTCACTGTACTTGTGCTGGCTTCCCTCTGGGTTTTCAAAATCATGGATCAGGTTAATTGAATTCTCTAAATTTCCCTTAGGAGTAAATGTGTGTGGTGCCCTGTGATGGACTTGAAACCAGTCTAGAGTGTACCGACCCTAAAAAAATTTAGCAGGAAAAACAAAACAAATAATAAATAGTTTGTTATTGGTCTCCTCTCGCCATTCATAAAGTTTTAATATATACTTCTATAATAATATCTATACTTTTCATTTCCACCAGCTAAAGTTATATTTTACCTCGTATCAATGGAATGCTGTAGTTTTTTTAAAAACTGTCTGTGCCTGGTGGTATCATCGTTTGCATTTTGTGTGCGTGATCTAAAAGTTTTTGTTTTTTAGTTATTTACTTACCGTTTCCAGTTCATTTTAAAGCATTTAACTGAATTTACCTCTTTTAAAGTTTAAATCTGTTAATGAGCAATTCAGCATTTAGGATACTTTTTATGTATGACATGTGTATGTTATAATGTTAGTATGCTAAAAACATTTTTTTTTTTTTTTTTTTGAGTGGAGAGGATCTTTACTGATTAGATTTGAAATATCTCCTCAAGTGGCAAATGGGAGATTTTCCTTTATAAGCATATCCTCAATTTTTTGCAGTACAGAGATAACATTACTGACAAACCACTGATTCGGCACTTTACCATTTCCTTTAACAAGGTGCTGCTGTGCTGGAGAAAGATCAAGAGCTTTATTTAAAAACATGAAGTAGAGCAAAATAACTCACAGGGCAGAATGCTCAGAAAGAGTTATGACAGGACAAGTTATCAGTTGGTAAAGCACCCATCCTTCCTCCCATTCCCCTTAGCACCTCACAGGTTGCTTATTTTCATGTTTTGTGATTTGGTCCATGTTGTTATTCTTCCCAAATGACATTGCTCATGACAAAAGCTTGTTCCCAGGAATAAGAAGGGGACATCCATGATATCCCATATGTTGTGAAGTAATGTGGACTTAATTAGTTTATCTGTATGGTCACCAGGGTTTTCTATATGAAGGCAGCCCAGCACTGTGCAACCGAATAATGTTATTTTTTTTTAAATAAGTTTAACAAATACTTACAACATGAGCTGGATTCATTTTATTAAAAATGGTCAAACTTTGATGCATCATACAATCTGAATATGAGCTTATCCCATATATACCTTTTCATTTTCAGCAAAAGACTGAGCTCGTCTCTCACAAAGTAACAACTTCTCTGCAGGACTCATCAGAATGTATTTCTCAATTTCCTCCTTCTGTGAGATAATGGTAGACTCTTCTTCTTCTCGCATGGATTCTCCTGAACTGCTGCTGCTGCTCATGTTTAGGCTGGTGAACCTGAAAAAGTTCAAAGCTTATCTGCT
The DNA here is from genome assembly GCA_007224835.1 of Danionella cerebrum. NCBI lineage: Eukaryota > Metazoa > Chordata > Actinopteri > Cypriniformes > Danionidae > Danionella > Danionella cerebrum. Next base: position 242,004 of record SRMA01026851.1, on the reverse strand, counting down.
TCACAAAACGCAGCGAAATGCCCCCCGTAAATTTAAATAATGTGGTGAGTCGCAACTATCTATCATGCTAAATAAGCGACTTATCACGTTATTTCAAAGAAATCATTTTTTCCCCTAAATACAACCACGTCATTAGCGTTAATGCAATGTTGTTTATAAAGGAGATATACCCATCAGAAGCGTAAAATCAAGAAATACATACGATCGATCCAGAGCAGTTACAGAGCTCGGTTGTTGTGATGCGCCAGACGATCCGCTGTGCGGTGCCAGGCTCATTTTAATGGTGAAAGCTAAGGAAAGTAGGAAACTCAGCAGTCTAACTTAGTGAGAAGGCTGGCATTTAACCATTGTTTTTTCTATAAGCAATTAAAAGCATGTAACAATTGCAGCCTATCCAGAAACACAGCATTTGAACACAACCAAGTAGCGCATTTGACGAAAACCCAAACAAAAGCTGTGATTGGTTGACTTTTACACGAGAGAGTCACGTGACTCTCTGGGTCGTTTAAAAAAGCTACAACATTTATTTTTTTTTTCATATCAACCAAAAGATTTGTAAGGCTTGTAAGACGACAATAATTTAACTGGCGCGTGAATTTTTCTATCCCATACTGCAAGTTACAATACAACATCAACAGCAATACATTACAATCCGCTTTTTTGTTTAGCTTAAAAAAAGATTTTGAAGTATATCTTTTGACATCCAATGAATACATTATTAGGCCAATGGGACAATTACGTCAGAGATGACGTTTGGTCATTTCAGTTCTGTATCCTGAGTTGTTTATCTGCCCTTTGAAAATCCGCCATAGTAAGATTAAAGTAAATCTAATTTGCTTGAATTGGACATCGTTTTGTCCTACCCTTGACAAAGGAACGTTTGTTTTTTTTTCAGCAAGTCAGGCCTATTCTGAAACCCTGCTGTTGGGGAGATTCCATGATTTCTGATTGTAGTCCTTTACTGAATCTGTTATTCTGATTACTGGTAGGAATATTTTGAGGCAGGATCAAACTCTGGGCCAGCAAAGTTTAGTTGTAATCACATGGAAAAATACTGAAGTAGATTTCTTGTCTGCTTCAACAGTAATATAATTTATACAGTATAGTATAGTATAGTATAGTATAGTCACATGCAAAAAAAACACATTTATATAAGGCTTAAGGTTTGCCAGATTTCTCATGAGAAGTGACATGACAAGCAAGAAATTTGTGACAGACCTCAAAATGGTGACAGATAAGGTATGTGAAGCAGTACTGTTGTACCTTGCTGTTGGATTACTTAACATAATGCAGCAAGAATGTTTTTGTTCGTGCATCAACTGCATGGATCAAGGACTTGATTTTCTATTTTGAGATTTATAACATGTACTTCCTAGTCTCATTGGAACACAATTGGACATTTACACATAGAAATGCTCAAAAAATTACAAGATGTAAACATGCAAAGCGATTTTGGGGTATAGAGCAAAAGGTTACCTGCAGTTAGCAGCACTAAACCAATATAACCAATATAACCTATGTTCTATATTTACATAACAGGACAGAAATCGACTTAATTAGCATTACTAGGTTATTTTCCTAATAAGTTATTATAAAAACTTATTATAACCTATAAAATATTTTAACCTATAAAATATATCTGACAGAGGATGTGGGCCAGTGTAAATTTGAACACACCCCCATTTGGCCCCTGGGCCATATACTTTACGCTATGTTCACACTACAGGTCTTAATGCTCAGTTCAGATTTTTTGATGAAACTACATTTTTTATGTGTTCTTCCACATTACAATTAATATGTGATGCCAATCTTGCCTGTGTCTGAATGTATGCTGCTCCTATGGAACACGTATGCGCAGAAAGGGAGATGAGGTCATGACAAAATGTGCTGTTTACAGATTGTAAATATTGACTGGAAAGTTCTGCTAGTGATTTTGTTGCTTTGTTTAAGATAATGTTTGATCCGAGACAAATTCATCGTCATCAAATACAGAAATACAGCAAAATAGCTTTTCACACTGTCATGAACAAATCAGAGAGGTCGCATATGGGTAAAAAAAAACAATAACCAGGATATGGGTCGCATTTGGCAGCAGTGTCATAATACAGTCACACTGATGGGAATACATTTTTTAAATCATACCACCTTTGATTATACTACATGTAGTATCTACAACACAGTAGCCACACTCATATGAAGCTGACCAAAGCTGGTCCAGGTATGTTAAGGTTGGTAACATGCCATGTCTTTGTCCCTGGGTTTCGACACCCCTGTTTTAAAGGTAGGCTACAGTACCATTATGCAAATGATGAAATTAGAGGCTGCTGTATTGTTGCCAGATTTTTTTTGGTATTCAGGTATTTTTCCAGTAGCAGCCAATCTCAGTGTAAAATTAATATCCGTATGTTAACGATGCAATTTTTCCCCATATTCTATATACATCTTTAATTGATCATCTTAAATAACAAACAATCTGCCGGCAGAAAGGTTAACCCAAGCAGTGGGATAGTATTCCCGTCCCTCCCTCCAGGCTGTCGGTTGGTTCACACCTCTTTTCAGGTTTACATCTGGACCGAGCAGCTCAACCTGCGCTCGTCAATTTCCGTCCTTTCCGAGCATTCGGAGTCCTCCGCGACGCGATGACCGATGGAAGATAAATCATCGGCTTTCTGTGGCTGTTTGTCAGCAGTGTAATAGTTAAACGAAAGCCGAATGCGTGGTTTAATGTGCCGTGTGCTGCCTGAGCTCGAGCAGAGCAGTCATCTACAGTGAGAAGATGGCGTCGGACGGAGCGAGAGGGGAGCAGACGCCTCCGCTACAAACACTGGCAACCACTGGCCATGGAAGCGTCGACGCGGTGAGACACATTTGCGCTCAGAATCACACCTGTCTTCTGCTATGCTCTTTATCGGCAATTTACATTTTACCTCGATGAATGATGACTGTAGCAGGAGAATCATCCAATGCTCTGGCTGACAACCAGTGGATGTGCTACGGTGGTCTTGTCTGTGGAGGAGACTGAATGATGGGTTATTTATTAGGTTCTCCTGTTGTGTCTTGCATTTGGGGCATAAATCAATATTGAAAAATTCATCAAATGTATTGTTTTTAATGTTGTAAATTTTGGGTGAATTCAAAATTTTCTATAGTGTACCATGGTGAAGTGGTACCCAGCTTTCAGTCATTTAAGTATTCTTTAGTTAACATTCTAAAAGCGTATATTATACTTAATTTCTATATTTTTTCAAAAGATTCATATGAAGCAACAATACTTGCTTATTTTTTCGTAATAAAATAATTAGTTTTCATATAAAATTAATATTTGTGCTGTACTTGACATTTAGAATATATATATATATATATATATATATATATATATATATATATATATGATTAATACAATTGAAACAATAATAAATGGATTATTCACATTGTAAAAATAACATATATAAAGCCCACTTACCACCTTTTCAAATCAGTGTTTCCCCCAGAGAACTGCTATAGAGCCTTAAAGCTCAATTGCATGAGAGGTTCTCCTTGCTTTCAATCATATTGATCTGCATGCAGTGTCTTACGGTAAAGGGGTGGTCTTTAGTTTCACTTTGTTAAATCTTTTATTTGCTTTTTCTAAAACGTTTTAAATGAATTTGCATGACAGCTTGCATACAAGATCAGTGAAGACCTCCATTACTTTCAATAGCTTTAGAAGTGAAATGAAGCAGAGGGTTGTTCACTGGAGATGCTGCTAAATCTGGCTTTATTTTAGTGACTCAGCTTGCATAGTTCAGGGTACAGTGTCACCCATCTGATCTGAGCTGTTTCAATCGCTCAAGGCCCCTTTACATCTAGTGTTGGGTTGAACAGGTGCACTGACTTCAGCTATGCCCGCTGGCCATAAATCTTTGTCTTGTGCATATACCCTGATGCCTTTCTCAGGGGGTGGCTTAGCCTGAAGAAGTACGTAAGTCTCACGGATCGTTTATCTGGATGAGAGGAGTTTTGTTTATTAAATGCTGCGCACACACTCCTTCAATTCCCAGTAGGACTTGCCTGAATGACTCTACATTGCGTTAAAGCTGGAAAGGTCTGGTCGACAGAATCTCACTGAGCAGTATTGACCCGTTTCTTCAACATCAGCAACCCCATTATTGCTTTATCTTTGGATTCCCACAGTTTACACAGGTTGCAATTCTGAGAAATTTCTTCAAGAATGAGCAGTGGAAAAAGTCAGGGCTCATAGTAATCATAAGGGATCAGCCAAGGATTTTCGACCTCTAATGAAAAAAAACATTGCATTATGGCAATTACCAGTGATTATCGATAGTGGGCTTGCCAATGAAAGGCTGCATGAAAACTTGTTAAAAAGCTTGTGGCTGTTAGAGTATAATTTCATATCCCCTCACTCTAATCTTCATCTAATACCAAAGAGCAATCAGATCTCAAGGTGCTATGAAGTTCGTCTGTTTTACTGGTCATGGATATCATATTGTTATAGCAATTGTTTTCAATAAAAATAATTGATTTGATTAAATATCCATTTTTTTCTGTCAATTAAACCCTTCACCAAGGTTCCAGAAGTGAAACACGGTTCTTGGGCAAACCTCTGTAATTAGTCAACATTTTAAATATAAATGGCATGTATGATGGCAGGATAAGTCCTCACATTCAGATAATCTTGGAAGATAAGATATTGAAGATTAAATCATTTTATAGTCAGGCTGTTTTAGTATCAAAGAGAAAACAAATAAAACAGAGCTTCCAACACAGATTCGTAATGCACTTGGTAAAAGAAAAGCCTTTAAAAAGCAACATACAATATAGTGCTGACTGCATATGAGTAAATAAAAATATTAGTTAGCTAGTGCTGGAATTTGTGAAAATTAACGTTGTCAACAGTGGCAGATAGAAAGCCATTAATGAATCAGTTAGGATAAATGGTCCAAAATACCTTCTGCCAGGATCCAAACTCTATAGAAAGTGTTTAGAGGCTGTTATTTTTGAAAAATGGACGCACAAAATATATGTTTTTTTTTTGTCTTTTGTGGTGCCTAAACTTATGCCCATGCCTAATATAGTTGAAATAATAATTTTTATATAATAATGCATTTCAGCGTTCTCTTTGGATAGCTACATCTACAGCATTGTTTGACACATTAGCGAGAGTGAAGTTGCAGCACTGTTTAACCCGTCCCTATCGGACAATGTAAATCTGTAACTCTGATTTTCTGTCTTTTGTACAAAAAGGTAAAAAATTATTTTGAGTCTGGATGGGTTCCCTGTGGCTTTTGATTTATGTGTTCATGATCCCTTGTTCATGAAGAAGACATTTAATGGGTATGCTTCAGTACTCAGAACACTGTCAAGGATAAGCCACATCTGACCCAAACAATTTAGTAGCCATTTGCAAACTAGGCATAACAATCCATTTCTTTCAGTGTGGGAATTTAAACTAACATGCAGCTTCTGATCTGAGATCAGTGTTCCAGTAGGCATAATGCTTGAGAGGCTGGACACAATATGATTAACCATTTACTCATGTCTCAGTTCCCATTACACGAGATCAGTCACATGAGCCTTATAGCCATTAGAGTTCTTCTTACAGTTTAGAGAGGGAACTGGTGGGCAATCTGATGTATAAAGGTCACTGGCTCGTCATTACAATGTGAAAAATCTAATTAAAAGACATCTTTAGTCTGGTAATGTGACTTAATTATGAGCTAAAATGCCATCTATTTAATTTGCCTGTGTTCGTCTAGATGCCTCTTCCATGATTTTCAATTAGACCTTAAGGTTTCCGTTCTAAAAAGCTAATTGATCAAAACCTTGCAGAAGACAGTGTTTTATTGTTTTTGTTTTTTTTGTCTGCTTTTTGAAATATCATTATCATTTAAGTCTTAAATGCATCAAAAGACATTCTCTGTCTCTGTTTAGCCATTCTTAAGCAGAATGGTGTGGTTTAAATGATCAGTTGTATTACAAACACAAAATGTAAGATTTTAATTTTATATCAAAAATCCACGTCATTATCCATTGAATGATGGATCCGAAGCTTTAAATTATTTCTATTGCCATGATTTAATGCATTCTGTCAGTCATTGTCAAAACACACCAACTCATGTTCTTAGAACCACACAGTTTCTATTTGATTTGGAAATACATCCTGAAGTGGAGAGATATAATATTTAAAAGAAATACAACCTTTAACTATAAACATTGCATACAAATATTTTAACAGTAACTATTCACACTCCCTAGATTGGGAAATTTAAATTCAGATCTCACTTTTGGACTGTGTAAGAAAATGCATTAAGGGAACAAGAAATCTCTGAACAGGAAGAAGTTTTAGCAGGAACCTCTTGGCTGAGAGGCAGGAGCGCTAATCTCTTTACCACCGTGCTGCCTGGTTAATGTTCCACTGGAATCCTAATGTAATAGTCTGTGATATCAGTTACCAAAAAACAACTCTCTTCCACGGATTTACAAAATGCGGTGTACTTTTTCTGCAATAAAGCTTAAGATCTTGCTCTGTATGTTTCAGAAATGTGAGCTGAACATCGACAACCTGAGTAAAACAGAGCTCCTGACCCTTCTGAGCATCATGGAGGGAGAACTAGAGGCCAGAGACCTGGTCATTGAAGCTCTTAGGGTGAGTACGAAAAGTCTTAATTTGGTCTTTTCACATTTGTGAATTTAAAAGACTTTTTAAATTCATTTTGAAAGACATGATAACAGCTTGTTCAAGTCATTGTAGAGACAGTAGGCACCTGCTCCATATTCTGGCAGCTGTGTATTTGCAGTAGGTTCAGTGTATGACTGCAAGTTTCATCTTAAAAACAAACAAAAAATGTAAAAAATGAGTTTGAGGAAACTTGCAAGGAAACTTTACAGCAAAATGTTAAGAGATACAGATCTTGACATGTACAGCAGCAAATAAGAAAACAGAAAATAGAATCAATAGAATATAATAGTAGCCAGAATAATGATTTAGTAAATGTGTAATTCTTTATTAACCATACAGAACATCAATATATTTAGAAATAAATCTTTCATTGATTAGGAAATCGATCTCTTGGTCAAGTTAACAGTGTCGAAACTCCGCCTACTCAGGACTGTTGGGAGATAGAATATGCACCTACTGAATTATATGAGATGGGATAATAAGGACAATTGAATGACCAGACAACAAACCAATGGATGAACCATATAGGGGAGCTTTAACATACAGAGTCTGTGCTTTAATATTTAAATCCAGAAAAACTTTGTGAACCCACTTAAACAGATGAGTCGGGTGAAGATGATTAAAAGATCCAGTATTCGGCTGTATTGGTCAGACGTTCATGCTGATTAAATTGATAAGATCCAGGTTGCTTTTAAGGTTAGGAGTACTACTGTATCTCCAGGTGTTTTAGCTTCTCTTTGAGTTTCTAGGTCAGCGAATTGGCAGGAATATGGCAGCATGTCATTGCTCCATATCTGAGTACATCAGGCATCGTTGGTTATGTCATTTCCCTTCTTTTGCTTCACCCTGGGGTGGTTTCCATGCATTTTAGAGGCTGTTCTGTTATTTCATTCACTTGGCTGCAAGTATTTTCCAGCTGGGTATCCCCCTGTGGATACTCTATCTCATTCTATCCCTCATCCTCTTTTCCACAGCAACCAGACCAAGCACAATGCTCTCATTTGTGTCCTTTGGGAGATTGGGGAAAACATGTCCATGCTGGCTCTTAGGCATTCCCAAAGTGGTAAAATAGACATATTGTTTATTTTCTAGGCCAAACTGTAAATAATGTAGTTAAAGCATGAGAGATGAAAGCAGCAATCCTATGCATTATTAAGAAGCTGTTGGCTGAAAGATTAATTAGTGAGCAGAAAAAGCTCTTTGCCATGTATCATTTTTCATCAGAAACAATGGAGGGAGATAAGAAGATTAACTGTCACATGCCTGCAAACCCTCAGACTTGCTCATTATGTTTAGTCTCATCACTACGACTGTTTCTAGGTTTCTATCACCAAGGTACACCACAGAATGAATAGTGGTTATTTGTGTATCAAGCTTAGAAGATAAAAAGTACAATTTGTCGTTTTTAGACGAGACTAGTGCTTTAAGTGGACAAGAAGTGGCGGTACTCGCTTTCATGGAGGTCTGAACATAAAATCCAGAGATCCCTGAATGTAAATATGGCTCAGTAAAATACAGTCCTTGAAGAGAGGTTAAAACTTCTATAAATAGTCGTATTGACTATGTACATATATTTTTTTCGAATGAAATAATCAACAATCGGCGATAGATAGTCCTTGCCAAAGCTAAATCCTAATTCAGTGTTCATTAATATACAGTTTGACAATATCTGTCTACGTGTACACAAATAAACATGGTGTTTGGAAGATAGGGCTTCCTTACTTGCACCTTCTTGATGTTGATAAACACTGAAGATGCTTGTTGTGACTTTGCCTACCGGTGATTGGCTATTGGCTCCTTTCAGTCATCAGTCAGAGAGGAAGTGATTGGCTGATGCTTGTGCTAAATTTCTCTCATGGATTGTGGAAAATCGGTGCGAAAATTATCAGTGAATAAACAGCAGCTTGTGTCTGCAGGATTAAGGCTTCTACATACCAATCCAAATTGAGATTCGCACGAATCTTCAGATGGCTTGTAAGTGGGGTGCTCCACGTCTGGATTGAGAAAATATTGATGCAATGACACTCCCTGCCTGAAGATGGCATTTATGGTAAAACATATGCACTGCGCACCACACAGGGAAACAGGAAAGAAGAAGATGACAGAGAAGAAATCAAAACATTTAACATCACATTTAAGAAAACATGGATACTGTTGGTGGCTGTTCACATGGAGCTGTTGGACAAAAATGTGGAGAAAATTGAGGATTTGTGGTGCACTATTTCTTTCCTGCTATCAAAATGTGGTATGAACACCACAAACGACTCTATTACGTCCAACTTGCATCATCAAAAGAGACAGCTTTCATTGGTAATTATTGCGTAAAACGGATCAAATATGGCAATGTGAAACTCATTTTCGTTGCCACTACTTGGTTCGATCAGATGTATGAGCTCCCGTTGGTTCCTATGATTTTCGATCAAGGCGCGTTGTTGCACAAAACTTTGGATTGGTGTATGAAGAACATAATCTTGATGTAAAACTAAACTGCTACACAAAGGTTTGATTTGAATGTTATTATTTGAGTGATTGTATTGTGTCTTTTTAATTGTTTGCAGAGAAGAGCACTGATTAGTGCTGAAAACATAACACAACTTTGCAATCAGCTTTTATTTGTATTCCCTGAAATACCATGGTGAAGGATGGGAACGCTTCTATATAGTCATTTACATTTTATCTACATCTGCTGTCAATTGTTATCCAGCAAGTGACCTCTGTGTTTAGTTATAGAAGTCAACCTTTTGTGTTTGAAAGGTTCAAATGTATGTGAGAATATGAAAAAAGAATGTACATCTAATGTACTACTTTTTTATTTTGAGTCTGGGGCAGTAGAGTACTAAATGTCTCAAAAAAATGGTGGGTTGCATCCAAACTTAACCTAAAAAAGGCTTGATATGCCTTTGAATACCTTAAAATATCCCATACCCTGGCAGCTCTGAAATCAGGAACAGAGCCAATGTGTACATTGGAGGGCAAGGAAGTTCAGCTGGCCTCGTCCTCCGGTTTTGATTTACAGATACGTTTAAGAGCTTTGGCGAACACCTAACCTGGAGTGATAAAAAGTACTGGAGTGGATTTGGTTTAGGCCTTTTCTTTCCTATTTGCTGTAGCTTTGATTTAAATGGAGCCTTTAGCGTGTGAACACCCGCCATGTGAGCCAGGTCTTGACTGCTGAATGGGACTGGATCTAGTTTCACAGAATGCTGTGTGGTGCTGCTCTCTGGGTGAATGTTTGTGACAGCAAACAGGTTTAGTCCCTGATGTGAATGCATCTTTACTGTCCTGCTGCCCTGGGGTGGATGCATTCTTTCTATGTGGTAGATGCTAAGAGTTGTTTCTGTGTGACATTGATAAAAATAGCACATAAACACACTGTTGGCTGCCTACAGGGGCCACAATGAACCGTTGCCAGTTCCCAAAACACCTCTGAATATACATGCAACACACATGGCTTGAATTAAATGACTCTCTCTGTTGAATGCCATGTGGAAACACTATTGGGAACACTATACATTTGTGTTTTTGAATGAAGGAAATCGCGAACTGGATATTTTGTTAAAACAGAAGCATGATATTCTGGAAGGGAATAGCTTTTAACTGTGCATTTTTGAGCTGTATTCACAATAATATATTTCATAAGGAATGTAGGATGACATTCAGAAGCATTCATACTTTTAGCATATCAATTACAGAACAGTCTCTCTTCAGAATGCATTTGGAGTCAACCTTCTGAAATGACTCAATAGCTCTCGGTTGAATATTATATTTGTTGCCTCCAAACTTTTAAGGACAATGCTGTGTTTCTTCTGTAACAACCGAGGTTGTGTCAGGTTCCCTGTCTGCTTATATCTCTCTTGCCATTCTCTCTACCATCAAATTTTACTTTTTATCTGTCAAAAGCATGAAGAGATGAAGAGGAACCATACATCCACAAGCCCGTGTCTGTAAGAGCAGCTTAGCTCATCCCCGTTCAAGCTGTGGACAGAGTGCAATGAGAATAATATCAAACTAGTTAAAATCGATTGAGTATATAGAACCACATTGCCCAACATCCTTCTATTTGTGTTGAAGTGCCTTCTCAATCATTCCTAAACATGAGGAATTGTAATACTGAGTTACTTTCGCGCTTGTTGCTGCTCTCGTTTCTAAATAAATGGGGTTTCACCAATGATAATCACCACATTTGCTTATGGGATTATCATTGGTGGTCACGGATGTGATGCACACATCATATATTAAACTAAATCGTATTTTAGTTTCAATTATAAGTAAATATAGTTAATTTTTACTGGTGTGGTAACAGAACATGTCATATTTTGTTTTTTAAAATGCTTTGTTATTCCTACTCACTTTTCATACCGAAGATCAGAATCAATCATCAGATATTCATGGTCATTAAGAAGCATTCTGCCAAAGTGTGCGCTAGCTCTTCCTAGACAGGTTGTCCTTCCCCGTGTCTGAGGTGAAACTATGCTGTTGTGAAATTAGGCAAAGGCAAGATACTTCTCGCATACAAATTGCTGGCCGTTCCAATTGGAGAGCTGACAGATGTCCTTTCTTACCCTTTAAAAAAATTCACCTTCTCAAAGCACAGCCATCTTTAGCTCTTGCATTTCAGCTCTTGAGACAGTTACCTCTGTGACTGTCATTTTGTCTGCATTCTAAAGTCACCTACATAGGTGTCTAACCACTCTGTCAGTTCTCACTTACATAAAGATTGAACAGAGGAAGTGAATAAAGGTTTATAATGGCATTGAGTGGATGAGGGTTTGTTCTCTCAGCAAAAACGGCTGCAGTTTAGTCTCTCCAGCTGCTAGACGAGAGCATTAGAGACACCTTCTCTGGATTGAATAATCACACTTCTCCATCTGGAATCGGATGGATGCATCTGAACATGGTGATTGGTAGGACAACAGTATTTGCTAAGTCTGGGGAGGGGGATTCTGATGTGAGGTTGTTTTTCAGGAGCTAGGCTGGACCCCTTAGTTACAGTTAATAAACTCTGATTCTAGAGCAAACCAAGAGATTTAGATCTAGATCTGTGTGCCAGTGCCATAAAGACAGAGTGTGGGGTAGAAGAAATTGACTAGCCGGCAAAGACCTAACCTCAGTTTGATTTAAGCCCTAAGAATAGGATGTCAAACCTAAGATCATGTGTGACTTTTTGCAACACACAGCACAAAATTACCATTTTGATCCCTTTTATGACATTAGCTCAAGGCCAGTTTAGAATTCAGTCTTTTCATATGTTTGTGGCTAAAGCATTTATTGTTTTACTGATAAGACGGGAAGCTAAGTAGGAGAGGGACTGTAATTTGAGACCAAAAAGATGTGGGTATTGGGAATCAAACCATATATGTTTGCTTTTATTTGTATTTCATTTTAAATGCCTTGCCTTGCAGCTATCTGTCCAAGCTAATCCAACTTTACCATCCGATGAGGTCTCTCAGGTAAGCACACCAGCTTGTCCTCATAGTCCCCAAATCAAGAATGATTTTTACTGTTATAAATAAAATTATATCTTTCCAAAATAGGGTTTCGTTTAGGACTTTTTCATGTGGCCCCATGCAGGAGACTGAGCAACCAGGAGAAATAGAAGAGGTCATTCCTAAACACAGAGCTATCTCTGTAGCTGAGCTCTGGTGGTACAGTTATGAAAAAAGTAACACAGGCCAAAAAAGCAGCTAACCACTACTAAAAAACGCCTATCTACAATATGGGTATATAATGCTGTTTGTAAAGTTCTATAAGGTTTGTGACCACTGCCTGCCCAAACTTGACATTGGCATAGAACACAAAGAGCTTTCCATTTCAATTCCAAAAGTTTATTAAATGCTTGACCGCATTCAAGAACCAACCAGGTTGATGAATATAAAATATTTCTTTAATTGTCATATCAAAGCACAACCATAAACGTAACATACGAATGATATCTCTGGTGAGAACTCTTGCTACGTCGCAATATTAGGTGATTTCGCCTGAAGCTTTGGAACAAACACGGAACCTATGACAAAGGCCTGCGCACCCGATCAAAATCAGAGCCACTCTTCTTCGTTCCCTTGGAACTTTCATCCACGCTCATTACTGCCACCTAGTGCCATGGTTCAAATTCAAGTTATCGCAAGTACATATTTTAAAATGTGAAAATGAAATTGTCCTGCCCCCCAATTGGTCAATGCATATAAACAATCAGTTGATTGCATTTATATAAAGCTATGAGAATTTTGGTATTATCTCCCAACCCTTGTTCTGAGGATGATTAACATATGATAAATATGCTTTCAGCATGTAGTTAAACACAAAGTTTACTGTTAAATCGTCTTTTTTTTTCTTTCTTTAATTCCTGAGCTTGTGCTGAAGATTTCATTTCTCTCCTAATGACATCTTCAAATTATGCACCACTAGGTTTTGCTCAAGTCTAGTAAGATATACCGTACTGCATCTCTTCAGGCTTGTGAATTTAGCTTCAAATCATCCAATCTATAATTTTTCTTCTGAATATTTAATTATCATAATGCATATTCCATACAAAGACAAGTTGTACTTTGCACACAAAAACACTATGATTTACTTTTCTTGTGCTGTCCTGGGTTTTTGTGCCGCCTAGAGCTCTACAGGTTTATTGTGTGTTCATGGATTGGTCTGTGGAGCGCCGCTCAGAAATGTAGTTCATTTGAGAGGGTCATTAAATAGGCCACAAACATCATTAGAGAGGCATGACCAATTTTAGCGTTCCAGCAGTGCCTGTCGATCTTCTGGCGGAAATGCACTGAAACCCTCTCAAGCTCTGTTTCAATGACTGTTCATGTGACCATCCCCCCAACAAACCCTTCATGCATTCAGAGAGTTAAATATTTAAAGGATGTATGCCTCCTTACATAATGACGTCGCTATAAATACCCCTCATACAGTATGTAAAATCACATCCATGGAAGATGGGACAAGCATTTTTTTTATGGTTTCATGGTATTTTATTAACATAAATAATGTTAATAGATGCTAATAGATGCTAATTCGCATCTTCAATTAAGCAAATATTTGTACTTTCTAACTTTTTCAAATTTAAAAAGAAATACACATGCTCAGTTTTATTGGAGAACTATTTAATGTTTATTTTTCCACAAATTATGTTTATTGTGTGAGCCAGTATTTGTTCCTAAATTGAAAAGGCATTTTTTTACAAGATCTAGCTCTTAGTCACTATATCCCCTGCCCACTAAAGAAGCTGTGCTTGCCTCCAGGCAAACTGGTAAACTGAACGGTCACCACGTATGGAATCAGATGGGTGTAGCACTTGGTGCCAATGTTTGTATTTCTAATCTTCTTCTAAAAAACATGGCAGTTTTTGGCCATTTTAAATGAGAGTTTTTCCAAAACAAAACGGAAGCAACCCCATTTTGGAGTAGAGTGTAGTAAGACTCTGTGAACAGTTTAGTTCCACATTAGACATTTTTTATCAAGTTTTTACTTTCAGAGTCCGTGAGAGTCGTAAAATGTGCCCCTAAGGAAATGTATTATTTTTGATTATCATTTAGTGGATTTCAGTCATTCGAATTGAAATTAGGAAAACCACATGGAGTAATTAAAGCTTGAGTATTGTGGGTGGAGCATGCATTTTGGGGGTGATTGTAAGGTGCCAAAGCTCCACGAATTACTGTAATGCAGGGGGGAAGCCCTTTAGGTGAAATCAGACTTAGCCAGTTTTAGCAACAAAATGTCCCCATTATGATTTTATATAATAACAAACATTCTGTAATTATATTAGTGCATGCAAATGTGAGGATTATGAACAACTTTGCACACATTAAAAACCCCTAAATCATTTCCGCTTTTTAATGCATCAGATGAAAATGCTGCTTTTCCACAGATGTGTTGTATTTGTGTGTGCGTGTGTGTGTGCGTGCGTGCGTGTGTGTGTGTGTGTGTGTGTGTGTGTGTGTGTGTGTGTGTGTGTGTGTGTACTCAACTGCCATATAATTAGCAAAATTCATTCTTGTTTGTTGTGGATCACCACAAATCTTTAAAGCCCTTCCGAATAGTTTGACCCTACCCCTAGTTGTCATCTACGGTGGTTAACCAGCTTATTTTTCCCACTGTCCATTGTCTGTTGGGTTGTGGTGGTGTGTTGGTTTTGCTTGTAAAGACAAACATAACAAGTATCGTTTTTTTTTTAAACAGCTCACAGAGGAGCAGATGTTTTCTTTTTGATGGAAAGGGGTGGGATCAGCAGTAGCTCCGGATCTTTTAAAGGGACACAAACACCACAAATCGTTTAAAGGAGCTGTTTTAGACAAGTGGTCGTATTTAACAATACAATTGGGAAGATTAACTTTTACATGCTGCACATCCTTTACTAACAACTTGGAAAAATAGTATAAATTGTAGTTATAAGATAAGAGATAAGATAATTCTTTATTAATCCCGAAGAAGTTATTTTTCCAGTGACTGCTTATATATAAAATATAAATATACATATACAAATAAGACATTTAGAAAATAAAATACAATGTATTATAAAACTAGGATGTACTATAAAGACAGACATACAATAGAATAAATAAAATATATAGAAAACTAGCAACTATCAACTTTATAGAAAGGTGTTCAATTATGTATGTTATTGCACATAAATGGCTAACTAATGTCACTTTTAAGAGATTTACAAAACCATTGCGGAAATTTCTGTTTGAGCTCTCTGGTCCGCATTTAATAAATGAATTAGACTCCTCAGCCAATCAGCACCTGTCTTGTTTAATGTTTAGATCACAGTTCTGGCATGTGCTTTAATTTTCTTAAGTGCGCCCTGTAGGGAAACTAATGTATTGTTTAAATTGTGTGAAAACCACAATGTATGCTTAACAGACACTCATCATTCTAGCACACTGTGGTGGCTTGGCTTTTCTTCTGTGACTGGATGCGTCACTAATGTTCATCTAGTTCATTTCTCTTCAAAACATTTCTCTTTTCTTGATGATGGGGTGCTTTTCTATGCTATAAATGCCACTGAACATCTCTACAGCCGGTTTATGCAATAGCTCCTTGCGGTGATGAACTCAAACGTTTGAGTCATGTTGCTTGACAGGAAGGAAAAATCTGGGTTGGTTGTGATTCACTGCCTCTCAATAAATATAGAAAAGCCTCAAGTGGTCACATTTATATAACATACGGGCGCATTATTTCTTTAATCCGGGTCAAATTTATTCATGCTTGTCTCTCTCTTCTCTTTATATATATATCTATATAAACATTATCCAGTGTGTGCTGTGCACCCATACAGAAGATCTCAGGTCATATTCGGGAAGTATACTGCAGATAAATGAGTTGAATATCTATATGTAAATCCTAAAGGATGCTGGTTTGTGTGTGCTTTAGATGAGTGCTGTGAGCTTAATTTGAATGTGACCCAGAAGTGAGTATACATGTGGGAGTATGACGGCTCCTCTCTACTGAATGTTAACGTCTCTATATAACATCAGTTGCTTTCCTTCCAGTCAACATCGATCAAGTTTGTGTCTACCCTTTCGCTTGGTTTGATTACCTTGCTGAATAGTTTTCATAGATGGTGGCTAATTAAAAATGGAGTATTTCCTCATTGCCTGAAGTGTGTGCTATTGATTCCATCTCTCTCTGGGAGTTCTGCTTCACTCTGCAGAGTCTCGTTAATTCGATTGCTTCTTTTAATGGAGATTTCACAAATGGAACGGTCATCTAGCTACATCAGATGTCCTTTGAATAAGTTTTACTTACAGTTTACTCATTTGTGGAGGGAAAAGATGTGACAATGCACTGGAGTCAGATTTCCAAATGATCAGTAGATTAATACAACTATTACTGCCACTCTTTGCCAAATTATTTGCATTTATTTCTATTAATTTGTTCGGGTCATGTCCTGAGTGGTAGTCAACTCATAAATACTTTCGGAGGATGTGATTATTTTGAAATTATCAAAATAGAAGATCCACAATTATTACTTCAAAAACATTTGGACATTTTCAGAGTAATAGGTTTTAGTAGAAGTGTAATTTGATTTTCAACACTAGTCGTGCTCAGCTCTGTATACTAGTATGGGGTTGCCAGGCCAATTTTCATATTTATTGGTGGAATATTATTATGTCATCACTTAAATTACATAAAGATATGAGATGTGCATGAAATAAACTCCCCACCCTTCCACCCCCAACCACCAAAGAAAAGGCTCGGCACATAATTGAAAGCATAGATAAACACATATGGTATTAAATAAACAAACATGCAACGCAAAAAAATGTACTGATAATAAAAATTATGGGAATGCAATGATGGAAATCACAGGAAGTACAATTTTATTTCTGTGCCTTTAAGCTAGACACATCTTCAGAAAGTGACACATAACTCTAGAAATTCACACATAAAAATGAGAGAAATATCTTACACATACTAAAAATGTTTTTAACATTTTGAAAATGTAAATTTTTCCAGTATTTCTTGTTTTTATTATCAAAAGCCACATTTTCAAATATATATTCTCTCCTCCCTGATAACAGAGCCCAAGAGCACGTCATGTGAATTTGTGCGAGATAAATCTAATGGTGCTTAAATCTAGATTTGCACCCTTTAAAGTATGGAGAGTGCAAGGATTTTGATGCATCTTGAGTCTTGAGTGTGGCATAAGAGCTTGAGCCCGGAGAAAACTGCTACATGACAAGAACACCAGAGAAAGTTGCTATATCTGTCGCTAGTCCGTGAAGAGTCTCTAAGTTGGCACCATTGGTAGAGAGAGAGAGAGGTAGAGGGACCTGGACATGGCCATGCATCATCAGCAACTGACACATATAGACCTACTTTGTGCTTTAAAACAATTGAAGAAAGGCTTACATTGAACTTTTCTCAGAGGAGTGTTTATGGGTGGTGCATGCCAGTCTTAAAGGGACAAGGCATGCCAACATTAAAGGACCATGGGGCCCCTCCTATTGTATGGTAGGAGAAACACTGAAGTATGTACAGCAATGTCTGGTTAGAACACAGGTCTAGTTTATTTGAAACCAACTTTCTGATTTGATGCAGTGGGTTTATTCAAACCTTTGCTTCTAAACCCATAACCCCAAAGTTCACAAGTGTTCTGTGTTCCCTTTGAAAGGATGTTTGGCATTCTAGTCTGTACTCTTTGTTGATGAAGGTCGCTGTGGTTTAAATATTACACCACTAATGCTCATAGACAGAGGGGGAAGAGCATCCAAAAAATAAGTGCAAGTAATTGTGAAATAATAAATAAATAGTATATAATCAAGTAGTCTGTTACTAGTTGCTCCTGATGCAAAGCACATGGAATTTCAGCCTGCAATTTCTTCCCTACTTGATTTTGAATGTGGAAGGCTAACAAATGGTTACTACCCACTTCTGCTCATAGAATAGTCCAACAGACAGTTGTTTAAAGGACTCTGGGGTTCAAGATTCACGAATGCCCAGATTCAGATATTATCCACTCTTTCTTAACATCAGGATTTTCTGAGAAGTATAGTTCAATGACCATGAGTGAGTTGTAGAGTACTAGTAATGTAATTTCTTTTTTTTATTTAGTTCAAACTTACTGACAAATGTTTCTCATAATATTGCCATTTTCCTAATTTATCATGTTTAAAGGCTATAGTTCTCAATTATATTATCTTCTAAAAATGTATGTTACTCTTAGAAATATTCTCTTCCAAACGTAAGGGGTACACAAATAGACATTTGGTTTTACATTTTTGTTCTAGTGCGGGTATGGTTTAACATTTTGGTCTATAAGAAAGGGGACCTGACAGATGGAGGCTTGGATTGGAGCTTTTCACAAAAGGGTTGATACGAGTCTGAAGGGAGCACTCATTTCGCCAGATGTTCTCTTTTTTTTTGTTGCACTCTTCTTTTAACAACATTATTTAAACTCATAATCCCACAATTTTCGATCAGCTCTATAAGATTAAACATGAATCCTGATATTTGGAGCTCCAATACAACCATCACAAGGCTAAATATCATGCCATTTGCTCGCTTCCTCTAGATCAGCTTGATGCCTTTTGATTTTTCATTTGGGTCAAGAGAGCTGCGGAAGTCCTTGGCCCACAAAGCCAGCTCTGTGCTGTGCTCATCTGATTGAAAAGACCCTTGTCAGAGTCTTTGGACACACATTCTGTCTCCGGCAGAAAGACTTACTCATGGTTTTTTTTCTTTCTGCCTTTATAATATCAACTCTGTGTAATTCTGTAATTATCCTGATATCTATGATTTTGTTCCTAACATCGAATTAATTAGACACAAGTATATTTGTGATTGGTTTGGCTCAAATATTGCAAGTATTCACTAAGTTGGCTAATCACTGAAGGTAGCGTTGTTATCGGAACATTGGTGTGCACCAAACAACCAAATCAATATCTCCTAAAATAAGGTTTGTTTTGAAGGGGAGTTGAAATGATGAATCCAACATGAAAATAGAACATGATGCAACCCCTATGACAGAATCCTCTAGTCTTGTTACGAGAGGTTTTTAGTTATTTTAATCTCAGTGTTATTTTGTTCATGCATTTTATATATTTTCAGAAACATTTAAAGATGGCATTTTATAATTACTCATGTTAAATTAGCGCAGCGTATAACACTTTTAAACGTCATTTACTTCGACAGGGAAAATATCACCTTTAGATGTTCTCATTCCTTTTTTTGTACTTTTTTTATGGTATCTTCCTGTTTGCCAGTGTATCCTGGAGTCCTCACTCAGCCAGCATGTGCGTGTAAAGGTTAACACTAATAATATCAGAGACCTGCATGAACTCCTGCTGGATATATGTGAATACTCTGGCAGCCAGAGTCTGTGGCCTTCAACGAAACTCCTTTATTTATTCATCGCTGAATCCCACTCAGATGAGGATTTGGAATATACCAAAAATGTACCAAATGATTGAACAGTACCTTCAGACGACTTTAACATTTAACAAGTTACATTTTCAAAAATGATTGAGATAAAGTTTTATTCTCTTTCCCTCTACTCTGTGTTTTTCATTGATAAAAGGAGGATATACAATGTTTTGGTGAAGTTTTGTGTTGCCCTTGTTTGCATTTATTTGTGCACTAATAAATAATATTTTTTGGTCCATTCTAGACCAAATATATTTTAAACATTGATTAAAACAAATAATGCACCCAAAAACTGCCATTGGAAGGTTTTCTTCCAATAATGCATTGGAAAACATTTAACCAAATGGAAATTTGGCACTTTTCCTCCGCACAATACAGTACAGCTCAGCACAGTTTGTTTTTCTATAAGCTTTAGAGTCGTGTCAGAAGGGGTGTGTTGTAATTGCCATCAATGGATCCTAAACGCACCAAAAGACTGTTGTGTTTGCTTCTTCGATTATGGGTGATTTTACACAGCTTTTCACAAGTTATTTGGTGAGAAATTGCGAGTGGCTAAAAAAGGCTCTCGTATCAGTGTTTGTCAATGTAATTTGCGAGGTTCAATGATGCAAGCAATGACGACTCTCTCAGACAAATCAGTGCTCATGTACATCATGCTTGCTTGGCCAATCAAGAATGCTGTCAGTTCAGAGCGATGGGGTCTGTTCTAGAACCTCCTCGAAGCAACTTCCAGACATGGTGTCGGTTCCACAGCCACAACACAGTGGAAAAACCGTCGTGTACCTAAACATAAGCTCCAAAAACATACTATACTCCTGACTATTAGAAACCATGTTGGAGCAAGTACACACTGTAAAGTATACAAAAAGAGTGTAGTGGCGGGTGAGGAGAAGGTTTTGAAAGAGAGATAGACCTGAAGAAGGAGTAGAGAAAGAGATCTGAAGAGACGGCAGTCTGGGGGCGGGTGAAATGTCTGTGTGTCACTGCAGATAGAGAATAGAGGGCTTTGAGCTTCTCAGCCATCTGCCACTTTCCTCTAGGCTTTCACAAATCTCTTGTATAATCACAGAGGCTGTTCTGTCCCTCCTCCTCTTTACTCTATCGGTCCATCAGCAGGGTCAGGAACAACATGCTTGCTCACTGCATCGCATTGGCAGAGATCAAGAAGAAACAGAACTAGAAATCTCCAGGTTTGAACATCAAGGCAGCAGAAAAAAACAACTTGAGAATTATAGAAGATTGACAGGATTGTAACTATGCAACCTAATTAAGTATGAGGAGAAAGTAAGGTGTCCCCGAACATATACACTCTTCTGGTGGATACTTTGGTGCAGTAGCCTCCAGTGTGTTTTTTTACATTCATCCTTCTGCTTTTAATGTTCAGATTTTGCTTTATAAAGACCCTACAGAGAGCAGACTTGTGAATAATTCTAATGCGATTCTGTCTTTTTGGTTATGTAGCAGTAGGCACCCTGGACAGATGGGTAGTGTGTACCAGCACCCACCTGACACCACACATGTTAATTTTGTATAAACACACCATGAAGTGTAAACACTGTGTAAAGTGTAAACGTTTAAGTGTTTGTATTTCTTTTAACTCGTTTCAAAATCTTGAAATCTTTCACAATAGTGAAAGAAGTTTAAAAGAATACAATTTAAACACCACTTAAAGTTGATTGTTTAGTGGAAAGAGTGGCATGATATCCTCTTGAAATTATATATTGTTAGCTGTAAAAGAAGAATTGTTTTCAATTGGGTGTACAATAAAACTGCATTTTATTTTCAGATATAAATGAGCAAATACAACTTTCGGTATGACCAATTTATTACCAAAAGTGATTATGAGACAAACTAGAAACTGTTGTATTTAGCAATAGTACATTTTTGCTCCAGAGCTGTATTTTTGAGTGTGTAAATAGAATATTATAACCATCAATTATCTGTTTGGTAGGGGATTTCTTGCACCTAGAGAACCCTGTCCCATTTTGACTGGACAGTCCTTATCACACACGCCATTCTGCTGATTGGCTGCAAGTTTGTGTTGGTAGTCGATCTAGTCGGACTGTGTTCCTTTAAATGCCACAATTTGAGAGGTGATGATCTTACCATTGGGTCTATTTCAAACTTTCCCTCATTTGAAATGAATTAACTGCAGACATCATTTACAATACTTCTAATTGGACTAAATTGGACTAAACTCTAGCCATGTCAGTATATAGTAAATTAATAATGAAATCCAAAATAAATCTAGAATACCTTATATACTAGCTTTGACAGTTCTGGTCTTAAAAAAACGCCATGCTTTAATGGTGTCAAGAACTACCCATTTCTCTGTTCTATTAGTCAGTTACAACTATTACTAAGCACAGTAGTAAGTATTCATTAACAGATCAATTGGAAACAAAACACAAGCCTACTTTCAAGTTTGAGCCTATAGAGTCTGACCATGAATCTGAAGAAAATGTACAGATGGAATCGGTCTCCTCAGCTTGCTCTGTCAATCCTACTTGCATAGAAAGCACATCATATCATATTATTGCACCACTGTGTAAAACCTTTTGCACTATGGATTTTCTGGAGTTATTTCTGATTATAGATGTGTTTTGAAAGTAATGAAACCCAATCTTTCTGGATTTTTAGAAAGTTGTTCCATCAGCTCACTCGTGTCAAAATCACATTTTGGTGTCAATTTTAAGAAGTCTCTATGTAGCATTCTATCAATTACACATGTTGATATGTGTCAAAGAAACGATCACGTGTGTATTTGATGATGCGCTCTGGGGCTTGTCCTTTCACTGACCCAGATGAGCAGCTGCTCTTGACACAGTCTAAGAAAATATCAAGCTTAATGATCTTTCTTGAAGAAGTGCTAACCTGCTCTCAATGAGTGGCTCTGTTTGAGTACCACATGTCTGCATGCTTTAAAAGGCTTTTCTTTGATTACAGATTAGAAGAACCTACATTCTTCGTTTGCTATTAATGTGCTTAATTATCAGAACTCAATGGTGAGTGCACTTAAAGATTGGAAGAGTTCCTAAAGCGTACTGACACAGGATCATGAGCGAGGTTGGAAATGTTTTTCTCTCTTGGCCAACGAACGTTAAGTCAGCAAGACATTTTCTCTCACCCACCACTTACTGGACATTCATCACAGAGGGAGTGTAATCTGCAGTAATTGTTCTGCGCACTTTCCTAATGATTTGCCAGCATCTCAACTGTGCCATTTTGTCAGTTTAGTTTCAGCATTAGTTTCTTAACGAGTTGGCTTTACTGGGGACGTGATTGAGATTATGATCTGGTTTTGGTTTCATTGATCATATTTGTACTTTAAGGAAAACTTTTTAGGTTTCTTCTGTTGTGTTGGGATTTGGTGAAAAAGAATCTCTGTGATTTGTTGCAGTTGACAAATGACCTCAGATCAGTCCTTGTGCATAGAATAGAATTTGCAAAGAACGTAAGGCTTTGAATACATGTTAAACACTAGCTTGCAGAATTCTTCTTTGTAACTTATTTTGTGTTTATTAGGGATAAAATTTGGTATTGATTTTGTCCCTAATAAAAAATAATTAACTTGTGCAAATGATGATATGGGCACTTTAAGACTAATAACATGAATTTATTTACTATTTAGCTGCGCAACAAGATCTACAATATAATTAAAAGGCACACCTCAAGACTTGATCAAATTCAGTGTGTTCTTATTGTTCTCTCGCGATAGAGTCTTAATCACAAAAGGAGTTTCTAAGATACCTCAAGTTAAGCGTCAGAATTATATAATACATTTGTTCCTCTAAAAACATTTTTGTTTTTCTTGTAACCACTTAGGCTCGAAGAAAAGAAGTCTTTCTTCAGGAGCGATATGGAGAGTTCAGTTTGACAGACCCATTCCTCGCCCTGCAGAGGGACTTTGAGTCTGGGACAGGCCAGAAGGACAGGCGCCCTGTCAGCGCCAGTCCCATCAGTGTCCTGGAAGCAGTCATGGCCCATTGCCGCAAGATGCAGGAAAGAATGTCTGCCCAGCTTTCAGCTGCTGATACCAAGCATAAGAGGGTAAATATAGTTTTTTTTTATTTCACACCAAGACAATTGATACAAACACAATGAATAATACATTTGTGTAGAACAACCATTTTGAAGAAACTTACAGCCAAAATATAAAAGGATTTGTTACTAGACCGTTGTCCTTTAGTGGCCTAGCTGGAGTGAAAAAGGCTGTACACCAAGCTGCCATTCAACCTGATTGAGCTGAAGACGACTGGGTGAAACTGACCCAAAATATGTTAAACTTTGATTAATATTCAAAAAGGCTGTAATTGCAGGCAAATGTGCATCAACAAGGTATGAGCAATGGCTGTGAAAGCTTAGACTAATCCATTACTTGTTTATTTTGTACATTTGCAAAAAGTAAAAACATGCATCGTCTATAAAAATTGTAATAAACGGAAAGTAATTAATTAGTAAATTACAAAGTGCTTGTTAACTGGTCAAGTGGCCAGAACCAGTATGCAAGTATTACAAGGCCAGCATCTGCATCTGTAATAATGTGATTGGAAGCTATTAGTCACTTTCATTTTTAAACAGTATTCCTTGTTGTTCACATGTGATGGTAGTTTTCCTGTTGCTTATCATACCAAAACATTCAAGCAGCCATCACAGATGATGGATGAAATGATCATCTCAGATTATAAAAGAGATTTGGGTCATTTATGTTAAACCCTCTGAATATTATGGGACATCACAACCGTAGAGTGTAAGAAAGCCTGGTTGAGCATAAAGTGTGTGAGGCTTGCTCAAAAGTAACACATTAAGTTTCTTTACCATTCAAACCATAAATAGATTGTACATCTGATGTACATTTCATATCAGTGTTTTGCAATTTGAATGTCTCCCTGCTGCTGCTGTCTAGCTTGAAATGGAGAAACTGCAGCTGCAAAGCCTAGAGCAGGAGCACAGGAAGCTGTCCGCTCAGCTGAAGGATGAGCGAGAGAAAAACAAACATGTGGTGATGTCACTGGTGCATGAATGCAAGCAACTAGCTGCTCGTGTAGTCGAAGAGAACCAGCGATTTGAGGAGCTTTCATCACGTAGTGAGCAGGACGGCCAGTCGGTGGAACGGTTAGAGGAAGAACTGGCATCCGAACGATGTCGTAGCCAACAAATGGAAGCAGAGATGGAGAAACAGTTGGCTGAGTTTGACACGGAGCGAGAGCAGCTACGTGCCAGACTTAGTCGTGAGGAGACGCGTGCTGTTGAGCTGCGAGCTGAAAGTGAGAATCTCCGCCAGCAGGTGGAGCAACTAAGAACTGATCGATGTAAAGATGCCCCACTATTACATTCTGTTACTCCAATTCCTGCAGCAGTTAAACCCAAGTCTACGATATCTGTTGCTGTGGGCACAGAGGCAACTGTCTGCAAGACTGTCTCCTCTCAGACAGATGCTATGCCTGAAAGTGAAGGTGCTAAGAAGGCATCGCTATCTATCCCCGTCAAGCCTGCAACCTCCACATATGCTAGTATGAATCTTCCTAAGAGCTCCAGTGCAGGACGGGGTCTACACCATGGCACCTCTCAGGCAGAAAATGGAGGAGAGGGCCAAATGCAACTTCATGGTTCCACTACATTGCCCTCAGGGGTCAGTCCACGTGTCCAGGCGGCCCGTTACAAATTCCAACCCTCTGCTTCTGAGCAGGACCAAAATGGAACCACCAACCAGAGCCCTCCTTCCCGGGACCTATCACCCACAAATCGGGACAACTTTGCTGCCAAACAGCAGGCCCGCCACACTGTCACCCAGGTTCTCTCCCGCTTCACGAGTCCTCCTGCTGGAGGACCCCCTGCAACTCTTCGTCCAGGTCTGCCACACTCGACATCTGAGGGTGGACCTTTCACAGGGCGTTTAGGCCATCCCCAAATAGGCCTTAAATCACCAACTGTGGCCCGAATCGACAGGGGTAATCCACCCCCTATCCCACCAAAAAAACCAGGACTGTCCCAGACACCATCCCCTCCGCACCCACCTATCAAAGGTGTTGGTGAATCTAGCAGGTCCCCTGGAACAGGACTTCCCAAAACAACTGCCACCCCTCAGCTTCCACCAAAACCCTCCTTAGATTTGGGTGGTACAGTCCCAGCCTTGACTGCGTCACAGGTGGGTGCTTCATGTTCTGGATGGTTATGGGGGCACGAGCCAACAGCAGCATGTGTGGAGTGTCCCCCCGTCATCACCTCATCCACAGCTACCACTGTCAGTATCCCCTCCATAAACCAACCTAGCCTTTCCTCCCATAGCCCCCAGCACCTGGGCAGCCCCCTGGCAGCAGCAACAGGTAAAAGGGTACTATGTTCATCACCCTTGTTTCACTGCTCCTCCTCTCTACTTCCTACTTTTCCATACTTGGTAAATTCCTGAGTAAATGCTAGCAGAGGAGATCAATCTGTAGATATTGAGTGACTAGCACTACCTTCCAGCTGAAAAGCACCAATTGCAAATGGTAGCTAGGGAACTTTTGGCTCACATTATGTGGGTCTTCTCTTGTATGAGCAGGTCTCTAGGGGTCTTTCCTGTAACCTGTTCTGAAGCTGATGCCAGAGGCTGCTCTTTTCCCTTTCTTTCCATTGACCAACTGCATGGTTCCGCCCCTCCACTACTGTGTTTTCCACAAAGTCTTGAACTAACCACCCAATGCATTGCCATGCCACCATATGTTTTGTATTACTGTAGAGGAACTGTATACTTATGCGCGTCATTCCATACCCTACATTTCACCCTATGGTTGCACAACTTAATCTAAGTGTATTTGTTGTGGACCCGTGTTTTACTGATGTCATTCTAAACCTTTGTGTGCTATTGTATAGATGGCAATTTTAAATGTGCCTCCATGTAGAAATACGCCTAGGTACCACCAGCTCATGTGAAGCAATAGAGTAGTGCTCTAAAAGCCCCCAAAATGTATAGCTAAAAATATTTTAGAGCACTTTAGGCAACTGCAAATTATTGCTGAAGGGCAACTGGTTTTCAGTCCTGGTGAAAACACGAACAATGAGACTATTATTGAACTACCGAAGAGATAGTTTTAATAAAAATCACTCTGTGTTTTATATTTATTTGAGCATTTTAGATATTGAGAGAATATCTAATAGGATTTTTTTTACACATATTTCGATTGCGATTCATTTTGCGATTGACTTTTTACATTTACAAATGTTAAAAATGCAACCCAATGTAAAACAAAAAAAAGACCAAAAAATCTGCAACTACATTGGTATAATGTTAAGATTGTTAAAGTGAGGTTCCAAAATAATAATAATAATAATAATAATAATAATAAACAAGTTAGTGACAAATCCGAAGTCCCGGGTTTTTTTTTTCACATTTTAAAACCCTCAATAAAATTGCCAAAAAACACAATACTTGCCATGTAATGCAGTCCTGGTTTGTCCATTTTTTTATCCAACTGCAATAAACGGCAGTCTAGTTTTTTCACAAACACCATAAGTCATTTAATCCAAGAGCAGCACAAAGAAGACGAGGTGCTCCGGAGGTGGCAAATGCATCTGCAGAAAAAGTTTTGAATTGCTTGATCATTTTACGAAGACAGAACAGAATCAGGCCATTTTCCGGATGATAATGGTCAATAAAGTCCAGCGAAGATGTCCCAAAGTCATCTGGACTCACTTGAAACACATTTTTTTCAGCATTCCAGCTTACTCCTTGTAATCAAACTTATCTGCAAATCATTGCTTCTCTCAGACACATTTTTTGCCATTGTGGTGGGTGTTTGTGCTGTCTGTTGAGAGAAGAATGATTGTTTTTTTTGTGCAGCATCACAAAATCAATAGGTTAGCAACACTGTAACTCAAAAGAGGGAAGTAAAATAAAAACATGATGCGGTTTGCATATTGCATCATTGCAAATCACGATTGCGAATCATACAGATCAAAGTCAATTTCAAAGTATATTTTGTAGCAACTCTTAATGACGACAATATGTTCTTCTCCTCCCTGTTGCTTCACTTCTCTAACCACCAGAAAGTTTGTGTTCTTACTCACACTTGTGTATAGATTTAACCAGATACACGTAGACATAAGTGTTGAATTTAAAACGGATCTAAATGAGGCACAAGATGGGGTTGGTGTTCTGTACGGGCACACATTTTCACGTTGATTAGGATCTAGTGATTTGAAGAGAATCTCTGTGGGAACCTGTGTATGTGTAGATTGGAGGTGCGCAAATACATTTCCAGCTGTGTATGTAAGCAATGTTTTAGTACGAACCTCATGCAGATGTAAAGTTTTATTGGTTCGGTTAAGATGCCTTGGATGTAGATGTCATTTAGAGTGATGACAACTGTATGTGACTGTTCCATTTGCAGCAAGATTGTCTGCTTATATAAATGTCAGATGCTTTAGATCACATTTTGTTTCTCAATTACTGCCCTGTGCCCGAGAACACTAGAGGAAGACAGTTCTACCAGTAGTGAAAACCAAGCAGCGCTTTTAGAATCCACAGGGTAGCTCTGAGAAATGTTTTCTGGCTAGCTGTCATTGCTAATTGCTAAAAAATAGCACTTTTCTCCCTCTCTTTGCAGTCACTTGGCCATGGCAGTTCTCTGAGGCTCCTCTGCTCTCTTTGCCGCCCGTTTTAACCCAGAAAAGATCCAATTATCTAATGCTTCCCCTGGACCTCAATGAAACAGACTATATTTGACTCTCTCACTCCAATTCCCTCCACTAACAAAGATAAACAGAGCATCCCTAGAGACAAAGCTATTTACAAACATGCTTTAGCGTTAGCACAAGGCTAGTTCCACACCCACATTGACAGATTTGTCATGTCACATAGGTAGTAGTTTTTCCTAATACATCATCTGTTTCTGTGCTTTAGTTTCCTTTTTTCTTTTACTGAATGAGCTGTGAGTGTTGTGACTGATGACATTTCCTGCGCCAGTGTTTGCCTTCTGCATGGTTTGAACTGATTTTTGTCTTTTAGTTGACTAACCAAAAACAGATGAAGTCTTGAAGAGTGACTCAATTAGTAGTAGAATGTGTGGATTATGTATCAACCCCAGAGTAATACATTTTAGAAATTTCTGACAAAATGTGTACAGTTCCAAAACAATTACCCTCTTGTTTCTATTTGAATTTGGATCATTTGAAATTGTTTACGTCTCGTTAGAAACTTAATTTACTAGTGTTTTCTCCAACACCACTGGTGTGGTCAGTGAATTTATATTTTAAATATTGTTTTATTTGGTAATTGTTGTGGTTCAGGTACACAGTTTGACACGGCATAATCACCCTGGCTCACTAGTTACTGCTGTTGCTTGAACCCTCCCAGGCTGGTGTCCCTCCATAGCCCCCTCGCTAACCTGCGGTGACCCCGTCCCCCTGGATGACGGGCAAACCCTTCTCCTCCAAGCTGCTTCCCAGGGAAATGTCACTTTATTGTCTATGCTGCTTAACCAAGATCCACTATTGGATATTCATCTCCGTCAACATGAATTAACCCCCGCCTTGATCTGTGCTGCTCGCAATGGACATTCAGGTACGTACTGCAAAGGTGTAGAAGTGACTTAAAGGCAGGGTATGCCATTTCAGGTCAAAGGTTGATTCTTCTTATTATTGTTATCCTATAGTGTGTATTATTTAAATACTTTCAGACTCAAATGTATGCATTACCTGCTATAAGGTTGGGGATGGGGGAGGTGTTGTGTGCTATTTTTACAAATATTTAATTGTGATTTTCTTTATGCATTTTATTAACTAGGAATTCCTTGATGAGCTCATCAAAAATGAATAACTGACCTGTTCTATTAACTTTTATTATTTACATTTTATTTTTTAATGTATTGATGTTTTTACGACATTTAAGGCAAGGCATGTTTATTTATATAGCACATTTTTTACACAGGGTGTTCAAAATGCCTTACATTAGGAACAAAGAATAAAAAGAAAGTACATTTTATAAAAATCAAGCATAAAACAAGTAATATAAAAGAATAATGATTAAAAACTGAAAATTAAGTCAAACAAAAGAGCATGGAAAAAAATGTTATGATTAGAATCAGACTTTCAGGGCATTTTCAGCGATTCACCTCAGGCTCATTATCAATAATTATTTGAAATCCCTACATTTGACATTACACTTCCTCTGTAAAATATGATGTTTTTCAGTTGCCATCCATGCTGCATCAATGGTACTCAATCTGATACTGTAACAATTTAACATTTTCAGTTAAAAAATAGAAAGACTGAGAAAAAAAACTAAGAATTAGCTGAGAGAGATGACAATAGTGAAAGATGCAGTAATCTAATAAAGCAAACTACGGTATAAACCGCTGTATTAGCCCAATTTGAAAGTTTATATCCTTGGTTTTGCTCTTTCTTCCTGGATACGTGAGCAGGATCTGATCAAAGCATTTTTCATTTCTAGTAGCAAATATTTGCTAGCTATTATATTGCTAATACAATCAACCCTTCAGGTCTATTTGGAACTACTGTTGTTAGAAAAAAACACATGTTTGTAACATTTTCACTTAGATCAACTATGGTACATTCTTGGATTGTGTTTTTGTCTTTTGCTTTAGCTGTGTGTATCAAGTGGAAATTCCAGCATGTCCAGATCAATGCAAGTTGTGTTTTGGAACATAAAAGCTAGTTCGAGTGGGTGGATCATCCCAAAATGTAAAGATAACAGAGAAAATCAGCTAAGTGAAAGCAAAGCTGGAAGCTGTCTCACCTATACTCAAGTACTGTATCTAGTTGTTCATGTCATCCAATCATCTCCAGTTATGCACAGTACCAGCTAAAACAAGATCCACTGGCCTTTAGGAGCGATATCATCTTGTTTACGCTCTCTTCCTCCACTGCCTGGTGAAGAATTGGATTTTTTGGGGTTGCCAATATCTCAGTTATGCTTCAAACCTAATTTTTCTACCCAAAACCAGCCATGAGCTGATCATGCTGAATCTTTCCATTAGATTCATTAACGTTATATTATTTTTCTTAGATTTTAATTCACCAAGATGAGGTAAAGCTGCCTTAAAATGCCTAAAAGTAGCAATTTCTTAATATTTGAACATTTTTTCAGTTGAGAAGTAAACAACGCAAGTGTCAAAAACAAAACAAAGTTGTGTTCAGCTAAAAATTAGCGATTCTGAATCCAATTTGGGTTGAACTTTGGTTTGGACTGTCCATGTACAATGATGTATTTCCATCTCTTCAAAAGACTGCTTGAATCAGCTGCTGACCTCAGGAGCCTCTGCTGATGCTGCGGATGAAACCGGATTCACACCTTTACATGCTGCTGCTGAAAGCGGTCACCATGAGTCAGTCTTTCAAATAATGTTTTCTAAATATGCTGAAACTATTGCACTCTATGTAGTTTATTGCATGTTCCTATGTGAGTTTGAATTAAGTTTATTCATATTCTTGGTATAGTGTTTGTAAAGAACATTAGTTGAAACCAAACAGACAGTTTCAAGAGCTTAATTTTTTTCCCCCTCCTTTATATTCAGTTTAAGAGTATGAAAATGGTACTTCCACATCTGTAGTCTCCTGGTGAATTTTTTCAGTAATTTCATTACAAATAATTTTAATACAATTTAAAGCAGTGATCTCCTCTCTGATTGGCAGGTGTGTGCAAACTCTCGTGACCTGTGGTGCTGGTTTGGAGGCCGAGTGTTCGCAGGGGAGGACTGCTCTGTACCTAGCCTGTGAACAAGGGCATGTGGAGTGTGTTGAAATCTTGCTGGATGCAGGCGCAGACCAATCACACATCTCCACTGTGAGTGACATCTTCCCCACCACCAATTACATGCTTAGTTAATGAACATTAATCTTCAGACATACTGCCACTGTTTTCGTTTCCATGGTTACACCGCACCATGGGTATCTCACTGCCTGCGTGATTACAGTCTCTCTTTTAGAGGCCCTGAATTATTTCCTGGCAGTTTTTTCCCCGGATTGCTTAAATTCATAGGGCTGAGAACAGAAACCCCCGGTCTTATACAAATTAGGGGATGATGTCATCTAACGACTTTTGTGCAAAAGGCAAACCACACAAAAAAGATAAAGAACAAGAAAGCAGCAATAAAGAAAAGTTTTTAGTCTTGGTCTTGGCTTGGCATGCCCTGGTCTTATCTTTGATCTCGGCCGGGTCTTGGTCTTGATGCTCTCTGATCTTGGTCTCGGTCTTGACTACAAGACTTCAAGTTCACCAGCAGTGTCTGCCCTGTAGTAGGAGCATGAAGTGGCATGTGATAGGAGGATACAGCTCGGACAATGCCAACTGGAGACCGGGTAAGGCTGGCTTAAATATTACCCTGGCGGCAAAGATAGATAGGTGACAGGTGCAGTTCCCTGATTGTTTTTGCCCAACTTGAGCAAACGCTCTCACGTTCCACACACAGAAAGGAGTGCAGAGCAGAGAGCTAGGTAGTAGGGATGTAATGGTAAACAAAGCTCACGGTTCATTACGTACATCGGTTTTCAACCACGGTTTTGGTTCAGCTTGGTTTGGTTCTGATGGCTCAGCAAATTAATAAACTTCAACCACCGAACAATCATTAACTCATACAAACAAATTAACAGAATCTTAACTAAACTAATAATTGCAGCTCAATTTAAACTCCATACATTTTATATAGAAGTTAATGAAATCAATTAATCTGACTCTCTCATTCTTGCTTACTAACTCTGTCTATTTTTAGAACATACCCTCAAATTTAAAAAGATCCCTGCCGATAGTCTCTCAAAATAAAACCCTTACACAATTAATCATCATGCACTCACTGGGTCACATGATTAATCAAACGTCCAACAATTTGTTCATTTAGAGAGCATAAGGTTCTCCAGAACCCAGGGATGAGGTTTCTGCAGTCATCACAAGCACCCATAATATTGTTAAAGGGGGGGTATTATGTAAAATCCACTTTATTGAGCTTTATGTTGTGTTATAATGTCAGTCCCTCATTAAAAACGCACCTGAATCGAGACTTTGAATCATTCATACATATTTGAGTAATCCTTGAATCTCCTGCGGTAGACATTGTGGGGTGCTAAAACGCTCTGTTCTGTGAAGCTACGGTCCTAACGCGTAGCTCCGCCTCTGTCCCCCATCTGCTGCTGCACCGCTCCTCCCCCTCCAGCTCCGGCAAAGACTCGCGTCTACAGCTGAGGGAGCAACAGCTGGTCTCACTACGTGTCAACGAAGCTCCTCGTTCAGAGTGCTTTTCTCTATAGTTCTCCGGATTTCAAAATGACTTGGATGTTTGGATGCCGAGGAGAGAGAGCCCTCTCTCTACGCTTCCCAAGGATGCCACACTTCGTCAAAAAGCTTATTATTTCGTGGCAAAACATAGTTTCATTATGAAGAATATTTCCTAATAAATGCTGCCACAACATGGTGTAAATTTACAAGAAGATATTTACCAAGCAGACACGTCTTGAAAAGTCTCTGTACTTGCTCCGGTTCCGCCGAAAACTCACTTTCTGGGTACGACGTAGGATCGTGTGCACAGGCTTGTACAATATCCT
This sequence comes from Danionella cerebrum, assembly GCA_007224835.1. NCBI lineage: Eukaryota > Metazoa > Chordata > Actinopteri > Cypriniformes > Danionidae > Danionella > Danionella cerebrum. Next base: position 208,922 of record SRMA01026851.1, on the reverse strand, counting down.
CAGTTGCCATTTTGCCAAAACTTGATTTTAATGTTATTACTATAAAAAAGTAGCTGCGCTCGGAAAATGAAAACCAACACATGGAGTATGATGCACTGAAGGGGGCGTGTCGCAAAGAAGGAGGGGGCTCTTAAAGAGACCGGTGAATATCAGGGCGTTACGTGCAGCCAAGATGCCAAGTCAAATTTCTATGAGGTTGTTTGACAAATACAGTGATTACAATCCAACTTTAGGTAAAATTGTTACTTGAGTGTGCTATAAAAAGACACTATATGCCTGAAAAACATATAATACCCCCCCCCCCCCCCTTTAACATGGTTCTCCAGGACAGCTGCACACCCCTGCACGCTGCTGTCAGCTCTGGTCACGTAGAGCCTTTGAAGCTCCTGCTGCACCACATGTCATCTCAACCAGACGTGGGTCTCCCTGCACACTCTTCACTCGGCAAACATGAGCTTCAGCACATGGGAATGAGCAAAACCAGTCACATCCTCAATCACAGCAACCAGGAGGGCTGGACTGCTGCCCACATCGCTGCATCCAGGGGCTACAAGGTGACATCTTTGAGTTTGATGATGAGTGCAGTGTTTAGTGACTGTGAATAATAGGCTGATGGATGCAGAAGATGCATGTAATGTTCTTGCGTGCCCTTGTTGATAGAAATGCCTCGAGGTTTTATGTAACCACAGTCAACAGGACATGGAGAAGAAGGACAAATGCAATCGCACCATACACGATGTCGCCACTGATGACTGCAAAGAACTTCTCGAGAATCTCGGTATGGATAGTTAATTTATTTCTAGTTCAGCTAGTCACTTTTATTTTAGGAAGCACTTTGTCTTTTTAAAGGATAACAATAGAAATCGCATGACTTTTTAACACTATATTATATTAAAGCATATTAAAATAACTCTGTTAGTAACATTTTTCTTCAACAAACACTCGGAGACTGCATGAGGAGTTGAAGATCCCCAGATGTAAATGGACATTCTTGTCCAGGGTTGGGCAAAGTCAGTCCCACTTGGTTTTTGTTCCGGTTTTGCTTAAAACGAACCAAGAAGAGATAGATTTCAGTTAAACTGTGCCCTCCTTGCCCACCTCTGCTCCACTTGCTTTTTTCATGGTTAAAGACTCTCGTTCTGCTGACATCTTGTCTTCCCTCAAGCTTAAACTCTTCTAGAGTGTGCCTACTCTGTCTAATCTGTCACTTCATGTGGAAGGGACCTGTTAAAACCCCCAAAGCCACCGTCATCTTGCTTGTGCTACATCATGAATCATTGGTGGAATTCATTTTTTGGTGATGATTTCTTCTTATGGTGCAGAGGTGACTTGCAGATACTACTGATTATACGTCTATCAAAGACACACAACTATTTGATATACAATGGCAGTCAAACAGGTGAAACATTTCTCATTTATTTTTAGTTTTTTGTTTATTTTTCATTTTTACATTGTGGGTTCTTGGTATGAGAACCATGAAAAAACACTTATGGAATTAGGAAATAAATGAAAATATGTGAAAAAAAATTATTTTAGTACTTTTTCGTTGTTCGTTCTTGACCAAACAGCCCTTCACACCCTGGAGTTGTGTTTAGGGGTCCATGTCCTGTTGAAAAAGAATTGATGGTCCATCCCAACACAAAGTACCTTCATCCACTACCTCCATGCTTCATGGTGGGAATCTTGTAGCTAGAGACCATCCGACCATGTATCACTCAGTGGAACTAAAAATCTTCAATTTGGACTCATCAGACCACAGCACAGATGTGTACTGGTCTAATGTCCATTCTGTTTCTCTCTTTGGCTTCCTTGGTTGCGTTTTAGCAGATATTTCAGTAAAAGACTGTCATTTCTATTTACATAGCTTATCAGTTCTAGCAGTCGTAAAATAGGTCCCCCAGCTGTGTAGCAACATGTCTAACTACAACAGTCTGTGGAAGTAATTTAAGATAACTAGATCTTGAAGCTCATAGAGAGAAAGCCAAGGGTTTTGCAGCTCTCTTAAGAAACACAATGCAACACAATATTACAAATGGATAAATTTTACACGTTTTTGGCCAAAATTTGTCCCTTAATTTTTCTTATTTAAGTGATGAGAATGTACAAGGTAAAATGTGAAGGAATAAACATTGATCGAGACGTGTTCAAACTTTTGTCAAAACAGATTACCAAAGATTTTGATTTGCTGGATTTTCATTTGCTTGTTCAAATTTTGTCTTTGGTTGACAAATTTACAAATACCAATAAACTCATCATAGGATTTGGCATTGATGATGTCATGTACAATGTAGAGACTGATGTTTTATCTCAAACTCATAATGTGTTACTGTACATATAATACAAATCTGAAAAAATACAAAAAGAGATAATGAGTTTAAATTCTATCAAGGAATAAAACAGCTCTGAGCAGTGAAATATTTTGATAAGAATGTAAACCTTTTATTTAAAAAGTAAGTAAATCTATTACTTCAGCATGTTTTTCTTGCTTGTGATGCAACTAGTGGTAAGAAAGTGACACAGCTCCTTTAATATTAACTCAGTGCTGCCACCATATGGACAAAAGACATTAATAACTAAACATAGTCTAAAGATAAAAAGTTTGTTTCACATAGAGTTTGTGAAATCCCTGGTCTAGTGATCTCTTATATTCTACTGTCGTTCTTCAGACTGCTACATGGTGGTCGTGGAGGTGCTGATGAGTTCATCTGAGCAGCTGTGTCCTGTGGGTCTCCTGGAGGATTCCTGCATTATTGGAAAAGTTCAAATTGAGCGCAACACCACATGGCAGGATCTAACAGGAAGCTTGAGTCACCTGCTGACCAATCACCTCCAGCTGGTCTGTGGGAGCTGGGACACACTGAAAGTTCTGGGCAGGGCAGACACCCTGGGCCTTTCCGTTAACAGCATTTCCTCTGTTACTCTAGGTAAATATACAGGATCTAACCGTATATTGTGGTAGGCTTGACTAACAATTCATAGGAAGTTATTTCAGTATATAATCCGCTCTGCACTAGGAGTAAAAATGGTCTTCTTTCACATATTATTTGGCTGAGTTTTAAAAGTTTTGTTGCTGTGACTTTTTTGGCAGAAAAATGAACTTAAAGTTATGTTTTCTCAAATATAAGGTTACAAAAGCATCATTTACCTAAGATACTGTAGTAATAACATTTAATTTATAGTTTAATTGCAATATTTATTTTCTTAAAAGCTTTTATTGTTTTTTTTAAACAGATGAAAACAAAGGTAGGATTGAAATCTCAAGCATTACCTTGCACTATATTATTCTTTGCCGTTCATTTCAATTTATATGTATTGTAAGAAGGAAACTACAATTAACAGTGTCTAGTAAACTCAGCGTTTAGTTAACTCATAATTTTCTACTTAAGTAAGCTACATTATAATAACAATTATTTTTAAAATGTTAGCTCCAACTTAAATAATTTCAAATATATATTTTTTTAAAATCAACAACATTTGATGGACATGTTTGACCAAACGTGTTAAGTTTTCTCCGTTGCCCGCATTTAATGTTTTCATTTCCTCGACTTGGTTGGGGGAAAAGAGAAGGCCAGTGTGGTTTAAATATAAAATAGATCCATCGCTGGGATGATTTGTGGTAGAAAACATCTGAATATAGAAGGCAACATTCAGACTGACGTGCTATTCTTGACTCTTCAGTGACAGTGCTGACATTAGATCTAGTCAGCGTGAATTTAACACCACTCTTGTCTTGGGTGTCGCCAACAGTATCCTGAGCCAAGTAGGGAAGGACGTTGGACAGGGCACTGACATGCTGAAAATAAACTAGCGTTCCCCAACTTCTCGTCTCATTAAGAATTTTGAAAGAATTCAGAAAGTTATTTTTTAAGTTATACTGTTATTTTTTTGTACCAATGATTTGTGGGCATATGTTGAAGTGTGGGTGAGGTGCAAGAAGCCACTTCAAAAAAGCCCAGAAATATGGCATAGATTAACTGTTTAAAAAGCACATTTTAAGCAATCCTCCTCCAATAATTATTGGCTCCCTTATTTCTTTGTCAAGAAAAGTTGTTAAGTTAGATTAAACTTTCTGTTTTTAAAGGAGTCATCAATTGGATTTTCTTTTTGCGTTTTACTGTTTGTGGTGGTCCTATCAGTTGAACATCAATTTTTTTACCTCAAAAGTGCAGCTTTATCAAGTGGAGGGATCATTATGCAGTGGAGGTAACTTGATATTTAGTAGAACTCTCAAACGCTGCTATCTGATTGGCCAAGATTTGTATATCATGTGGGACTTGCTTAAATCTTCGTCTGTCTTGCGAGTGAGATTAGTGGCTAATTAGTTCTTCATAGATGGGAGAAGGTTATAAAAAGTTGTACAATGCAAGCATATAACATAGACTCTGGACACTTGCAACAGTTTGTTCAATTTATAGCTTTGGTAAATGCACAGATAAGCTTAATGTGTCTCTGATGCTAATTTTGCAAAAAGTAATATTTTATGTTTTCTGAGTGGACTAGCTGTGGATAAAACTGTTTGTTTTCATTAAGCTGTAATAGAAAAAATATTTGTAGAAATAATAGAGAGAATAATAGAGAGAAAGAATAAATATTGTTCTGAAATAGACCAGGAAGTAACATCACAAACAGGAAGTTACACCACAACTAGAAATGTGCTAACTTAAATGAGGTTGCTGAGGGACTTTCTTTCTTTCCTGCTTTGATTTTTCAAGAAGCCACTTCGCTCTTCGGGGCCCCTCTTTTCCCTTCCCCCACTTCTCTCTCTATCCCTTCCTCCTAGTCTCTCTCTCTCTTTCTCTCTCTCTCTCTCTCTCTCTCTCTCTCTCTGTTCAATGCAGCATGGGATCTTAGCTGTAAGAATCTCCTGTGTTTTAAAGCTAAATAAAGCAGCGTTTTCTGTTTTACCTTCTTAATCCTTGCTTCCAGAGTCTTCTATAATAATATTTCACTTAACAGAGCACATGGCTGGTGAAGCAATATATACATTTTGCTTGTTTATGAACATGTTACTTCTAAGAATCAGTAGGCATGTGTTTGTCTCATGTTTTGTTGAGCAAATGCCTTAGCTTTGTGCTCTCCTGAGTTGTACTTGGTCAAATTGTAATAGATGTGGCACCTTAACTAATGCCCCTGCTTTAAAGTAATTGGTGTACTGAACATGAACACAATATGATTTATTCTTGCTCTTGAATGGCTGCACTGTTCTGTACAAAACTGTTCTGTTATATAAAAACGGTCCACACTTCTCAGAGCATTATCCAGCTGTGATTGAACATAGATGAACTATGATGATTTAAATTATTGCTGGTGTTCAGGTGATGCAGTCTGGCTGCCAGGGCAGGACCTGACTCAGACTCCTTGGGACCTTGTTCGTAAACGGCCGAGTCAAAGGTTGAGCGCACATCTGAAAGGTGAGCGTTTGAACCTTTTATGGATGTTTGAACATCACAGATTTCAACAGGTTTTTATGTTTTAATGGAACCGATATGTCTGAAAAGACTATGGAAGCATTTGTAGGAATTAAAGATCTATGAAAGGAATATTTTAGAGCAAATGCAGCCAAATTTGACACCAAACTAGCTATGTTTCTTTTAGAACAACGTACTGTACATAAGGGTCAGGTATGCATCCCTTGTTAAAATGGTCCTATCACCATAGCTTGTCCCACCAATAAACTTGATATACTCTAGATATAAATGATGTCACCCAAGTAAAGTAACAAAACTTTGTTTTTTTAGGGGGTGGGGGGATCCATGCATAGTTTTCATGCTTCAATGAATAGCCATCATTTGCTCTCATGTCAAAACAATCTCCATGAAGCCCTTACTTTAATCCATTTCACGTGGATCTCAGTCTGTGTTGTTTTGATGGCGCATGCTGTGATTTGGTTTATCTTTAATGGCTGATCTGAGTTTTCTTTTTTGTTCAGGCCTGTCAGAATGTGCCCTGGATGAGATGACATATGAGTCGCTGATCCCTCTACAGCTTTTGCACAACTACTGCCGCCTGGTAAATCTTGAGCATAAGCTTGCTCTCTTAATGTTTTAGTGGCTCTGAATGATGTTTAGTTTCAGCTAAGTGTGATAGTAAAAATGGTTTCAACCACTCTGTTCAAAAATAGATACACTTAAAAGATGCATGCGGGTTAACATGGTTAATTAATGATGCTTTAAGGGGTAATGTGCTTGTGTAAGTTTGCCCCTGATTTAGATAAATCTGATGGCGAGAACTTAAACCAAACATATCTGGAAATAAGCTGTTATGTGTTTTTGTTGTTTTTTTTTTATTTCGTTTTCTTTCATGAGCAATGTGGATTAAACAGGACACGTCTTACTATGCAAATAAAACATTAGCATAGACCAGGGGTCGGCAACCCGCGGCTCTTTAGCGTTGCCCAGTGGCTCCCTGGAGCTTTTTCTAAAATGTTTGAAAATGAAAAAAAGATGGGTGAGGGAAATATATTTTTTGTTTTAATATAATTTCTATAGGAGGACAAACATGACACAAACATTCTTAAAGTTTTTCAATGCTGTAAAAATGTGTACAATAAATATTAAATTTCAACATTTCTGTCAACGAAGATTTGCGTCATAGCCTGCGTCATGCGTTTCTATCAGCAGAACGGGCTGTCAGGCAGGTGGCTGCTGTAAACAAAACAAAAAGGTATATTCTTTACCTTTTCAAAAGGCTGCTGTTTTATTTTTATAAATGCAGGATGTGTTTTATTGCACTGTTTGTTGCCCCGATGAGGGGCAGGTTATGCACGTTCAATCTTGTTGTCATTTTTATTTTGAGGATTAAAAAACACCATCAAAAATCAGATTTCTTTATTGCATTTCTTTAATTTCATCGAAGCAATGAAACATGATTCATCAATATTTTAATAAAGTTAAACTTGAGGCGGCATCGTACAACAGAGTAGTCACGTGGTGCCTCATTCTCTACAGGATGCGCTGCAGGCAAAATAAACATTTAATCATTTAATCATCATCTAACTTAGTCATTTTGATAGTAGGCTAATATCGATACATACAGCATGTGTTGCCTTCTTTATAAGGCTTCTATAATGCTTTTAATTTTTTTGCAGCTCCAGACAATATGGCTCTTTCAACATTTTGGGTTGCCGACCCCTGGCACAGACCATAAAAATAAAGCAGAATAATGCTGGTGTTTGTGACGTTTAACTTGATGTTGGATTTTTTTCCTTTTAATTTTCAGGTGGAACAATACCGTAATGTCATCTTTCATGGACTAGAGGGAAGCTTTCAGGAGTACACTGCCAACCAAATCGCTCATTATATCAAGGTAACAATAGATGCAGTTATTTTACATTCTCTGAGCCATCCTAAATGAGAAAACCCCTAAAAAACCTTAAAGTAAAAGACCCCTCTAGACAAGCACTGCACCTTTCGAAAAGCAATATTTTTCATAAACAATATCTTTGAATCAGGCCTATTTTCAGTCTCCCCCAAACGTTTATTTTTACTTAATGTCAGTTTAATCTGCAACTAAATACACAATTGTATTTACAATAGTGCAACATTCCTTGTGTGTTTGCAGCTCAGACAGGAAGCTAAGGGAATTGACTCTGATGTCATCAGGGTAGAGATGGATGAGAGCTTTTCAAAAGAGCATCTGCTGGAGATCTTCATCAACTGTGGTAACGTTCTCATCAGTCACGCATTGCTTTGAAAATCAGTTATTGCTTCTGTCTGGAAATAAATGAAATTCGTTATTTTACCAATCAAACACTGAATTTGAATATATGTTTTTTGTGATGTGCCAGGGTTCCTGGTGTCTCTGAATGAAGGCAGCTCTGGTCGTTGTGTGGTGGTGGTCCTGGAAGCTCTGGAAAGAGTCCATTCTCTTAGTCACCTCTTGGGAGATCTTTGTGAAGCCCTGGAGAACAGAGGATCTGTCTATTCTCTCTCCCTCAACCTTGGTGAGACACTTTCAGAACTTGAAAAGACTCAGCGAAGCGAGTCAGCACTGACACTTTTCTCCTGTGGACGTGAAGGCCGTGATGCACTCTACTGTTTCACCGAAGGCGGTTTTCTGATTGGCACGTTGGCCAAGCCTCGTCTGCAGGGTACAGAGCTGCGGCTGCAACAGCACTTCCGATGGGTTCAGATGCGATGGGATGCTGAGCCGCTCACTGGAATTCTGGGAGATCATCTCCGAAGGAAACTCCTGCACAAGGTCAGCATTCAACAGGTTTTCAGTGAAATTGTGTTTGTGTCATTGGTTAATATTTTTAAATCTTAAAAATCACTAGTACAAGCAAATACTTGGTTTAAACAAAACCAAAACATTTAGAAAAACATTTTTTTAGATATTTGCACTTATAATCTTTTGAACCTTTAGCATTTTTATCCTCTACAATTTTTTCTAAATCTAAATAAGGATTTAATGTAAAGTGTTTATTCCCATTATACTATTTTCTTATTCCCAGCATGTTTCATGCTTATACATAGTACTGTACACAGATGTTTAAGCGTTTACTGACACAGGGTTTTATTTTTAGAAGAAACGATATATAGTTTGGGTTTAATTGATTAAAATTGTGATGAAAATAGGAAACAATTTGAAGTGATTCATTAACTGAGAAGCTAAAGATTCTTAGTCTTTTGGATGGATCTGTATAAAACAATAATAATTAGTTTGGACTTTTTTTCTGTTGCATTGTAGACTAAGGGCCAGTGCTGGACACCGGGTGATCCAGTCCACAAGGCTCTCTTCTGGGTTTGCTCCGTGTGGCAGCAGCTCAACACCTGTTTGTCACGCTTGGGCACCACTGAGGCCCTGCTAGGTCCCTACTTCTTCCTCTCCTGCCCTGTCAATCTGGAGCAGACCCAGGCCATTCCCAAGTACGTCTAGGACAACAAGCTTGCAGGAATTTTATTGCCTTTCAAAAGTTTCATGTATTCTCAAATAATATTTCCGTTGAAACCATCTAAACTATGAGGGAACGTGTGGAGCGAGGGTTCAGCTTGATGCTTTTTGCTACTCGGGGACCTGTAAACTTACTTAATTTCCTAAAGTAATAGTGTTTTTGTTTTATTAAGAATTTTTTCCTAAATCACGACTAAATAAACACAAATGAGCATGTGACTAAATCTGATGCTCAATGTGAGTGAAGACCAAGGCTTTACAGCACTGCCAACTGAATAGGAGGCTAAATAAGTTTCATATTCTCATCACCTTTAAACGTTTAGCAAATGCTTAAATCCAAATGATTTGAAGATTGGAAAAAAAAAATAATAAGCAACTTGTTTCAAAGTCACAGTAAATCATAAAAATCTGAAAGTTAAGTTGAATGCTCTGTCAGGACGTTTTAACAGAACATTCCTCGTTTTCTTCCTGTAGCCATTGCTTTACATTTCTACTTATCGGTACAATTTGCATTTAAAAATGTGTTGATTTGAACTGAACTGAATGTTTTTGCAGTAGTCTTATTGGGAATAGTTGTGCAGAAGACACACAGTTGTTCCATTGACCATCTGTATTTTAGATAAAAAAGAATGGATGTATTGTAGTTTTGCGAAATTAAATGAGTAGAAGACTGAAGTGATGGTCTTTGACTCTGCAAAGGCTTGGAATATCCCTATCGGAGAGCTCCAAGAACACGAAATCTGGGGGTTATTATTATGGTTATTATTCTGACCTGTGCTTGACCAAACGTAAATTCATAGTGAGAAAATAATAAAAAATAGAAAACAATAACATTTGCATTTAAGGTGATTCTCAAACTTTGTTATATTTCTGTGGTTTAAAACATAAAATGCCAAATATATATCTCAAAAAGCAAGCTTGTAAAAAGCTTCAATGTCAGAAACAATCTGTCATTAAATAAAGCATTACAAGAGAAATGCAGAGAAACGGGGAACTGCCTTAATTCTATTAGACCAGTTTTTACCATATTCCTTTTTAGGAAGAAGGCCTTTCTAACCTTTTTTGCTGAAATGTTGTACGTATTTCAGCTTTGTTTGGGGGCATGTTTAGAGTGAAAGACATGATCTAATTGTTTTGTTATCTGTAAATGCTTGTTATGTAACATTTGTGTAATGAATTTCGGCAGAAAACAATCAGGGAACTGTGCCTGTCGCCTATCTATCCATTACGCCAGGGTAATATTTGAGCCAGCCTTACCTGGTCTCCAGTTGACATTGTCTGAGCTTCCCCATTCCTTCCTAGAACTCCTCACTGGGGGTTATCACACGGATATAATACATGTCCGGACAGCCTTGTACGTTAGTACTCACCACTTCATGCTCCTACTACAGGGGAGGCCCTGGTGGTGAACTAGTGAAATGCGTGCTTAAACACATTAAAATGATCTAAACACTTATTTTCAGCAAGGTGTTTTCCTCCTTTTGGCCAACGTGTTGCAAATATTTGGACTCCAACAATTCAAAAGTACGCTAACAAACAAATCTCAAATAATTGCAAAGCAGTTGGGAGACATCAAGGACTCTACAAAGTAGAAGCGGTAAACTTCACAGGATTATTTAACATGCACTGATTAAAGTGGTTTTATTGATGTGTTCAGGTGGTTGGTGAGGCTATGGAATGCTGTGATTGTTCCTCGGGTGGAAGATGCTGTTATCTCCAGAGTAACAACCAGACGCTCTCCATCCCAGAGACACTGTCCCAACAGCAAAGCTCTAAGCCCAGGCCAGAGGGCAGTTGTTAAAGCGGCTCTCAATATCCTGCTGAATAAAGCCGTATTGCAAGTCTGCCCACTGCCCAGGCCAGGTACATAGTACCGTACACTTCCATGGTATATCTCATGGCTATATCAGCGCTCAGTATTCACTCATTTCCTGATTCTTTCTGTCTGTTCTTGCTGTTAGAGATTGACAGGCTCCTACCAGAATTCCAGGGAGGATGTTTCCCTCTTTCCTCAATTGGCTTAGGCTACAGGAAAGGTGGCCGAAAAAGCTGTGATAATGGCACTTGGAGACGAGCCAATACCAGCCCACGAAAGAAAGGAAGTCTCATGTCTGGCAGCCGCTCCAGCGGCGCTTTAAGAGAGGGTCCGTGGCTTTATTTGCACCACTGCTACAGTAACTAATTGCTTATGTAAACAATTAATTGTTTTATTGTTAAAATATAGGATCTTTGTCCAGTACTCAGCCTGAGTCAAATGGTGGCCATGCAAGGTTTGTTTGTTACTTGTGCATTGTGTTGTGGTTGGAGCAGCAGATGGCAGTGTTTCTCAGGGAATGGTTGTCTTTCTGTCTGCAGAGTTGCTGATGGAGGGCCTGTGGGTTTGTCTCTCTACTCTGATGATGAGACTGATCTCATTCGTGAACTCCAGACCATGTGCTCTAGCAAATCAGAGCCTGATATTAGCAAGGTGAAACACACAGTGATTGGTTCAAGATTTTATTGGTTTCATTGGAGAGGAAAGTATAGACTTAAACATGGAATGAAGAGCAGGGAGGGGTACAACAAAAAAACTTTTGAGGGTGTTGAAAGATCGTAAATGCATATGCATATGTAGAGATAAAAAGACATGTGGATTAGTAAATTAAATATATAAACTTACTTTAATAAAATGCAACCTGACAATTGTTTAAGGAACTTTTTTTTTTCAATTTATTGATAAACAAAAATGTATTGACATTTTAATCAATTAAAATGATTTGGAATATTAGCCTAGCGCACATGTTTTAGACATGTGGTAAAACCGGATCTCCCGAAGGAAAAAACCCACACTAGCAATCTCAATTCATGTGGGGAGCTACATGAGTAGCTACATGCTACTACACTGAAAGAAGCATTGTGACAGTTGCCCTACAGGGAAAGTGAAGCCAGGTAAACTAGGGCTATTCCCTCCATCTCTGTGGCCTGCTGAATTCAGCACCCACTGATGCGGCTTTACCATAAGAACCTCTTAATACTTCAAAAAAGTGGGTTTTGCACCATAACAATTTGTTTACATACAAACATAAATTGAAAATCTGAAAGAATCTCAAATGATCAGCGAAGAAGGGACCAGGCATTGCATCTGGATTGGTTCCAGGCTCATATGATTTTTAACCCACTCTTATTATTGGGATCCCTTTAATCCTGTCATTAAAGTTTGATGGATTCTTGTACATTAAGCTAGTTTTATAACATTAGCTAAATTTATTTATTTATAATAGTAGGGGAAACTCTGAAAGAAAAAAACAATATAATGCTTGTTAAATAATTTTCCAGTAGAAATCGTTGGGGATTGGTGACATTTGTTTTGGTTTGGCATGAAACGCATCTGCAGACTGCATACCAACAAGCTATCAACCCTAGGACATCTTAGCAACACTCTGGCAACCCCATAGAACAATAACAGCATTGTGACTCCTGAATGCCCAAGCGTTACTCACATCTGAGTCTGTGATCATTCCCGTCTCAGATTAATCCTCTGTAAAAGAAAAAGAAATCCGTTTGTGCTACTCTTGGAGGCTTCCTGTTAAAGCATGAATGACCTTGTGGGTTTTCTGGGAAGTGACTGGCTGGGCTTAGCTTTTTCTTTTACCTGTTACAGATTGCTCTTTTCAAAGAGGACTTCATCTTGCTCCCAGACACTCTGTCCCAAACTCTCCCAGATACCCCAGAGAGGGCTGAGGAGAGGTACCATCCAACACCACAAAAGGCAAGCACGTGATTAAACCACCTCTAATCTACTTGCATCTAATCATTGGGAATGCATTTATCCAGAGTGACTTAGAATATTTAGTAAAGTTTTTTAGACATTAATCAACCATTGTCATATTCTAGGGGATCTGTGCCAGGTTATTCCATACAGACACCAGTGTTTTTATGTAAGCGATCAAACAGATGGTGCTTTGTGTAAACCTGATAGTGCTGGAAATTATAGCTTTGGATACTAAACTGTATTACCCTGCACTGATGTTTGGAATGTTTTTGGGGTGTAAAGAGACAATACATACAGTACCTTACTCTATTTGTAATAGTGTGTACTTTAATCACCCACTAGGGGCAGCACTTGTCCTCATGAAGAAAGCACATTTAACAAAATCCAAATATGTTAATGTATCATGTTTACATAGGAGTGTAAAAGGACGATACATGTTGTGGTATTGTGTCCACCTTACTCTATTTGTAATAGTGTGTACTTTAATCACCCACTGGGGGCAGCACTTGTGTTCGTGAAAAAAGCACATGGAACAACAGCCAAATATGATTCTTATAGGTTTGTTACTTAATTCTCGATGAAATCAGAGATGTTAATTGTCTTTACGTATCTACATGTAAAATGTAATTACTGTTAGAAAGGTGTTACATAATATTGATTCTAAACCATGTAAGAAGACTCTGTAAGCATGGTATAGTAAATGCTGCTTTATTTAACTTAAACACTATTATCTATCACATTATCTATAACTTAAACACTATTTATGACTCAAAGTCATACTGCTCTTCAAAGAACTTTTACCTTCCTGGTTGTGATGTATTTCTTGTTCTTTCTAAGAACTCATCCAGTAAATAGAATTATACACTTTTTCTATTACAGGCGATTGAGCCCTGACTCTCTGAAAGTCAAATGTTTCTTCTAAAACTTCAACTTATATTTGTTTTTTGTTTATTAGAAGACAAATAAAAGGAACGTTATAAAATGAGCTTTCCTTCACTTTAATGTTACATGCACTGAGTGCACAAATCATAACGCTGCCCCCATGTGAGTGAATGATAGAACACTCTTACACAAATCAATGTAGATCTTGAATTCTCTAGCTTTGTGGTATTAAAACCTTTTAAATTCACTTTTTCATATAATTAAAAACTTTCTTGGCCAGTTACTGGTGTTTATTTGTAAACGTATGTTTTAATTACAATTTTTGTATTGGTGAACAGACTGATCATGGTCATGTTTCTCCACGGCGAGCAGCAAGGCCCAGGTCACATCTGCCTGTCCCGAGCAGCAGAGGGGCTCCGCAGGGGAGCAGCAACCACAGCAGCAGCAGAACAAGGCAGCAACCGTCCCATGACAACAACAGAAACACTTCCACACAAAAACATCACTTCTTCCTAGACCCCAATGCTAATGAAAACCACAGTAGTCATGGGTAGTCAGAGGCCATCACCCTCCGTTTGCCTTCACTCTCTCTCTCTCTCTCACTCTGTGTTGTGAAATTTGGTACATTGCAGCATTTTAGTATTTGTACATGTTGTTCAAACTTGTAACACTATATTACATTGTGTTCCTTGGGACCATAGTTTTAATATATTTAACTGTTTAAGACGAAAATAAGAGAAACTGCTTGAACACTTTACTATTTGCCTTTTAGGTCAAATGTTTTGGATCAAACTAAGAGCTCCGTGACTTTTTGCTCTTTAGTATTTTCAATCAATCGTCTATTATGTATTAATATGTGAAAGGTGAGTTTTAAAAACTGTCTAAATCAGGGTTTTACCAAATATGTGTAAATAAGAAGTTGGATCTTAAATGTTGTATAGATTAGTGTGTGAATGTGTGATTATTTTTGCGCCTATACAATGAAGAATTTTGGTGGGAAAATGAGAACTGTATATATTGTTTGTAATATTAAATTTTGGTTCATATTTTTTCACTTGTTTCCAAACAACCTGAATGTGGCAATAAATAACGTCATTGCAGACACAGCATACATTTAGTTTAGTCCGTTAAGCCATAATTAGTATTTTCAATTTCTCCCATGAAATTTAGTTTGTGGAACTCCAACATTGGAAGCAGCACATGGTTGTCTTCTATATTGAACTTTTAGGATAATCAAGTATTATTTTTAAGTCAGTATTGTTCCTATGTACAGAAGAAATTAAAGTTGACCTCTGATGTTTTAACTGTATTGAAGCATAGTTGTCGGATGAGGTTAAAAGAAATGTTCCTGTTTCTTCAAAGCAGAAAGATTAAAAATGCACTACACCAGAACTTGGCTATTCTGTTTTGTCTAAATTTACTTTCTGTCAACGTAGATAGTTCTAGCATAGTTTTCACACACCGGCCACTTTATTAGGTACACCTGCCTGCTAACGTACATTTCTAATTAGCCAATCACATGGCCTCAACTCAATGCATTCAGAGCATGTAGACGGGGTCTAGATGAGCTTTATCAGGTTGGAGAACAAAGGTGACAATGAACATGGAATGGTTTTAGTGCCAGACGGGCTGGTCTGAGTGTTTCAGAAACTGCTGATATACTGGGTTTTTCACGCACAACAATCTCTAGAGTTTATGAGAATTGTCAGAAAAAAAGAAAATATCCAGTGAACGGTAATGGTGTGGAGGGCACGCTTGAGCATCATGTCAATGCCACAGCTTACCACAGTATTGTGGCGTGAATATGAGCCAAAAACTCAGAGGAATGTTTCCAGAACCTTGTTGAATCAATGCCATGAAGAATTAAGGCAGCACTGGAGGCAAATGGGGGTGTAATCTGGTACCTAATAAAGTGGCCGTTGAGTGTATATATATTAAGGCTACTATTGTTCGAGGAATCACTGGCTATAGTAACACTGGGTAGCGAAAGTGTACTCATTAGGGATTCACTGAATGCTATAACATGGCAGAATGTGTACTAAATGAAGGGCTTGGGTTTCTCTAAATGCTAACATAGCACATTGTGTAGTGTCTTTCCTAATTTACATTGTAATGATTCACATTTTTTTCCAACAGTAGTACCATTCTTTCAAGCTGCTAACTATAACACAGGAACGGTTTGAACAATTCTTCTGAGACCAAATAGAACACAGTCAAAATCTTGAAAATATATTGTTTTATATATTTACAATGTAAAATATGCATTGTGTTAGGCAATTCCTACTTTCCTTACAGACAAGGGACAAAAGTCACATGGTTCGTATTATCCGACTTTGCAACACTAGAATGTAAAACTTAATAAAATAAATATCTAACACAAATGTAAATGAATAATACAGTTGATTTGATCCAGAAAAATAGATAATCCAGTTCTCTTTTTTTTACAATTGTGAAAAGAAAACAAAGTACCTGGTGTGACATTTGAGACAACCATTGGCATTTTCAAGTCCTGATGATACATCTGCGTACCATTGGAAAACCCCAGAAGCAAGTTCAGAGCCGGGTGTCCTGGATATTGTCCTCGGCCTCCTCCTGCAGGGTCTGGGTGACAGAGTTGAGCTTGGTCTGTTGTGTCCGTAAGCTTGAATTCCTCCGAGGGAATAGTTTGAGCCTCTCAGCCGGACTAATGGCTTGCTTCAGGTGAATCGTCTCATTTAGAAGTTTCTGGATGGAGTCGTAAGTCTTTGCTCCACCCTTCTCCATCATCTAAGAGCAAGTTTACAACAAACATCACTTCTAGCTTTGTAGAAGAGCTAGAAGTCTCATTTGTCGGAAATGATCAGTAAAATGTAAATATAAATCGAGAAGAACCATTCATATTGTGAAATGCTATTGCTATATTCACATTTTAAAATACAGAGTAAATTAAGGCTTGTATACGTCTAATATTGTCAGTGATATTCCAAATGTTTTCAATTAATAAATAAAATATAACAATATTTTTAAGACAGCAATGACCTAAATACAGTGAAAAATGTAATTCCACTACAAAATATTTTATTATATTACAAAATATTAGAAATACTGCTAATTTCAAACGTATTTTTATCCTAAGAAAATACTATTTATATTTTAAAAAGTTATCTATTTTAAAATGATTTAATATGACAATATTCAGCATATATATCTACCCAACTGTGAAGTAACATCTTATCATGCCGTGCACACAGAAATACACACATTTTGTTTATTTCAATTTATGTGTATCTGTTATTGTTACTATGATGTACAACAGGGTAAAGGTCGATACTCACCAAGAACGTCTGGCACTCAAGCAGTGGCTCTACTTTGTGTTCAGACAGTAGTATTGTGCATTTAGAAAACGAGTGTCGTAGAGTCTTTTTTAACACTTTTATTGTTCTGAAACCAAAAAAAGCAAAGTTACCAAGTGATATTGGCATTAGATCATTGCTGTGAACTGATCAAACATTACAGAATTGTAACTGGGACTCACACTGGATCGAGGTGTGCACTGGGTTCATCCAGGAGAAGGATCCGCGCCCCGCTGAGGATAGAACGAGCCAGACAGATGAGCTGTTTATGTCCATTACTCAGAACATAACCTCCATATTCCAACTGAAAGTCCAGTTTGTCTGGAAACTGCTCAATCACTGTCTTCAGACCAACCTTCAGACACAAAAAAAAAAAGAAATGATGAGAAATGTAATTTTTTTCCCCACAATGTATATTTCTCACATTCACTATGATGTCACCAAGCAAAAGCCTACCAAGCTGTTACCATCATTTGAAAAGCACTGTACTTTGCCACATATGTGCACATTGGGAGAGAGAAAAGGTTTTAAAAATGTATGAAGAATATCTGCATAAAGGGTGCCAATAACAGACGGGACACCCTCCAGACTTGCACACTCTGTGCATGTGCAGTTCAGACCCCAAGACCGTAAGTCTACATTGAGTCGTCATTTGGGACAATGCCAATGACAAAAGATATCTGCACACAAGACGTACATATTCTACATTAAGTGCATGAGCACTGACTACAGCATAGACTAGTCAGTAACGGTAGACAACACAGAGGAATATGTAGAAACCCTAATTGATAACTGTGATATCGCTTATGTACACATATTACAAAACATTTTTTTTAATTTGTTAAATGTTTAAAACCACAAGTTCAGGGAGAGATGAATGTGGTATGGCCCACTAATGCCCTCTATTGGTTAACCACCACTGTTATTGAAGACTTCTTCCACAATATAGCAATGTTGGGAAAAAAAAGTTGACTATTTTATTATGTATGGTACCAAAAGATATTTAGAAAAGAAAGTTTAATCATTAAAAAGTCCACAAAGTTCATTGAAAACTACTGATTTTAATCCACAATGGGAATTAATCCAATAGCATTAATGGGTATTAACCCAATGCCAGTTTCGATCAAGGGGTGGTGGCAAAGAAAAAGTCCTAAACACTACAAAAGAGGAAATAAATAAGTAATTTAATTACTGATAACGATTACATTTTTTTATCTGTTAGCTTAAAGACCATAATAGATGGTTTAAACTGGTCTAAATGACACCCTTTTATTTAACAGCTCACTTGCAAATAAGGAGTTGCTATGGCAACACATGACAATGCTTTCAGTTTCGGTCACTTGTGTTAACATTCATTGATCTTTTGTACAGGACCCCTGCAGCACAGACACCCACCTCCTCCGAGACTCGCCACAGCTCCTCATCACTATGACAACCATAAGGATCCAGGTTCATGCGGAAAGGTCCAGTAAAGATAAAGACTTTCTGAAGTAGTAAAGAAGACAGTAACATTATTAAAACAGCAGATGTTTACAGATGTTTGGAAGTGTGTTACCTGTGGCACGACTCCAAAAGCTTTCCTCCATTTCTGAAGTGGTGTTTTGTTCCAGTTGAGCCCATCGATGGAGATGTCACCATCAGTATAAACCAGCTTCAGGAGAGCATTGAACAGAGAACTCTTCCCTGAACCGGTTCGACCCAAGATGCCCACCTGAACAACATGCAGAAGACTTACATCAGAGAAAATCCATTCTCTAGCAATGGACATTTATTCAGCTATGAGTAGATCTCTCGCTTATAGCACCAAATATCTAAAACAGGCATTATTCTAATACTTTGGTTTCCTTTAAAATATGAAACGTCTAATACTTTGGTTTCCTGTTCACAACAGCCACAATATACTATGATTTAAATCAAAGAAATGTTTGCACAGTTGGAGTTTGTTAAAGTCAGCCTCTACTGGCCCATAGTTCCCACATGACATGAATCTACAACATACAGGTTTTTACCTGGGCCTTCTTTATGTCTGGAGGCAAGTTCAGACAAAATATTTGAAAGGGATCAAATACAACCTGAAAACCACCATTAAACAGAAGAAGAAGAACTGACTAAATACATTTACATTTTACATGTATGCAGTTAGCAGAAGCTTTTATCTAAAGTGACTTACAGTTTGTAAGCAGCTTGATTAAGTGCTCACAGAAGAGGTTCCAGCTGATTCAGAATAAATTAAGGACTTTGGAGTTGTTTTTTTGTTTGTGATTGCTCTCTCAAAAGTTTTTAGTTGCTTTTTAAACGTTTAGAGAGACTCTGCTTTTCGGATTGAGACTAGAAAGTTCTGGATCTGGAGACAGATCTGACAGAAAGATCTGAGGCCCTGTTCATTTACTAAACTCAAGTTTCTGGAGGGGATGTAGGACTGCATTATAAATTATAGGTGGATGGGCCTTCACCCATGTCAAAATGTCTTTCAAAGATTTCTGTCCTGCATGTGTTCGGTTTATATTGAGCTTAGCTGCTCTGAGAGGATTGGAGAAGGCCTGATGGCCTTTTCCTGATGTGTTTTCAATGTCATCTTTTCCAGTAAACAGTGTAAAGCAGTGTACAGTTTACGCCACAGTTCAATCAATCAAATTAAACTGCACATGCCAGTTAATCCACGAAAGAAGGACTTAAGGACTCTACGCACCCATCCGAATTGAGATTCGCACAAGTCTTTGGATGACTTCTCAGCAGGGTGCTCTTCTTTGGGTAGAAGAAATATTGATGCAATGACGCTTCCTGCCAGAAGATTGTCTTTGGGATACAAAAGATCCACTCTGCATTTTTGTAATCTTCATTTGTCAAACAGCTCCTTGTGTTCAGTCACCAACAGCATAAACTGCTTGACATCCATGATTTTCGTCTCATTAATTTCTTCTCTGTCACTTCTTTCTACTCTTCTTCTTCTTTCCTGTTGCCTCTGTGAAGTCTCTATGAATATGTGGGATGAGTGCCACCTAGTAGTTCTTTTATGTTCTACTCTGATCATCAAAAGAGCCAGCTTTGAGAACGACCTCCTTGCGAAAAACTAATCTGATATGGCAGAGCCAAATTCTTTTTTATTGGCACCACTCGTTCGGTCAGATGTGTGAGCTCCTGTTGGCGCAGAAGGTTTTCAATCGAGCTGCGGTCTTGCACAAAATTTTAGATTGAAATAAATTTTGGATATGTGGGTAAACAGGGCTTTGTACTAGTTCATGGAATGCAAATGACAACCTGAAACTAACTCTCACAGCCACTAATAGGCTTGTTACACATTTAAATAGTGTCAATAGCCTGTATTGTTTCACCTGAACAGAAAACAGAACAATATATTTAGAGAGAAACAGAAAAACAGAAATGTTTATATTTTTTCCGTTTTCAAGCCCTGAACTAAAAGGCAGGCCATGGTGAAATGAGTATGAGTACCATCCAAACTAATTATAAACTGGTTGTACCACTAGATCACATAATATACTTCTAAAATTCATCAGAAAAATTTAAAATTTAACACCTTCACTTTCGGTGTCTCTCTTTACAACCCCTTAAAAGTGAAAATGTTACACTTCTAGAACATTCAACTCAATGGTGAATTGAAACTTCCTCATTTATATACTAACATTTCTAAGAGGTCAAAGTTTTAGAAGAGTCATTAGACTTGGATTGTCCCTCTAGCCTGGATCTACATACCCTTTGTCCGCCTTCCACAGTGAAGGAGAGGTTTTTCAGTACTGCGTGACCCACTTCAGTGTATTTCACTGTTAAGTTCTGCACATCAATCTGACCCCGACTGGGCCAGCTTGAATCACCCTGTGCATTGACGTTCTCGATAATCAGATCTGAGGCTTTTCTTTTGTCTGGTTTGGGGGTCTCGGATGGCAGGTCGATGAACTTAAACACCCGGTCGACGGAACGCATCTGGAGGAAGAAGGATTAGAAGAGCTATGATGTAATCAGGTCCACTGAGCTGCATGTGGTTTGTTTAGCATTTAAATGATGCTTAACCTCTGTGATTTTGTCCATCCACATTTGCGCACACTGTTACACAATGTGACAAAAATAAAGGGCTACAGATGTAGCATATCATTACAGTTGTAGCCATTCTCCTGATAATGAGGCAAACAAAATGTTCTGCACCTAGATAAACTCCTTAGTGATGTTCCGACTTCAAAACTGTACTCAAACATTATTTTGGAACAGGACGGTTTCTGCCATCTAGAACATCTGAATAACATGCAGTTTTCTGGAAGAAACCCAAAGTCTGCACATACCATTCCGTCTACAGCAATGCTGGTGGCAACACACCACTGGAAGGTCCCAAGGATAAGCATTGCCAGGCAAATGATTATGCCAATCTCCCCCGGTTTATCCTCTGTGGAATAACACACATTTACATGCACCACAAAGCGAGTGTAAACATCAAGTACAAGGTTCCTCAAAGAATGACCTCACTTCAAAAGGAATTCTACAAGTACTGCTTGCAATTACTCCTTAATGAAACCGATTGTCTGTGAAACCTTCTAAATCTTCCGTTTAGTGCCTTTTTTTGGGCTCTGTTTAATAAACACGGGCATGCTATTTCAGTTCAAACACATTTCTTCCCTCGATACAGATGGAGGAGCACTCTTACGGTTGGTTCCTACCGCTATCCAGGCGGCCAATGTGAAAAAGAAGACGAAGATGATGTCCGCTCGGAACAGGAACCATCGTAGGGTGGACAGGTAGAGGAACCAGGTGGCAGTGTGTGTGTTAAGGGTCTTGTGGAACAAATATTCAAAGTAACTCTGCCTTTCAAAGGCTCTGATAGTCCACAAACCCTTCAGAGACATGATGAGGTGGGAAAATATAGGACTCCGAGCTGAAAAGAGATGAAAATGAATAAGTTCTTAAACTAAAATGAACTTTGGCCAAACATCTTGGAGAACTAACCACAGATGTTTTGTGGATGTAGGCTTTCCCAAACATTTCTCACCATTGAGGGAACATTGCAAAGCTCCAATTTCATTTGCACCCAAATTTTCAAGGAACCTCCACCACTTTTCCATCAATTCTGGCAAGACTCCAGCGGACAGTAGATGGGTGCACTTTGCTTGGTCACTCTAGTTTCTGCCAAATCTCACCTGATGACAATGCTGGACAACTTCCATTTTCAAACGGTAGTTAGCTTAATGTGTCTGGCATCTGGATTTGTAAAGTTTACACCCCTGGTTAAAGCAGGACATCTGGTCCAGCATCTGTCCCTGTCAATCTCAAGCATTTATTATGTTGGCTTGAAAAATATTGCTATTCGTCTTTTGCCTCAGACAAAAAAAAAATTGTAAACAGCCACCAAACTGGTCTGACTCTAGCAACCAAATTATCTAAACTCTCAGCTTTGTTATATGACAGTGACATGTGAGTTGGTTTAAATAGCATATAGTGATAAAAGCAACATTATATTTTATGCTCCATATCTACCAGGCTGTTTTCATGCCAAACAATTACGGGTATCTCTATCTCAGCTTTAGAAATCATAGAAACATGGGGGTTGGTTTATTTCAATCATAGGGATCCATCCATAGCAACCAGGCTGTTAACCTTCGCAACCAACTTCACATACTGTATCTCAGATAAGGATAATTGTTGAGAAGTGAGGGTTGGTTTGTGCCACCCATTGTGACGTTGGCTTTAAACAGCAAGGCAACGTCAAACTTTAGCCATCCAGTTGTATTTGGCCTCACAGTTTCAAAAAGAGGAAGGAAGAAATAAAAGTACTACCCTCTGTCCTTTAGCCTTCGGGTGACATCATAGACTAATTAAATTAATCCACAAGTTCAGCTTTTTTTGTTCATCGTATTTCTGTCATTCATCACATTTTCCCCTGCCACATTCTTCTATCTTTCTATGAGCAAGACTTGTAAAATCCCTTTGGAACCTTTTGTTCAAAAAAACAATGGCTTTACGCACTTTTCTTGTTTCTCGCTAGTTGAGAATGATGATTGAATGATATTAGGATAGCAGCAGAGGAAATCCCTTGTCAGTGTTTTCACAACACAACATTACAAAGTACGGAAAGCCCTAGTAGCGTTTTCAGTGGTCCCGGAGAGAGCCTGAGAAGGAAGAGCGTCAACAGTTTAGAATTGACAGTAGTTTTCTTCACATCTGAGTTTCAACGAGACGCACAGAAACCAGCCTGCCTTATTCGGTCTCATTAAACCTCAAATGAGAGGTCAAAAAACTATCCTGACCTCTCACCCGTGTCATTTCCTCAGTGATATCCTTTCTCTTTCTGCTTGACTCATCCTTCCTCTGCTCCTCCCCTGTTTTTAGACCTAGCGATGACCTCCCTTTTGGGGTCTTTCTAACTGCCCCACTCTTCCCTGGAAACTAGGCAAACGGCAGCATGTCGAGTGCGTCAGGGACCTGTTTGCCAACTGTAAAGACGTCTCTAACAACTGCATGCAAAGAATGTTTC
This sequence comes from Danionella cerebrum, assembly GCA_007224835.1. NCBI lineage: Eukaryota > Metazoa > Chordata > Actinopteri > Cypriniformes > Danionidae > Danionella > Danionella cerebrum. The sequence goes on along the minus strand of SRMA01026851.1, from coordinate 185,590 downwards.
AGGCCATACCTTCAGTCTCCAGCTGTTTGAGCTGTTGACCTGTGCGGAGAAAGTACTTCCTCATCACGATGAAAACAAAAGCCAGGGGGGTAGCCACAAGGAATATGTACGGCCGGACAATAGACACCACAAGAATACAACCAACCACCACCACGGTCAACTGTAGAAAGAAAAATAACGACAAAGTTAAAGTTGTTTTAAGAAATTGGTGAATGCAAAACAAGTCAGGTTAGTCATTTTCCAAAAGATATCCTACACATAACAAAGTACTAAATTTGTTTAAAAGAGAGAAAATTAACAAACCTGAACAAAATCGAACATGAGAAGAGGAAGCATATCATCTATTGTGCCCATGTCTTTGGTGAATCGGTTCATTATCTGGCCTGCAATAAGTCGTATGTTTAACACAGCTGAAAATGACCCCAGTGTTGTCCTGTAATCCAAAACTGACCTGTCTTCATGGTATTGAGTACGGACATGGGTGCACTGAGGACAGCATGAAGCATCTTCTGGTGCAGTTTTTTGGAGATGGTGATCATTGTGTGAACAAATGGAAGGCCCCGGAAGAATCCCATGGCAAGGAGGCTCTCTGATGTGGCGACGTAGATGTATAGAATGTAATAGCTGCTTGTTGGAGTTGTAATGACACTGTAGGTTTCCCCAGAAGCAGATATATTTGAGTGCTTTGTCAGATTAGGCTCAGATCGCTGATCCTCTTCCCAAATTTCGCTGAAATAACATTTCAAAATAGATTGTAATGTATTTAAACATATAATTAGTGATAAAGACTAAATTGCATTGTAAAAAAATACATACTCTGTTATCAGAAAAATCCCTGCTACAGATCCCGCAACCTAAAAACAACACATGGAGCAAGTATAAGAAAATAGAGGAGTGCGCCAAGGTTAAAAAATTACTATTTATCATAAATGGACAAAAAATGTTAATAATTAAAATGTAATTTATTTGAACACAGAATTATTATTTAAAATATTTGTAATTTACAGTGCAACCTGAAAGTTTTCATGGCGTTGCAGAACATGTTTCAGTATTTACTCGCCAAAGCCTTATTTTGTCAATCAGGAGTGTCTAAGTGGATAACATTCATTAGTAAGAACACATAAACGTCTGCTTGGCATTTTTTTCAAATCACCTGAAAAAAAGTCTTGTTTGATGAGACTTTGGAGGAACCCATGCACTGCTCATCCCCTGTGCAATACAATACCTACAGTGAAGCATAGTGGTGGGAGCATGATGCTCAAGGGATTTTTTTTTAAAGCAGGAAGTCGAAAACTTCAGGATTGAAGGAATGATTAGTAAATTAAAAGTTTGGTTCCAAAACGTTACAAACGCCATTAAAAAAATTGTTAGTGCAAAATCTGAAGTGTATTGTGTTCATGTTTGAAAAGCCCATAATCAATTTTCCAAAAATTATGATACTTGCTAAGTAATGGAGTCCAGGTTTGTCCATTCTTTTTTTACAAAGCGCGTTAGGACCATCAGCGTAAACAAGATGAGGGACTGAGGAGGTGGAAAAATGGTGGTTGTCATAAGTTTTGAATCGTTTTATAATCACTCCACGGTCAATAACGTTCAGCTGAGACGTCCCAAATTCATACAGGGGTGAATGGAGAGACTGTGGGACGCGTCTCACTTTAGAGGGCAGCAAATGAGTCCAATGAATAATTTTCCTGCACAACCAACCTGGTGGATCTTGAGACACACTATGAGAAACAGTTGTGAATACTTTCGCACGACTACACATTGTGCCACTGTACCAACCATGTGTAGAAGCATTCAATTTTTAATTGAATAAAAATGATTTCAGGAGGCACTGTATTACTATAAATGCTACGTTTTTATTAATCTCAGATCAAAGAAGCTCTTCATTTCACCAAGTCAAAAATGATTACCTCAATTGCAGCCACAAAAAGAATGAAGATCAGAACATAAAGAAGACTTTTATTATTTGACACATATCTGACGTATGTGTTCCATTTTGTTGTTTCAAATGTTTCATCTGTTTCCTCAAGCTCTTCAGCCAAACACGCCTGCAGAGACAAGCGATTCATGTCAAGAGTGCAGCCTCATAAGGAACTCATAATCTCAGTAAGAGAAAGATGATTCCTTACCTCAATGTTTTCTTCCTCCAAGACCCCGGTGATGTCATAGTTACTGTTGGAGAGTCGGCGACTGTAGATGTCAAGCTCAGATGGTAGGAGGGACAGGCGTCTCCGAATCGATGATTGAAGATGGTCACGGCGACCAATGCCTTGTGTATTGGTCATGAATGCCAGAACTGACTGCCTCCTTTGACCAGCCATGTGCACTCCGTGGTTATGAAACACGTCACTTCCCATGAAGGATTCATCCACTAACTCATTCTCAGGCACTAGGGAAAACTTCCTTTCGGGTAACGTCCTTCGCACCTCTTCCTCTGAAACCTGAATGAAGGAGGCTTTCCGCGCTGGTCCAAGGGGGTTAACAATCACTGAAGCTTTTCTGTCATCGATGAACATAGGCATAGATGGAGCCACCTGGCGATAACCAGGGTGCTCAGCATGAACGCCTGCACTTTCGTCCACGGACACCCGGTGGAGAGTTTCAGTGAGGATGGAGCAGCGCCGCTCAGCACTAATATTATCATAGGCTTCCAAACCTAAGAGTAAAGAGCTGAAATCAGGGCGCTCTGACTGAAGTTCAGAGAAGGTTCCGTAGAAGAAGCTCTCTCCGTTGTGGAGAAGGAGGATCTTATCGGCTCGTTTCAGATGTTCTATTTTATTTGTTACCAAGATTCGTGTCTTCGAAGCCATCAGCTTACACAGACATCTGGAAAAGGGTACAACAATTAGTTTAAATGGATCATTTTTCTAAAACAAAATTAACGATTCGTTTTACATTTTTAAAGGAATTAAGGTTTGCAGAATGGCTAGGTTCTTCTTGAGATGCTCTTTTGTTGCTGTGGCTGTGTGTGTTGGGTCATGCTGGAATACCCATCTTCCAACCATTTTCTTTTTTTTTAAAGATTGATCCTCGTGGAAATTGTCTTTATTGATTTTATTTGACAGGACAGTAGAGAGAGACAAGAAGTGATGTAGGAGAGAGGAGTGCCACCCTGCACAACCGCACATGTACCATCCACTACAGCACAGGGACAGACCTACCACCCATTTTCACTGCCCTTTCTAAGGGAAGAAGGTTCTCACTTAAGATTCCAAATACATGGCTAGGTCATTATCCCTTTGATGCAGTGCAGTTATCCCCCTAGCAGAAGTCCCCCAAATAATTACGTTTCCACCATTAGTTGATGGTGCGTCTTGGAATTTTAAGCAGCATAGGTCCTATTTCAAACATGATGAGTTGCAGTGAACTGGTTTTGGTCTTTTCAAATCCCTTGTCACTCTGTTCTCTGAATCATTCTGAAGTTCATTGACACACTCAAGAGGGTTCTGTACAAGTGTTTTGTTGTAAAGGGAAAGAATACAATTCCGGGATATCAGTCCTGACATTGTGATCTTAAAGTTTGGTTCCTGATTTTCTGTTTAAGAAAACTGCAATATTTGCCTGGTTAGCTTTGTTCTGTAAACATTTCACGTGATTTATTCCCCTATAGATACTGCACCCCAATGTAAAGTCAATTTTTCTATGTTTTCATTGGGTTTTGTCCATTGATTAACCAGAAAAAAATATAGTTTTAAATATCCCAAATACTTTGGATGACAGAACAAGAAGAATCTTAAAGGCTACAAAAATTGACATACATACTTGTCAAATATTTCTTTTTCTGTTGCAATATCCAGATGAGTGAATGGTGCATCCAGCAAGTAAATACCAGCATCTCTGTAAACAGCCCTGCAACAGATTAAAATGGAAAGGTTTAATCTGTTTTAATTTAATTCAAGTTTTGATTAAATTCAAGTTTGATTTTAAGGCAGATAGAAACTTCTGTTAAACATCCAAAAAAATAAATGTCATTATATTTTTCAGTTATATTGAATTTTGAGATTTATCACAAATTGTATGTCCTCAAACATGTGATACTTCATTGAACTTTGTTGTTTACATAATTTTAAAGAGTAAATAATCTTAAACAATATTTATATTTTAGTGGGAAGAGCAGATATTGTGAAAATGAAGGCTCTATTGTGGCTTAAACTACAGGTGGTGGAGTCTATCTGAGGAGATGATAGATGTTCAAGTGAGGTGAGGAGATACACGAGATATACCTGGCTAAAGCGACACGTGCTTTCTGACCCCCACTCAGGTTCAACCCCCCCTCTGCCAAATGAGTCTTGTCGTTTTCAGGGAGAGCAGCCAGATCCTGTCAAAACACATTTGTTCATAATAGAGAAACACAGTGATATTCTGAAGAATCAGAATATCTAATTTCTATGGTATTTTACATGAAACTACATTACAGATAGTTAGCCCAGTTAGCCCAGCTTTTTAGACTTAAAAAAATTTAACAAGAAAAATCTACATTTCTATAGATTATTCTTATATTTGTAGTATATTTGTAATATTTTGCTGATTGTATGGCTTAATTCAGCTTTGTTTGCATACAATAACACACAATAAATGATTATTCACGTGTAGGAAGTTCTTACCTTGTTATCAACTTTGTTTGTCCATGGTGCATGCATTAAAATAGTAATTAAATGAGGTGATGTGAGAAAGATAATAAAAGTGCATAAAAACAGATCAGAGGGTGTTGAGTTTTCTGCCCAGACACAACATGAACAACGACTGAAACACTATTATAGTAGCCCCACAAAGGGAACGCTCAGATAACACTAGCCTGCAAAGCTTGAGCATTTGCCTCATGCATTTTAAAGACCCCACAAATCCATTTAATGGATACTGTTGTTTTGCACAGAGAGCTTGTTTAAGTGTGTGGCCCAGAAGAGTAAAGACAATGAGAAGCACAAAAGCAGCATTTTGATCCATCAACATACAGTGAATGTACAACAAATACAGCACAGAAACAGATACATTCACACACTCCTTGCATTGTAAGGACAAAGCCTTGCATTGTGAAGACAATGACTATCTCACTGCTCTGCATCTAACTATGTTTTAACATAGCCATGGGTGTGATTGTAATCACCATTTACTGTGAAAACAGGGTTTAAGAGAAAATAGGTTCACTGTCCTTGCCATGGAAGCGTGGGGTACAGACTGTGAAACTTGTGGCTTCATTAAAGGAAAAGACAAAAAAAGTAACCATTATTTCTCCGCTCCTCTCTGCTGGTGCTTTCTCTACATCTTTTGCGCAAGTGCATGCATCCTGACAATAAAGAAGATGAAAAAATATACAAAACGCCGTCTGTAAAATCTTGTTTTAACCCTTTGAGGAGCACTTCTCTTAATATATATCGCTAACATTGTAATATTATTGTGTAAGATTAACACAATCCAATGTAAACAAAGAGACAGATGCCCGAATTCTAAAACTCTAAGAATGTTGTGGTAATTCTTTGACAATTTATCAGTGCTTGGATTGTTTTTTTGTGTGTGCAAACTTACATTTATAAATGTTGGTAATATAAAAAAAATATTTATTGATTAAACTGATGTTTCAGAGTAATGTAAAAATCATATGAAATGCAATAAAGTAAGTAATAAAGTAAAGTAATGCGAATTGCATTTGTTTTTTAAATATACACTCATCGGTCATTTTATTAGGCCTTAATTATCCGTGGCATAGATTCATAGGTACTGGAAACATTTTTCAAAGAGTTTGGTTCACATTGACATGATAACATCACACAGTTGATTTGTTGGCTACAACACCCATTAATTGAATCTCCCCATTCCAAAGAGCACAGCCCAAAGGTGCTCTATTGGATTGGGATCTGGTGATTGAGGCCATTTCAGTATAGTGAACAAGCGGTTGGACAGGTTTACCAAATAAAGTGGCCATTGAGTGTATACCCCAACTACCAATTGAAACGTTTTGAAAAGACAATTTATTGAAAGTATAGAAAAACATACATCCTCACTTTTACTAAGTTTAGGAGTGAATGCTCTCTTCTGAAAGTCCTATCCTGTAAGACTCAATAAAGGAGGGAGCCCATCACTCGACAATCTAGATGCTGAAAGTGGCAAATGATTGGCTGATCTAGTATCAAGAGATTGAAAACCATGAGGAGAGTAATACGACACAGTCCTGCAGCTAACAAAGCTTCTCAGTCCAGTCGCCAGGTGAGCATTTCATGCAGAGAGAGAGAGAGAGAAAGGGAGAGAGAGAGAGGGTGAGAGAGAGAAAGAGAGAGACATAGAAAGAAAGTACAGGGAAAATGAATAAACAAAGTCGAGTCATCGAGGGAATGAGATCCACTGTAAATGATGGAGCAGGAAAGGAACAAGAGAAGGGAGTAATCTTTAGCAAATGACAGATGGATTGATTTGTCTGTACAGTACCTCCTCGAGCTGGCAAGCCTTGACCACACTCTTATAGCGATACTCGTCGTGGGTCAGACCAAAGAGGATGTTGTCTCGGATGGTTCCAGGCATAATCCATGCAGTTTGGGAGGAGTAGGAGATCCGACCACTGTGTCTGATCTTCCCAGAGGAGGGAACCAGCTCCCCGAGGATGCTCATCAACAATGAGCTCTATAAATACAGATTTCATGGAGGATTATTGACAGTAGCTCGGTAGCCATTCAGAAATTGGGTTTTTCTCTATTGGCCAGTTTTATTAAATATTATGAATATTATTACTAAAATGTATAATTGGCATAGTAAAGAATGCTTACTGGATTATTTGGAAAAAAAATTATATATATATATATATATATATATATATATACTAATTATAGTATAAACACATACAATGTACAATATTATCTTATATTTACAAAGTATATTATGCAAAAACTGATATGATGTTAAACAATGTAATACATATTTTGTTCAGTGGTTTCTCAACAGAATCCATTTAAAAGAAAAAAGCTCCTACTTTCCCAGATCCCATGGAACCAGTAACTGCCAGCATCTCTCCTTTCTGTAGCTTCAGGCTAATGTCTTTCAGTACAGGAGTGGCATAGAGATTGGTGAAAAAGAGTCCAGCATCTCCATTGTGATGGCCATTAGCTTTATTTTCCTGCTTAATTCTCTCTAAAAGTTCCCCAGGACCCTATTAGAGTTACAGATCACAAATAAAATAACACATTAATGCAGTATTACATACGAAGAAATTGTTAAAAAGATTTAGAATAAATCATTGACCTCAGGGTGTATAGGTCATTAGCTAAAAACAACATGTCTTCAAATATCTATATTCAAATGAACTAAAACAGACAAAGTGACAAGATTATAAAAAAAAAAACCTGCATCTGAAAAGTCAATTCTCACACCATTTTAAATGAAATATTGGTTGAGTGTTGTAAAATAGTTTTCTGGAGCTTGTACTAGAAACACAATCCAGAGTAAATGTAAAATAAACTGTACCTCCTCCCATGAAGCAGTAACTTCATGAAGCTCCAGCTCTGTGATGCTCAGATCATTCTCCATTAGCTTGTATTCTTCCTTGCTGAGAAAATCCTGCAAATAAATTGTTAAAAATCAATCTTATCCCATCAAGAGGGCATTCTGTCAGGCTTTCATTCCAAAGGTGAATGAGAGACAGAACTACTGACGTTCTTTCACCGCAAATTCAGTTGTGTCTTCATGAACTTTGCATATGCACTGGTGTGCTGGAAAAGAAGACCATCCTCAACTCCTGTTCTCACAAAGTTCCCAACTTTGCAATTGTCTACATCTCTTGGTGTATGCATTCAGTGAGCTCGTCTCCATAGGTCTCTACAGGTCTTTTACTGCTTTGCATTCAATACATTTCATTCCACTTAGTGACGTATGTCTTGGCTGCAGCAACTCAGCCATGGAACCCCATTCCACCATGCTCTCTATTTTATGTTTTATTAGTACATTTTGAGGGAGCATGCCACATAACCTAGCCACTTTAATAAATATTGTGGGGAAAAGGTTATCAAATAACATAGCTTTCAATTTTCCAATGTCCCAAGCCTTCACCTACATTCATAGATCAAAATATTTGATGTTTGGTTTACATTAATATGTGAAAATATGTATTTAAGTATGTGATTCGGTTAAAGTATTACATTTATTATTAGTCCAGTTTAAAAACAGTGAAGAAAAAGAACTGATAGAGGTCAGTGAGGCAAGGCTAGAGCAGGAGAAATCAGGTGGGAAAAAGAACATAATTAGCTAAAATAAAACTACACTGTTCAAAATAAGCCCTAAAAAAGTTAAACATTTGATCAAATGTACCATCTATTTTAAGATTATTTTCATTAATCTATTAAGACCAGTTACCTTTGATTTATTGTCTAATGACCAGTGTAATTTAGAATTTTCAGAGGCTTTTGTAAAGCATTATGCATGTAATACATCTCTGATTCTAGAATAGGCCCTTGTTTGGCTCATCCAAAATCAATCTGTCTGACAGATTTATTCTGTATAAAAGCACAAATAATATGGGTACATTAATTAAAATACATTAAAACTTAAATAGGATTAATTGCAGTATATGCATTTAATGTCACTTTATTAGTTTATGGCTAAAAGTGTAAAATAAAACATAAAAAATAAATTAATTTTTTAATTCTAGAAATCAGTACAAAAAAGGTGGAAGTTATCATTGAATGTTAATTTGAAACCAGAAGCAATATTTAAGGAGATTTAACAAAAAACATGGCTTTATTTAGCTTAAACATTAGTTCATTAGTCAGCTAAACAAGGCACCGTTATGAAGGAAGGGAGGCGGGGGCGGGGGGCGAGGAAAAAGAGCAACCAGACAATGATGTAACTTTCTGTTCTCAGAAATCAACCAGACAATCTATTATAACTATTAGTTTGAAAAAACTCACTTCAATCTTCCAAATGAGGCGCATGGTGTCATACCACATCTGTATGGAGCCAGGCAGCTGTCGGGTGACTGTCATACGCAGCACCATACAGTAGGAGAGGGTGGTGAATATACGTCGGAGGTTGATTCCCCGGCTCAAAGCGTGAGGAACCACTGCTGCCACAATCACAAAAATAGCTGAGAAGAAATAGGCAGAGCTGTAGAAGTAGCGGAGGGAGCCAATCTTCCTGGTCAGCTTCACCTCATCCCTATGAAGGAAAGCATGACAAACTGAAAAGAGATGGAAATGGGAAATAGAAGCACATTCCCATAAAATTCTCTCTTAAAGGTTAAGGTGGGATGACCAAATACTCAATAATAAAGAACATAAACACAAAAAACTCATGCTTACAATGACCAACACATGGATCCTAGATGGAAACTTTGTTTCAGGCTCAGGTTGAATTCTGTCAGGCTTCTTCAGACAAACAATTCCTTTTTACACTACAGTGTTCAGATGAATCGACCATACAAACACAGTTTTTAAATGTTATTTTCTTTTCCAAAAACAATTGTGCACACATGAAAATGCAAAAAGCAATATAAAATGCTGTAAAGACTATACCAAAACAATAGGTCATAGTCAATTACAATGCTGAAGTCATAACGGCCAATCAGAAGCCTCCAAACAAGTTTCTGGTACATGGCATTTTTCTACCTATTAACTTTTTATTACCCTGTGATGAACTGGCGACCTGTTCATGGTGTACCCCCGACTTTCGCCCGATGTATGCTGGAGATCCCCGTGACCCCGAAAGCTAATAATAAGCAGGTTAGAAGATGAATGAATGAAAGAACTTATACAAACTTTATGTAAACTAATTCTGTACATGCTGTAAGTCATAATACAACAGAAACAAAGTCCTAGTTTCCACCATTAGACTTGATCTTTGTAAACTAAGAAGATGCTAAACAAACCCAACCTCCCACACCATTTTCACGCCCCGCACAAAAGTGTTTTCAAAATGCTTTGCCTTGGCCGACGTTTTCCAAAATGCATGTTTACATGAAAATTATGCTGCATTCCCAAAGTACTATTTTTGAATGGGAGCCACCAAAACCCTGATCTTGTTTGTCTGAACATATCCTTAATTTTAAAAAAACTTGTGAAGATTCTTTCTTGTTTTCCACCACCACATCCCTGTGTAAAGTCTCTAGTAAAGAGGTGTGGGCAATCTCTAAACAGGTTTTTAAAGATTTGGGATGAAAAATAGCCTTATAGGCCAGTCAAAAACCTAAACCTTGAACTCCCTGAAAATGTACACCAAAGGAGGCATCATCTTAGTCAACAATAAGAGGCAATGCAACAACTTTTAAGCACAAAAACAACATCCACTTGATTTGCTTGAGTCTTACTGTCTGATGTTCTTGATTATGGTCTCCATTATCTCCTCCCAGCCATAAGCCTTCACCGAATGCAGGTTTTCCATGATCTCTGATGTCAGAGCCAATCGCTTGTTTGTCAGGAGCACCTTTTGTACTCTGGTGAAAACAGAAATCTAGCTTATGTATCCGTTATCACAGGTTCTCTGAGATAAACACTCAAGTGTAGGTGTATATAAGACATCTGACTAATAAGCAGGGCACTAATTGCTACAATGATAGAAACCTCTTCAGTAAAGCTTCTGACATTGTTTACATTTCTCAAGGCACAAAACTATCCAGCCTCCTGATTACAAGAGTAGAACTGAACTACCTGTCCAAACTCTTGTGTGGGAGCACAGAGGATACATCAGTAAAACTTCTGATATGTGCTCAGAGGTTAAACTAAGAGTGTCTTAGACCAAGCTTCGTATTTTATGTATTTAGAATTCAAAATGTCTCACTTGTAAGGACCCATCTTATGCGAGAGAAAAGCCTGTAGGACACCCAGCAAAGATATGGCAGCAAGAGCACAGAAGCTATTGACATCGATGAGTTCCCAGATCAGGCCTGTGCACAGGATGCACTGCAATGGTGATATCCATACAAAATGAGCCATACCCAAGCTCTGTTACAAGAAAAAAAAGCTTTTTAATTGTTATAATCTTAAATAGGCTTCATATCAAAAAGCTGCCAGGATTTCAATATTAAGGTAAAACGAATTTGAGCATGCATCTACAATGTCAAAATAATTATCTTTACTGCTCCACACTGTCAAAATGTAGAACGAAACAGTAATCTATTTTTATAATTCAAAACACAAAAACCTTTTACAAAAGTTTGCTCAGAACATTTATATTGGTGACAAAACCAACTCCTCCATTCCCAGGAAAGGACAAAGGAGCCAGTTTCAAAGCAGGTGCTAATTGCTTCTGACCACTTACAGAGTGTATCAATATTCAGCACTTTGGCTCTACCTTTCTGGGACATTCCAGAGCTTAGATACAACCCCCTTTGAAGCATTACACAAAATGTAATACTCAATCCACACATTAGTGCCAATGGATTTCTGTATGAAAGATGTACCTGATTATAACGTTTGATTTGTTTTAGAAAACTAGTCCAGGTAACTATTAGACGACAGGGTTCGGCCACTTGTAGTCACGTTTACTCTCCTTGAGGCACAACACATGCAACAGTGTCTTGTGTCAAGTCTCAATCTAATCTTGTTGCTCCTGATGTAAGGTATATTCACTTTGGCTCTATTTACAAAGCCAGTCGAATCTGATCATATCTCTCATAAGTGTCTCAGATCAAATCTGATCAAGTATAAACAGGAAAAAAGGGGAGCAGCCAATCACGTGTCAGCAGTACTGCAAACAACCAATAGAGGAAGTGAAAGCTTTATTGTTTTATTGGCTGACTGTCTTTTGTCATATTGTCAAGTCAAATAGCTAGAGTCCGACTTGAGTCCACACCTCTGCTCAGCAGTTTAATGACGTCACCTAAGAAGTGCGTCTCGAAGAGTATCAGCTTCAAATTATGATAAACAGTTGAACTTGGAAAAAAAGGGTCTCTACCTCAAAACGATGCAGTTATTCAAAGTTAGCTAGTTTAGTTTACAGCGAAAAGCTAGCATTACACATAATTCACGTTCGTCCATCTTTTTTCCTCAAAGTACTGATGACCTCATGCATGTTGTTACGGCAAATGTAAACATATAAATCTGAGATGGGTGAAAAAGAAAGTGGGAAGAAAGATGGGAGAAAGTGAAAAAAAATAGGCACAAAATCACAATTAGCATCTAGCATCTAGTCTGCACTTTAAATGTAGCCTTTTAGTCATGTCTTGAGTTTTTCAGTGTTTTGCGACATCTTTAGCATGAAGCCTAGATTCTCAATTATTTATTTAAAGTTAAATTTTTTTAAGATCTAGAATTGCTTCTCATACTTTCCGGTTTATATTATGCTTTGTGATTGACTGGCCATGTGCTTATTTTACTGCGCAAGGCTGGTGAATTGTTATGTCTGTTTGTGTTTTCTGTTGAGTGAGCACATGGCTGTGTGCTTCCTTCACTCTCTTCACTGAATGTCTCCGTCTGCCCTTTTGTTATTCCTGTTATCATTAAAATGTTATCAGATTTTTATCCCCTTACTTGGACTTTTCAGACTATGCTTAACCCTGGGTTATCAGCATTAGAAACACTGCCTTTAACCACGGGTAAAAACCTGTAATTTGAAAGCGATTTTAGCAGTAGCACCACATTTTACTGGGGGTTCTGACACCCTGCTTCGGACAAGGGTTAGCACTACAATTGCAGTGTTAACCCTGCATTGTGGTGCTAAGTTTGTTCCGTGTGAAACAGAGTGGTGTTTGCTTGTTGCTGCTAAACTCTTTACAACACAGAGCCAATCAGAAGGAGGATTACATCAAGTCACAAACACCAGTGATGACTTCTGGGAGCGACCCATTATTTCCGAGAGGAAATCCGGCTGTAAACAATTTTAACATTAATTTTCTGGAAGCGGCGTGTTGCCTGATGTATGTTCAATCAAGTACAGCGACACTGCAAATATGCAAGGAAGAACGTTAACCCGGGGTTAAAGAACGTGCAGTGTGAATACCCTGGATTAAACGTTAACCCCTAAGCAGATAACCCAGGATTACGTTTATCTGGGGTTTGGGATCACCCAGGGTTAACAATTCAAGAGTGAAAAGCCCTAATGTGTCTCTTTATATTCGCCCTCATCTCATCAGTGTGTTTTGTGAAGTTGCAGAAATCAGTGTAATTCAGTCGCTTTGTTGTATTTGGTGTTTCACTCCCACCTTTGTATCGTTTTGTTTTCTCTGGTTAAGCTTATGCTCATGTCATTACTCATTGTAGTCTAATTAATTTATTAATTTTCAATTCCATAATAAAGAAAAATTATTTTCATATCTGTTTCTTAGTTATACTTATCTGGGTTCAGTAATATTTCATCACAATATATAGATAATTATCGTTAAAATATTGCTGTACTTTCATTTACTCATTCACCCATATTCAATACTGCTTATGAATCCTGATTTGGATCATGGGGTCGGCTGCTGGTTTTACAATCTCACATCGGGTAAATGCTTTGCAAAATCGGATTCCTTGGAGTTCTAAGAATCTGCTTATTACACTGATTAGTGAGGTGCAGCACAACTCAATGGTGTCTTGTTCATCCAGAAAACAGGAGAGAAACTACAGGGTTGTGTTTCTCCCATGCAAAACTTGCCTGATCAAACTTGCCCAGGTTTGCAGACATCAAGCTGACCAACTGACCCGTGCTGATCTTGTCTAAGACTCGACTAGAAAGTTTCATGGTCTACAAAAGGAGAGAGTACAGTTAAGCGGTGGGAGACACATAGGTAAAGGAACCGATTACATTTGATAGGTAACCTTTTTATAGATTATGCTAAACAGGGCAATCCGAATCTGCATGCCCAGACGATGCAACCCAAACATTGCAGGCTGGAGGAGGAGAAAACGGGCAGAGAAGAGCAAACCAAGCCCAAAGGCAAGAAAGTAACCATTGGCTCGTTCAGGTTCATGTGCTGGGTCGAATGATGCAATGATTCGCCCTAACAGCTGAGGCTGCACGGTTTTTGTAGCTTCCTGAAAACAGAAATCGTATTTAGTTTTGGAAATTTATCTACAAGTCGTTACCGTTACAAAAATGTGAAATTTATGTGTATTAATCAAATTTAATGTAGAGGTCTATTATGATATGTGTTATCTGACATAGAACGCATACTGCAAAGAAGAATTTTTATTGTTTTGGGGTTTTTTAAAGTGATTTAAATGATATGGTTGGGTATAATATGATGACTATAACTGCTTCAACCGTTTTAGAAGGTTTTCTATAAAGTTTCGGTGAGTTTTTATGGGAATCTTTCTTTCAGAAGTGCATTTGTGTGATCTGACACTAAATTGGAGAAGAACATCTGGTCCTTAGTCTTAGTTCTGTTTCGTCCCAACAGTGAATCAATGCAGCAGCCCAGCCATCAAAACGCAATCCAAGTATGCACTTTTTCACAAATGCAGTCTACATGCCTAGCAACTTGATTTTAAATATTTGTGCCAATGGAATGATTGGAATGTCAAGTTTAATAATTTGATAAGAGAGTTACGTTTTTTATGGCATTATAGTGTAACAAACCACTATAAATTCAAACCACAGAGCCATCAATTACTTGTGTACAAGGCAAATATAGACAACCGTTCACACTGTTGTAGATATCTGCTCAGGTCAAAAGCATTTTGCAAACTTACTCCTATATACAGCAGGAGGCCAAATAAGAGAAAGGGTCTGATGTAGCATCGAGCCATGGCCCTCAAGAGACTGGGTTTTTTCCTTCCTGAAGCAACTTCTCTGTCCCATTCCCTGCACGGGGAGAGAGGGAAATGAATGGAACAGTTAAACAGCATCATACCCACCCACTTACCCACAATAAAATGGGCTTGCTCCACATTGTTTGGAGTGCTACTGTATAACCAGGGAGATTTAGCAATCTTATTAAACAGAGTGAGCCAAGCTAGGTGCAAATAGGGACTTAAATAAAATACAATGTCTATTATCAGAGCTGTGGCATGGACATGTTCCAACAAGGCTTAAGAGGAACTTTACTGGAATTGGAAGGGTGACATTTAGGAGGTTACATCCGTTTTGTCCGTTGTTGCTTACTTCTTTTGTCACCAGAGGTGCGATATTTTGCTCTGGTGAGTAACAGGGGGCTTTGAGGATTCTGTCACAACAGAAACTACGATTTTGTCCTCTGTTTGGATCGCTTCAGGATGTAAATTTGCTCACTTAACAAAGGGTCTGAGTCACAATTCTTTCAGTTTAGTTTCGTTTGCATGGAGGTGAAAAAAGGAGAAAAATATGCTCGTTTTACATGCTCAAACTGTTAAAAATGCCACTGGCTGCTCACAATATCTCTAAAACGGCAGAAAGCTCCAGATGTGCAATAAGATAAGGTTTAGAGTAGACTCTTCAACATTTCAAGTTGAGGGTAGGTGTTTCAATTGTTGTATCTGAAAGTTATGACATAAAAAATGCCTCTTTGCCTGGATTACTCTTAATTTAAGCGAAAGAAAAGACAATGAGTAACTTATTCCTTATCAGTAAGCAAATAATTACTTTTGTAAAGCGGCACAAAACGACATAAAATGTGTAAAATAACACCACTGCCACTTTAACATGAAGCTATAATAACTGATATAGTAACAGCTGATGTATAACTGATAAATAGCTGATTATCAGAGTGAACATATTTTGTCTTTATAATGATGAGGGATATAAGGTATTTTCCATTTGGTGCTTGGTCAGTGACCTAAGTGGTAAGAAAGGTCTGAAAGATACTAACTTCTCCAAGCGTTCAGCAAGAATGTCAGCCGTATCTTCCCTGGGTGCTTGATATACATCAGATGGCCTCAGTTTCTCTCTGAACCCCTTTCTCATAATAGGGTTTGTCCACCTGTGTAAACAGTCAGAAAACATGCTGTAAACTCACTTTTACAATGGTCAATATTTCAATTAACATAACATTTATTATTGAGCATTAAAACATAAAACACTTGTTAACTATTGTGTGGCTGGTTATTTACACAATTTAAAGTATCTATTGTAACCCAATTCAATCAATTTTATTTATATAGCACATTTTATAAAGATAGGAGTTAGACAAACAATAATTAGAAGAAATAAAATAAGACATTAAAACAACTATTAATGAGGAAACAGGTTAAAATTAATAAAAAAACAATAAGACAGTCCAAAAGTAAAATCGTGAGAGTTCAATTTTTATTAAGTTGTTATTAGGGTTTCCTCAAAAAAGGAGTGCAACATCTTTTTCCAAATAAATTTTGTCAGTCACAGGTTGTTGAAGGAGGCAATATACTGTTTTCCATACATTTAACACATGGAAACTTGTTTCTCTTGATTTTGTCTCAAAATAGAAATAAGAAAATTAGTTAGGTTTTTCATATTTATAATCAAACCTCTGAGCAATAGAGAGGGTTCACAAGCTACAAGAATTAAAGTCCGTTTTCAGACGTAACACTGCAGGCTGTGTTAAGAAACTCATCAAGAAATACACATTTGCTTGTGACTGATTCTGTAAAAAGACAATGATAGTTATGAGTTTAACTATGAATTAATAACTTTTAAATTATTTTACATAGATGGGTTATACATGTGAATAAGAGAGAGTTTATATGGTATTTCTCACCAAAAAAAGTATTTGGAGAAGCAGTTGGCATCATCCACAGGGGACCTCTGCATCCTCAAAGTAGCTGAGGTGAAAGCGTTCACATCGGATGCCAGCTCAAAAACTCTCGCCTGAAAGTGTTCCACCGCGCGGACTGCTTAATATTTTCAGAATTTCTTTATATTCTCTTAGTTTCGACGGTTGAGGAAAAGCTCCGAAAGGATATTCCTGCAATCCCCGAAAGAGATTCGCTGAGACAAGAGCGCGCTCTTAAACATCAGCGATCCTTTTGGTCATGCCATGCTCCGCTCAAACTGTCAGTCTTTTACAGAGATGCTGCTCACGTGCTGCTTTCATGTGTCATCATCAGCGAATTCTCGGTCGAGAGAGAGAGAGAGAGAGAGAGAGAGAGGGAGGGAGAGTTTGACACATAGTAGACAAGTGAACCCTTTGTTATTTCGAATTCATAACGGGAAACACGAATGATAAATATTAGTATCAATTGAGTAAACTCTTCTGGTCAAAACATCAACTTTTTCAAGGCTAAAAAATAAAAGTCATTAATTTCCACGCTAACACATTTTTTTCCACGCTAACACAAGTATAAAAATACATCTACATGAAATTGCAAAATCTCCCCATAAATGCTGTAAAAACTATATCAAACCAACAAGTGGCAGTTGATTAGAATGCTAAAGCATTGACCAGAAGTCTTGTCTTTGTAAACAAAGAAGACTCTGAAAAGTAACTGGGTTTCCATCCACCTATTTTTATGTCCATTTTGGAATATTGCATACATGCAAATACATTTTGAAAATGGGCATAAAAAATTATGCACACAGCAATAATAAAATATGTATAAACTACAATGGAAACATGTGTACTGATGAAATCCAAGTGCAAAGCATTTTTCTGTGATTCTAAAACTCCTTAGCCAAAGTATGTCATCAAAGTGGTTTGGGATTATCACCTCCCAGAACTTTCCCAAAGAGCACTCTCCCGTCTCCAAAAGCGAGATGACATAACTGCACATATTGCATTTCATCGACATGTTCTAATAGACAAGTAAGTTATTGTACACAAAAAGGCTTTCTCTTAATGCGGAAACTTCCATTTTACTTTTGATATTTGGCTCCAGTTTATCAGGAAGTGACAATTTTGTTTTCTTGGACTTATTGAATGGAAACGGTGCTAATCAAAACACCTTGGCCATCATTTTCAAAAATGCATGGTTACATGATAAAGGGGCTGTGTTTGCATAAGTACAACAGCATAACTGCACAGTATCCCTGATAAAAAAAACAGGTACATATGTACTGGGCCTAAGATTGCTTTACGAAATGAAAGTTTTTTCTCATTTATTTTCATCAATGAAAAAAATACAGTGATTGAACAAAAACTTTTTTAGAGGCAGTAGTTATTTGGTTGTATATTTTGGTCACTACCCTAATGCTGAAGATTTTGGGGGGCCAATTCGCCTCCTTCATGGTATTGCATGATTTATTAACATCAACAAAACTATTAAATCTGACCAAATCTTCAACTACTCTTCCATAAAAGTAGCCCGAAATGTTCAAAAAAACCTCCACCATGCTTCACTTTGTTTGCAAATACTTGTTATTGTATTGCTCTCCAGCCCTTTGACAAACAATCGACTTTTGCTACTGCCAAAAAGTTACAATTTTGACTAATCAGTCCAGAGAACCAGCTTCCATTTTCTGGACACCAGTTACTATATTTTCATTAGTCTTTTAGCCTTTAATTACTAGTCAGAGGTATGGATGTTTCCCATCTCTTCCTTAGAAATTCATCTGGCCAGACTTCTCTATCCAGTAGATAGGCATACCTACCAATCTTCTGTTTTCAAAGGTATATTTCCTTGATGTATCATGCACACATTTCCTTGGTTGACCACTGCATCAACAATCCTTAATGCTGCCCAATTTTTGAACAGCAGAATCTGAAATCCCCATTCTGTTATGTAATCTTTGTCAGGGAGAGAACTTGTTAATGTAGTCTAACTAACTTGTTTCTGCCTTGTAACTTGTTGCTGTCTTTTTCAAGCTCCCAGTGGCAGTAAAGTCTGGCTGTTACTCGCCCAGATAAAAGCCACCAGCCAGATGATCATTAGCCACCATTTGTTATTATTGGTCCACTCACACGCCTTACTATAAATCCTTTCCATCTCTCTTGTGCACTGTTCTAAATTACTTAACTAAAACAACAACCACCGCATTGTTTTAAACCAAACAAAAGACCTTTAAAGATCATATCTACATCATTTTCATGTAGCAACCACATGGCTTGTGGACTGAAGTCACATTGCCGCATTCGCCCCATGCGGCTGGCTGGAGAAAGTGTACCCCAATGTTGGTTTGAATGCAAAATGTAACACTAAATATGGGTATGGTATTGGTAACATTGGCCATCACATTGGTATTGCTATGATTTAGATTTTCTTTGATCACTCACGTTGAAAATTGTTTTTTTTCCCTGCAAGCATTCTTAGTGCACAGCATTTTTTCCACACATGTTTTTTCACAGTACTTTATTTATAAATGTACATAATGTCTTAATTGAAATATCTACATTTAAAAATATTAAGCGTAGAAGCTAAAATTTGTCAATTGGCAAAGAAACAAATCGTTTTTTGACAAAACTAATTAGATAGAAACACTAGTTTTCGATCTTGAAGTGATAAAGAATCTTCAGCTCCAGCATCTTTACAACGGTTGGGTAATCGCAGTGAAGTTAAGTTACTCATCTGCTTTACCATTGGTTGCTTCATTAACACGTCACTATAGGCGTGGCTTTCAGCTGCGTCATTACGTTAAACGTTTCGAAAAACTTCCTTTTAGATTGTCAGATAAACCCAAATTCTAACCGGTCAAATTAATGATGCTGAACGATATATGCAATGCGTTTCCAGCTGGTGATGAAAGTGAAGAAAGTTGTGACGAGTGGGACATTGGGTATTGTAATGACACACAAAAAGCTTCCGCCGAGGTAAAGTTCTTAACGCACCTTTTCCCACGTGTTCTTGCTTGGCTAACATTCAGGTTATTAGTTCAAGACATCTACTTAAAAAAATCATTTTTGTGCCAGGTCTGTGAGCCTCGGGTAAATGGCCTAGATAAAATATCCACGTTGAAACGAGCCATAACTGCTGGAAATGTCGACCTGGTTCGCGAGCTCTTGGACGGCGGTATGTCCATAAATTCTAAAAGGTTTTTTTTCTCGATTAAATGAGCAGGACATATTACAAAATGCCGCATTTCCTTATTAAGGTTTGGACGTGGAGACCAAGCTTGGCTTTGACTGGACACCTCTCATGTGCGCTGTCCATGTGGCCAACCAGGAGCTCGCCGAGCTGCTTCTGGATCGGGGTGCATGTGCCAACTTCAGTAGAGGTATTTCTCTTCATACGATTAGTCAACAACAAAAGAAACTTAAAAAAAACAGCACCATAAAATTACAGAAACCGGAAAAAAACCGTTTAGATGAAGTATTCCTTTTACAGTTGAATCAGTGACAAAATTGACTTTTGTGACATTCCTATCTTATTTTAGTGTTGATCCTTTGTCAAAAACATGCCTCAAGTTTTATTCAGAATCTTTCATGCAGGTTTGTGTAATCCTACATTACTCTTATGTGATCTGAAAATAGCTCAATGTTCCTAGCACCGCCCACTGACCAATCAGATTAATTGCTAGTACAGCTCATCTCTATGCAGATTAGGTGTGCTGCCTGACCCGGAAATGAGGACACCAGACCTGCCCTGAAAAACATAGCAGAGAAAGTGTGTTTTCTGTCCATCTTAACATAATTGCTATATGTCAGTTTCCTTTTTTTGTACAACCAATTACGCAATTCGATGACTTTAGGCTTTAGATGCTTCATCAAAAAAAAAAACTTCTGAACATAACCTGCATTGTGTACAACCTATGCTGCATTTCAAAATGGTATGTGAGGAGTTTGGCATTGATGTTTCAAATTTGACACCTCTTTAGTGTTTATGCAAAAGTATTAATTTATTTAATACTTAAGTTAAATTAAACTTTCAAATGTATCAGAATTGTCAATTTTAATAATTGTAAATACACCACATGTAGTTGTCTAATTTAAATTATTCAAAAAAGATAAAAAGTATATCATTACATAAACTATATATATACACACCACATCTCTTCCTATTTATAAGTCATCAATCAAGTGTCAAGTGTTTTTAATAGTCTGCCTTTCATGACGTCATCACAATGTGGAAGTGCACAAGTCCATAGGGCGTCATTTAGGACAGGCCCTAAGTGCTGGTAAGTATGTACAATTTATTTATAGAGCACATTTACAGACGGTAGAACTGTAACCAAAGTGCTGACCATAAAACAAGACAAAATACAGTGTTAAAATGACAGGATCACATTGGTCACACTAGAAGTTGTATTACTGGGACTTTTTGGGGTGCTGCGTTATGTACCTGCTGAAGTTCCCTTGATAATTATGTCAGAGCACGTTTGGTTCCTAGACTGATTAGCCTAGAAAATCTAAACTTTTCACTTGTTGATGGTTTTACAACACAACTTAATTATAAAAGTTTTCATTATCAAACTTTTATCAAGAATCAAAATGCTTCAGATTTAGTTCATTGAATTGTTTCCATGCTAAAAAAAAAAAAGCCAGAAATACAGTTAATTCCAAACTGGAAACTTTACTGATTCCATTAGGCTGTTTGGTAAATATAAAATTCCTAGTTGCATTAAGCTGTAAAATGAGCTGGGATAACTGTCATTCTAATATTTTGATCTTTGTACTGGTGCAGATGCAGATTAGATGTGTAAAAAATATGCTTTCAAAGAAGTTTGGGAGGTAGTAGCATTTCAAACTTTCAGACCAGGTGCTGATGGTCCTTCTTGTGACCTTCCTGTTACTTTTTATTAGAAAGGAAGGGGATTTGCATCGGCTGCAAGGAAGGAACCCATCAATATCAAATCAAAAGAGCACAGCTAGACCTAATCCTCCAGGGGGGAAAAGTATGGTTTTCATCAACGTATTCTTCATTGAAGCTGGTTGCAGTCTTTTGATTGTGACCCACGTGTTTTGAAAATTTACGCCAATTAGAGCTTTAGTGTCCTTCGTCAGTCATGACCTAATGTTTGTGACGCACATGCTGAACTGTTGTAACATTTATTAATCTCCAGGTGAGTGGATGCGTATATACACTACCGTTCAAAAGTTTGGGGTAACTGTCCTTATTTTTAAGGAAAAATGTCCTCATTTTTTCAGTGAAGAAAACTCTCAGAAATACACTGTATATATGTACACAGAAGCTAATGGGTAATTAGAAAACCCTTGTGCAATCATGTACATGGCACATGTCAGCTAAAAAATGTTTAGCTGGTTAGAGGACTCAATAAAACTGGCCTTCTTTTTCAGCCGGTTGAGTATCTGTTCTTGTTCTTAGAAATGAAGGCTATTCCATGCACGAAATTGCGAAGGAACTGAAGATTTCCTACAACAGTGTGTACTAGTCCCTTCAGACAACAGAACAAACAGGCTTTAACCATAGTAGAAAGAGAAGTGGGAGGCCCCAATGCACAACTGAGCAAGAAGATAAGTACATTAGAGTCTCTAGCTGGAGAAATAGATGCTTCACTGGTCCTCAACTTGCAGCTTCATTATATAGTACCCGCTAAATGCCAGTGTCAACATCTACACCAAAGAGTCAACTTTGGGAGATGCTGGCCTTCAAGGTAGAAGGGCAAAAAAACCCATACCTGAGACTGGCGAATAAAAGAAAAATATTAATATGGGCAAAAGAACACAGACTTTGGACAGAGAAAGATTGGAAAAAAGTGTTTGAGGTGTTTGGATTACACAGAAGAACATTTATGAGATGTAGAGCAACTGAAAAGATGATTGAAGGCTGCCTGAAGCCATCTGTCAAGCAAGGTGGGGGTAACGTGATGGTCTGGGGTTGCTTTAGTGCTGGTTCAGGTTAAAGTGGATTTTAAATAAGGAAGTCAATTGATCCATTTAGCAAATGCATGAAATATCCTGAAATTGGAAGCCAGTTTCATCCTAGAACAGGACAATGACCCAAAGCACAGCTCCAAATTGTGCAAGAACTATTTAGAGACGAAGCAGCAGCTGGTCTTCTATCTGTAACAAAGTGGCCAGTGAAGTCACCAGATCTAGACCACAGTGAACTGTTGTGGGAGCAGCTTGTCCATATAGTATGCAAGAAGTGCCCATCCAGCCAATCCAATTTGTGGGAGGTGCGTTTAGAAGCGTGGGGTGAAAATTCAACAATTAACAGCAAGAATGCCAAAGGTCTGCAAAGCTGTAATTGGTGCAAGTTGAGAATTCCTGGACAAAAGCAAAGTTATAATAATTTCAAATAAATATAATATCTAACTAAATATATTTCTATTTATTTTACAACTCATATAAATAACAGAAAAATGCCTGGAGGACCTCAAACCTTTGAACAGTAGTGTATATGTTTTGAAATGTATATTTTTGTGTGTGAAAAAAAATTAGTGCATGCTTCTTTAGCAAATGAGCTTTGAGAGGAAATAGTTAACCCTGAATGCACCAGCCACTTTCCGGTTTGTGTTCCACACTGAATGGGAAGAATGTAGAAGTGATTGATCATAATGGTGTACAAAGCATCGTGGTGGCGTCATTCCATTGGCCCAACACTGGAGGTTTATTTGTTTTCTTGCTTCACCGCAGACGCAACCAACTGTGTCTGCATCCCATTTTGAAGCAGACCTGCTTTTGCAGTCTAAACCTAGCTATCGTCACAGCACCTAAACTTCTGGCATGGTATTGTCTCGTTTATTAATCAACATTTGGCCAGAAACTTGACTTCTGCATCCGTAATAGTATTTACTCTGGGAAATTAACAGACGTAACTGCATAAAATTGACATGATTGTACAGTATTGTTTCTTTTTCTCCTGTCTTCTGTTTCAAGACCATTACACAGTTCTGATGGCAGCTTGCACTGCTGCGTCTGCCTCAGAAGAGAAGATCTCCAAGTGTGTGGCTCTACTACTCAGTCGCAACGCTGACCCAAATGTCTGCAACAAGTAAGAAATCATTTTGCAGGAGCCTATTGATGTACTGGGTTGCTCATGCAACATTTTAAAATGCAAGTATATAAAGTGCATAAAGAAAAAAAATTCTCCTACTAGACGCAAATGTTCACATCAGTGAGCCAGCACCATTTGAGAGGTGATAGTCTTCAATAGTGTCTATGTATTACAGGGCACCCTCCAGCTGCTTATCATCTGCTGCCCAAATAGCTCACATGATCTACATGTTCAACAAGCATTTTTTTTTTCACTTGAACGTGGCACTGTTCCGTCCAGACAAAATATTTAACGTTTGTTAATAAAGCACAGAGGGATTCAACCTCTTGCCGTCTCCTCTGTGCTCCATACAGCTCAGAGTGTTGCATTCCCAAACTGTTTCTGTTTACATGAACAGCTTGATTAGACTGAGCCATACTTCATTTGGGAGTTAAGTCAGATGCAGATTTAATGGCTTTATCTTTTGAAATTACTTTGTCTTTTTTTTGTTTATGGTTGTTTTATGTTTTTAATATCTAAAACTATATTATTTTTAATAACTATATGAGTTTCTGATAGATAATATTCTTTGAGAATTTTTAAAAATATTATCTATACATGTGTATGAAGAACGATTGTCCAAAGTTTCCATGGAAAAATAATTAAACCGAGTCTGAATAGTTATTGATTAAAGCAAGTACAGTAGGGCTGCCCTCCAATTAAACTGATTCCTTTTGGAGTCAACACAGTATTTTAATATTGCATTTAAAAATTCTGTCTGGTGTATTTCATTATGCTGTTCGTGTATTTTGGTGTTTGTGAACCTTTCAAGTAAAAAAATAAATCATCACATTATGGATGCAACAGTACACAAATCACGCGGTTCATTAACAGGGCTCTAGACTAACTTTTGCACTGGTTGCACTGGTGCGCCTAAATTTTTTTCTTAGGTGCACCAGCACAAAAGTTAGGTGCACCCAAATTTTCAACCGCATCACATTTAACACCCCATTTTCACAAGTTCACTTTTTTTTAGTTATCTATTCATTTATTTTTTTAGTTTATCACTGTCCATATAGACAATATTGACTTGTAAATGATTAACTAACAACCTGGTCAAAATAAAGTTCTTTA
The DNA here is from genome assembly GCA_007224835.1 of Danionella cerebrum. Taxonomy (NCBI): domain Eukaryota; kingdom Metazoa; phylum Chordata; class Actinopteri; order Cypriniformes; family Danionidae; genus Danionella; species Danionella cerebrum. The sequence goes on along the minus strand of SRMA01026851.1, from coordinate 160,859 downwards.
TTTGAAGCACAATTCTACAAGAAAGGTAACTAAAACTTACTGAAAAAGTGTTTAAAGTGCTTTACTGAGCTGAAATTTAAACTTTAAACTGATTTTGGTCCCCAAGAGCAGCAAATGCTTTCTTTGAAGCAGCATTAATTCCTAATTAAACAAATAAAAACGATAATACCATTTACTACCCAGATCAAGAGTTTATAATGCAGCCTATTTATTTATTTTTTTCATTTTTAAGCGTCAGAATATTATGGTTAATGCAGTAATGAGACGGTAGGCATATTATTGACATAGGCTCCATGACATGACATGGCTTACCTTGGGCATGAGCATGCTCGACCTCAATGTGTTCAATAATATATTCATCGTCTTCCTCTCCGCAAGATACGACTGTACACAATGACGAATTCCTTTGTGGCGATATATGTGTCTCCATCGATCAGGAATTCCACGTACGCACTGTTCACAATTTGCACAGACGTGTTTTGTTTTCAATGTATCTGTGATGACTCCTATAAATTGGGTGCGCGCGACATCATTGCTGTACGTCGGGTTAACGTTCAAGCCATTTTTCTTCATAAGAGTTATTTCGGACTTGAATTTAGTGAAGGGGAGTTCTTCTTTTGCAATATTGTAGGCAACGTTAAACTTAATTCTCATCTCGGCCTCGTCTGATGATCTGTTTGCAGCTGCCTGCCGCTGAAAGGGGACACTTGAGCAGTGCATTTATCGCGGCATGTTATGTGTTTTATAGAAAATTCTGAAGTGTATAGTTTCGATTCTAAATGTATTAGAGCCAGTCACAGGGGAGGTTGATGGCTCCGTGTCAGAGCATTGGTTATGACTTTCACGATCAGGCCCTAACTTATCTTTCTTAATGAAAAATCTGTCAATCGTTCTTTTCATCTTCTCTCGTAATCCACGGCTACATCCACTGTTTACCTGATGGACTCACCTCTCTCTGTCTGACTGCATCACGTGCATTTTCAAACGTACGTTCACACACATACAGGAATATCTGGACCACGGCCAATCAGAGGGGGGGGTGGGACGGGATACGCTCTTCACTATCTCTGATTGGTTTAGACCACGATATGTGTCTGTTGTTGAACAACAGGGAGACTCACGGAGTTTAGTTTTTTTCCCCTCGAACGACGGGTCGCACCGGTGCAACCTTTGATTTTTTTTTTAGTCGCACCATTGAGAAATTAGGTCGCATATGCGACCAAATTGGTCGCACTCTAGAGCCCTGATTAAGTACTGTGGTTTACCAAGACACATCTACAAAAATGTTCACCTTAAATTAAAACAATAAAATGAACAATTGTAGCAAGGTGGGCATGAGCTCCTCATGGTCTCCTCATAGCGGCTGACAATTCCTTCATTGGGCAAATGGGACACAAGAAGTCCCACCGTTCTCAAACTTTAGCTCTCTGGACATTTACACAAAGGAGCAGTTCATTTATTAGGTATTTGTTCGTGGACATGTTTCTTTCTCTGATATCTGCCTTAGCACATGCGTAAACTAAAAATAATACATACCGGTGTAGATCAGATGATAAACTGGAAAACCATGGTTCGTAATCGCTTGCCGAATGGTTTGGTATAAAACTGAGTGTTGTGGTATCTCTAATATAGATACAGATGAAGATAAGTTACCCCATGTAAGATGTTTCTGACTATGATGCAAATGCAACAATTGTAGCCTATATGAGAGCAGTCTTTGGGTCAACTTCTTGTGAAGCTCTCCCAAACAGGGCTAAGGAGAATGACTGTTTACATGGTGCTATTGCTTTTCGCATCTTACACCCTTGTAGATCAATGGCTGTCTTTCTAGATTTCTGTTAAGACAAATGACTTCTGCATGATTATTAAACAGCTAGATATTCTTAGATGTTGATCTTTACTTATATTTTTTTATGGGTGAAATGAGTGACAAAAATATAGAATTGTCATGTGTTTGCGTACCCATATCTTAATAATTTAAGTCTTAAATTTGTAATTTTATTATGTATCACACTGCAATATATGGATCGTATGTGTTCATAGATAATAGTGTTGTCAGAATTTCATCTGAAGGCCAATGCTTTGTTAGTGAGATCCTTATATAAAGTTCCATTGATTCACAGGTTGCTTTTTTTAATTATCTTGAGAAGAGATGCCAAATCCATTTCCAGTTGCTTAAATAGTATTATAATTCATGCGTCTATAACTGTTTCTCATAAAAAGAGACGTCACTCTAAACCCAGTGATGTAAATGCTTACAGTGAGGGTATTGACCATTGTATCTGGCCAATTCACAACAGGTATGATCTCACGTTATTGTGCAATTGCTTATTTGGATTGTCCTGGGAAACTGTATTTAAAACTAAACACATTATTCAAAACACAGCCACAGAAGGGGAAGTGTAGAGATAGTGGTGAGATAATGTCAAGATTAAGACTAATTGTGCCCTTGCTCACCTGCAGAGTGCGGTTTGACTGAATCATTTGAAATGCCACCCAGGGTGACGAACAGCCTCAGGGTTTTCCCATAGGCCTCAGCTGTAATGTGTGACAGAGATCTTGTGTTTGATAAATTATGTTTTACAACAGTGAGCTTAGACAGCTTTGAAAGTTCCTCTTTTGTGCTCTTTGCAGGTAATTGATTGTCTGAAACCATGTTTCAAATGTTTAGTTTGTTTTGGCAAGTAGTTCTTGTTGTTTTGATCAGATTGTTCTCAGTTAAGGTTTCAATTGGGAACTGATTTGCCAGTAGAAGTTGCTAGTGCCAATTTGTATTTAGTACTACATTACATACCAAGGTTATGTACATTTTTATTAATGGGTGACAGTGTTTTTCGTAACTGTGTTTGTTTTCTTCAGATTTGGAGCCGGGGTGGGAGGTATATTGATTAAATGCCTTTCAGTTCAGCCCTATTGGTTTCTGAATTGATTTTTTATTTTTTTTTTCAAAGTTAAAGCATCAATAATCAAAAAAGCAAAAAAGGTGCCCTGGACCATATGCCAGAATATATTATATATCCAAGATTTTGCACTTTAAATGAGTGAGCTAATAATGAGATGCTCCTTGCAAACCTTACTGATTAACCCTTGGAAGTCTGGGGTCTTTTTTTATTTATTTTTTTAACTACTTTACAATTTTCTCTAATAATTTACCTTAAAAAACTTTTTTGTGACCATGCTTGATATAATTCTTTTGACCAACCTGAGCTTCTTTTTTTTATATATACTTTTTCCCCCATTACATTACACAATAGTTCCACAACATACCTGAAATTGACAAAAAAAAAACAATTCTCAGTATTCTCAAAACAATGTTAAAATTGTAAAAAAAAAACTAGCCAGACTTTTCCTAAACCTTATAGACTGTTCCAAGCACTTTTTGTTCCATTATCCGTTTTTGTGCTAGAACTTAGAAAAAACAAGCTATATCATACATCAAAAAAATCAAAACAAATAACCTTTTTGAAATCGAAACTAAATAATGGGTGGGTCGCATCACTTCTGCTTAATTGAAAACAGCCGTTGTGATTGGCACACGCTTTGGTGTGTGCAGAGACTTCCATAGATTAAACATAATGTGTTGTGTTGCTCTCTCTTCAGCTGGTTGAAAATGTTGTTTGGAGGCGGGACCATCCTGGCCTCTATGCAAGGGCTGACAGTTCATTTATATAAAAAAAAATTTTTCTTGTGCTAAGGACTCTATGGAAGCTTAGAGGGGGCTTTTACTGTTGAGAACCACATTTGGTCACATTTTTAAGTCAACGGACAGTTTTATTTTTACACATTGTTATCGTATATTTTAAATGGATAGTTATTGTTTTATATTTTCATTTTATTACTTTGAGGTGTTTGTGTTTGTTTATTTATTTGGTCTGAACATTGACCAATGTTTGTACCGTTATGTGTTTTAGAAATAAAATTGTCATACACTCACATACTGCTTCTTGAAACATACTGTAGATGTGCACATTTTTTATATTTAAATAAATTGGTGCAAGGGAAATTCATATGCTTTCAATGGTCTGGGAATTGCTGTTTTTTTTTTTTTGCCCACGCGGTCTTGAGGCAATAATGCTAAATGTTAGCACTCACTGTTTTATACTACAGGCATTTGTACTCATCCGTACTCATGTTTACAAGCAAATAAATTTACAATAATGTTTCTTGTACAGAAACAGCATGACATGTTTGATGCTGGCTGCTAGATATGGCTATTGCCAGGTACTAAATCTGCTGGTGTCGCATGGAGCTGAACTCAACTTTCAAAACGATGTTGGACAAACGGTAAGATTCACAGAACAAATACATCCTTTATAAACATTGCTCTGGTCAACAGTCTTACTTTTAGTTGTGATTTGGGCAGGCCCTCATAATGGCCGTGCAGTATGGACAGGAGGGGGCTGTGCTAAAACTGCTTCAGCTAGGAGCTGATAAATACAAAAAAAACAAAACTGGGAAGACTGCAGCTGAATTGGCCAGTGTGTTTAAATACGCCCAGGTAGTTTCCATTTAGAACTGCTTTGCTCTCTGTCAAGAAAAATTTTAAGCATTGTTTGCAGTGATAATAGCTATTGTGCCCTGTTTAGATCCTAAGGTACCTTGAAGCTTCAGATCTGTCTTCTCTAAATGGGACTTCAATGTCTAGAGCAGAAGTGCTGACTCAGTTTCTCAATGGAAACGTTAACGGCACCTCTGCTTCTAAAGAGAGGTGAGTCTTGTCTCTGGTGCCGCAATGCCCTCTAGTGGTGCGAAGATCAATTTAGAGTTCTTCCTCATTACATTATACTCAAACTTAAGGTTGTAGTGTAGAACGAAGACTAAATTAAAACTGAAACGGTGGAACAAGTAACAAGTCGTATTACCAAAGGTATTAAAATGATTATCAATAGGTTTGATTATGAGTATGAAATGAAGATTTGGAACAAAGAAATATAAACCTGAGGAGACTGCAGTACATGATAAAGCTCATAGACGTAGGATTTTTTTTTTTTTTTTTATATAATTAGACCTCAGCTAAACAATATGTGGTGCCAGTCCCCACTATGGGCTAGGACTGTTGTGTTATATAAATAAAATACATTTTGCTGGATGATTAATTTTCCCACAAATTATTGCAATATAAGAGTAACAATAGAACATTGTTGGTGATATAACATTGTCTTATGAAATCACTCAAAAAAATTGGGCCTTTTTCTGAATGCTTGTCTGTAATCAAGCTCAACAGACTACATGAGATTTATATTTTTCTGTTTACTGTTAAAGGGCATAGTATTAGCTCCATTGATTCGTATCACAGAGAAATGTATGCATGTTTAAAAATGTTTGGTTAAATCTTACAGTTCCTGTAAGCTGACTGATATTGAACTTCTGCTTCATGGACTTGACCTGGACTACCTCTCCAGCATCATAATGGTGAGTTATTGGCTTTATTCAATGTTAAGGTGAAGGTAATATATTTACACGAGCCTAACTGGTCAGCTAAGTAATACCTTGAGGAATATGATGAGTTTTAAAACAATTATGACCAGCGTGGAAAGAGTATTATATTATATTAAGCTTCCTTCTTTAGCAAGATACCAAGTATCCTTATGCAACCACTGTGAATGTAATTTGGGATTTTTCACTTTGTTCCACACAAGTTGTTGCCTGTTTCAATCATGATACTCTAACATTTGTTTGTCTCACTATCGTAAAAAAAAAAAAAACATAGGACTCTCCCGCTTTCTTCCAACTTTATTGTTTTACTTGATAGCGCGATGAGATCATATGTGAAGAAGCCACTATTCTCAACAAGAGACAGAAAGAAAGTGCCGTAAGAATAAATCTCAGCTGAAATTACTAGAACTATGAATTTATTTTTTATCAATACAAAATATAAGTAAATAAATACAAAATTAATGATTGTTCATCATTTAGTTTTGTAAATGCTCTACAGTTTCAGTTAGACAACATCTTTTCTTGGAAGTGTACTGAGAACTGCATTAAGTGTTTGCTTTTTGTGGGCACTCAGGGTATATTGTTCTATGCCCAAATTAACCGTGTAAACTCTGTTAGTTAACTGTAGTGTGTCTAGTGTGATGCAGCTGAGCTTTATAGGTGCAGTGTAAATATATCTTTTATTGGTTTGATGAATAATTACGGAGAATCGTTTTGTTTGAAAGGTTTTCCATAAAATTGTTACAAACCCTCTGTGCAATTTGGTTTGTAAAGTAAACGTAACAAGATGTTCAACAGTCATAGAGGGAAATTTGATCGTATTGGCCATACGAATGGAAATAGGCTTACTTTACTTTTTTTTCTTTAACAGGAGCATGATGTCACCTGGAGCGACCTGTTAATCATGGACAGGAGTGATTTGGAAAAGGTTTCATTCTCTTTCAATAATACCAAAAGGGGGGAAAATGTCACATTTTTGATTAGTGGCTTGAATTTTGAGTGTGGCTCTTTTCATAAAATATACAGTGGGGTAAAAAAAAATATTTAGTCAGCCACCAATTGTGCAAGTTCTCCCACTTAAGAAGATGAGAGAGGCCCGTAATGTTCATCATAGATAGACCTCAACTATGAGAGACAAAAGGAGAGAGAAAAATCCAGAAAATCACATTGTCTGATTTTGCTAAATATGGTGGAAAATAAGTATTTGGTCAGCTACAAACAAGCAAGATTTCTGGCTCTCACAGACCTGAAACAAAATTAAACAAAATCTGGATTTTCTTTCTCCCTTTGTCTCGTATAGTTGAGGTCTATCTATGATGAACATTGCAGGCCTCTCTCATCTTTTTAAGTGGGAGAACTTGCACAATTGGTGGCTGACTAAATACTTTTTTACCCCACTGTACATAGCCATAAGTTTGTGTAATTCGTACAGCTTGCATGTTGTTTATTCTATATCCAAGGGATTGTGTCAATAGAGATAGTGGAGGGTGAATGTGTGAAGCAATCTCAATTCTTTGTTGGGTAGGAAAATGCTGTTTTTCTTTAAATAGATTGGTGTAACTGATCCTGAGGATCAGAAGAAGATTCGTTGTGCCATGGAGCAGATGCAGCTTGATAAAGTGGATCTGGACTCGCTGACGCCTCTTAATAACATAGACAGAGCGTAAGACTCATCCAGCTTGAAGCTAAACTAAACTTTATTGCATGTTTATTATGTATCCACTTCAAATCCAAAACAAATTTATTCATCCATCACTGCTGGAGACTTAAGAACATTTTCCCAGACTTTTGAAAGTCTGCTGAGGAGCGATGCATAACGAAATCTGTAGCAGCACAACAAGGCTTCCACGTCAACCTGTCTTAATGGTTTAATCTCTAGAAATGATTAGTTAGGTGAGAAATGAACTAGTGGCTATCCTGCACGGTTCGTAGCCTGACGGATAATGATGAGTAGGCAGCGTGGCGACTATGTTTGACTTTAAAGTCTACACGTAATCAATCTAATCCATGTTTAATTTCTTTATTCAATGTCAGCCAGGTACAGAGAGGCCAGACGGACACACAGTAAATTGTACCTTTAAACCTGCCTCTGATAGGTGCTCCATAAACACACATTAAAAGCATATGGGGATGCCACGGATAATTTCCTGCCTTGTACAAAGTGTATATACAAAAGCACAGACGCTTTCCGGCAGATACCTGTTTGTGCCTTTGATCAAATTTGCTTAATGCGATTAATAACTCATTTGTTTTATTAATGTCAGGTAATTGCAAGTGTGCAGGACTGATACAAATGGGAGTATTTTCTGATCGTTCCTGTTGAGATAGTGGCATTAACCCAGCACTTACCCACAGCACAAGAGGCAATCACTCATTCAGTCATAGAAAAACTAACAAAGTGATGCTCGGAGGCCATCTTTCTGTTCTAGAGGAGATAGTAACTCCAGAATGTCAGACACTGTTTACCACAGGCTCTGACAAAGTGTTGGGAGAAGAAAACGGCTGCTAGGGGAAATCCTCTGTTAAGATAATATCAACAACATTGTGTGCTATCTGTGAGACATTACCGGCGAAATCATAAGTGATGACCAAAGTGCTTCAAGAGTGAGGTCATTAAATTAAGGGCTTCAACTTTCGTTGTGCTTTGATCTAAAATGGTTCCTTGTCCGTTTCTAATGGTGAAAGGAATGAAAATGTCTGCCTTTTCCTCAGGAGTGAAGATTTCCTCAGCTTTCTGATCAGCCTGAAGCAAGAGTGTTGTTATTTGACCGAAGCCTTGCAAGATATCGTCAGTAGATTCCCACGCAGCTCCACTGAGGTTCGTTGTGTTTTAGTTCAATTGTTTTCTTTTTTCAGAGATAAAAAAACCATGTAAGATGTGCCGATACTGTTGGCTGATTCTGAATGCTTGCTTGTGAGAAAAATACCAAAATCGTCAAGTTAAAAAGTTATAAACAAATTTCAACGATTTGACTCCTTCACAAAACATGAGCTGGTACTTTGTGGCAAACCCCTTGTTGGCAGATTTGCATGCATCTTAATGGGGAGGATTGTATGTGGCAGCTTAAAACCAATACCACAAGTTATTCTGCAAACTTACTATACCAGTGCAGTGCTTTTATGTGCTCCTTCTTACGTCACTCCTTGGCCAAGTGTCCTTGTCATGTTACAATATTAATCTTTGACCCAACTTCTACACCATGTGCTAGATTGAATCAGATTATCCTCATTTAAGATTTGAACGATCATGAACTGTCTATTATCGCTTGGTTTTGTTCTCGTCTGACCACATTACTTTCGATATGTTTACTTCTGAATCCTTAAGATGTATGTTATCTTTAGGAGGGCATGTACATGTGTTATCAGCTGGGGGATTTTGAAGGCAAAGCAAGATTTTAGGGTTTTTTTTTTTTGGTGATTGTAGTCCTTGGTGCTGGTTTCAAACAATTCCCAAGATCCTTGGCATTCAGTTACGTGAAACTTTGCATAAACTTTTTCCCCTCTATAAGATGCCTTTTGAATGATGAGCAAACCCAAAATCTTTCTGGATTTATTTTAGTTAAAAAAAGAGAGCCTGGTATTTCATTAAGTAATTAGTAATTTCATGTAGCTTTATAGTCCCCCATGATCCCTACGTAGGCAATTAGGATTTTGTAGTGGAATGTATAGTACAAATATTTTATTCGGAATTTCTGTTGGATAAACATTGAAAATTAGTTTATAGTTCCATATTATGTGCGTTTATGCTTCTCTTTTTTTAACATAATTTTTTTTCTAATTCACAATTTTAAATTTAATTTATCAGACCGATTTTTCAAATGTTTAAATGTTTATTTCTTTTTCATTTTAACTATACCTAATAGCTGATGTTTCTCAGGAAATTAGAATATTGTGAGCAGGTTCCATACTGAAGACTCTAATCAGCTAATTAACTGAAAACACCTGCAGATGCCTTTAACTGGGCTCCTTCTAGTTCTGTGCGTGAATAAAAATCGATTTTATCTTTAATGTAATATGCCAGTTTTCATAGAATGTGCACGTCCTTCCATAGAATGTGACATTAATAATCATTGGCACCTGTTTGTTATGACTGGTTGAAGGCAAAAGGTAGCACCAAATATTGTTTTTTTTGTAGATGTTTAAAACTTTGTAAATGTTTAAAAATAAACTATTGTTACTGATATTTTTAAAATCATTTCAACAGCCGTTTCACATTGTGTGTTAGAAGTTACAGAAATGATACAAGCAGATTAATTTTCAGCATTCTTTCACTTTTTGGATGGTTTTGATTTCAGGTTGTTCTCACATGTAACCCCACGAAAGAAGCACAGGCACTTTGCTCTGAGATATTCATACAAACAGGAGACCTCCAGAAAGAGATCCTGTGCCTCAAGACCCTACTCAGTAAGGTCAGTCGTGTCTGCATTCCTAGATATCCACATCAGTCACCTTCAGTCAAGTATGATTAGTAAACCCACTGTCTGAGGATGGCATCCACTGACACCTTCTAGAGATTTAACAGATCACCAGTTTTTGATGGTAAACTGATTTAATATATTCTTCTCTATTTTGGTATTCATTTTAACAGAATTTTACATTATAGCTTTACTATGTATAGTTCTAAACGTCTATATTTTTTTTTACTTGTGATGAAAATGTCACTATTTCTGTTAGGGCTGATTCAATTTCAATCACAATTTTGAGTCAGAAATAATAATCAGGAAATAGTGTTTCTTTTGATTGTTATTTTGGGCCATGTCTGTGTTTGTGAACCTTCTGGCCAACTTTTTATGTGCATAATTGAGCAAACTCTTTAAATATTTCTAATTACTTGCAATTCAAAAACTGTGAAACTGAACTACATTGTTGGTCTTATTTGTTTTATCTGTTTTAAATCCACAGTTCTGTTTAGTAAATGCTTTTCCAAAGTCAATGAGTGTTCATGTAAAATACGGTGATTTCATTAATGACCCGAATAGTCATGATTGTTTTTTTTTTTTTTTCAGAATTCTTAATTTCTGTCAATAACAACAATCTGCTTCTTTATATTATGGAAACAATTAAATGTATTACTCCCACCTAGGGGTTCAGGCATTGCATAAAAATGAATATATTTATATATAACTTTTATTGGAAAAAGGTAAGGGATTTTTAGAAAAAGTATTATTCAATGAGAATATGCGTATAGAAGAGGTTGAATCGTGAACAGGGATGGCAGCTGACTATGGCTGATGAGCTGGTGGAGATGAAATAAGGACAACTCTACCTGTGCATGCATGAACACCGATTAACTCAAATATGATCATATCTGGAGGTTTCCAACATGACTGTGTGCAAATTGGCAAAGTATTACATTTATGGAATGAGTGAAAATTTAAACAAATATTGTGAGTAACAGTACTTTATCCCATCTTTTTTTCTTAGACTGATGGTAGAGAAAACGTCTTTCTGCCTCTTCAGTTGAACCCCACCGGTGGTTCGCAGAAAAAAGTTCATGTGAGGTTTGCTGTGATGCTTGGACTTGGAATTGTTGGTGCTGGGCTCCTTTTCGTATTGTCACAGGGCAAAAAATAAGTTGTCACATTATATAATTTAGTATTTTAAGTTGTAGCTTCTGTATGTTTTAGTAATTGTACAATATTTCTTTATGGCTCAAAGAATGTTGTTGTCCTGGACTGTTATTAATGCAAGTCTGTTATTTTTGTTTACAACCAATGGTTATTAACATAAAGTGATTATAATCCTACATGGACAATATTCTCTTTGTTCTATTTTCTCAAACTTCTCTCTTTTCAGCTTCAGGTCAGACGGAATGCGATATGGGAGAGCTGGGTGATTTGGAAAGAAGTTTCAAACTAAATGTGATTTTAAAATTATTGTATTGATTGACATTAAAAGTAACATCTGAATACTCTAGAATGACATAAAAAGGCTTATTTAACCTAAACATTTTATTTAATACATTGTTTTGTAGTAATTTGGGGGGAAAAAATCTATGAAGCTGAACAAATCACATATTGGTGGTCAAAAATGGGAATTGAGGTTGTTATCTTTGTGTTTTTGCAGATAGCTCCAGCTTGAATTTTCCAATGCTTCTGAGAATTACGATTGATTTTTATTTTTAATTACTGTCTAATCCTCAAACTGAAATTCCACGGGGTCTGCCGGTGCCTATCTTTGGCGCACAGGTACACCCCGGACAGGTCGCCAGTCCATTTCAGTCCATCGTACAGACATATGATAAAGTATCGGTTAAAATGGGGTTTATTTTTGCTGGATAATCCTGAAAAGAAGACCCATACCAGTTGCTGTCTGTGGTGCTGAAACAACATTTTCTTTGGGAACAGGACCCTCTTCAAATTGATTTCATGATGAAAGTTGATCATGCGCTCATACAGGTTTTTAACAATGTTCCATATTAATTTTCTTGCTTGAGGCTGTGAAAGCTTATATGGGATGTACTAGGTGCTTCATAAAATCCTATTCTCCGGGTGATCTATGACATTTTACTATATGAAGAAAACAATGGCAGGTCTAGGATGAGACCATTCCTTAAATTTGGTAGTCTATTTTTAGTAAGCAATAGCTGACTAAATGTTTCAAAAGAACACTTAATAGAGTAACTGATATGATGTGATACTCAGTTCTTGATGGGAAGACATCCAAGGTATAACAGTCAGCAAGTTTTTTCCTGTTAAAAAAGGATCAAGTGCATTGAATCTTGTTTTGTTTAAAGCAGAGCCACTTTCTTGTGTGGCACTAAACTGAACTAGAGCTGATTCCTTACAATCGGTTTGCAGTCTGGCCACTTAAAATCTGGCTTGCGTAGTTTAGAAAGTGAGCACTGTCCTCATAACAGAGAAATTCCAAAATGGTATCAGAGTTTGTTCTCCAAAAATATGTCCAACTGCGGTGCTTTAAATTTCCATTCGTTTTTGTACAATGAATTTCCTTTAAATGAACTTCCAGATGAATGCAGCCATCAAGTAATTTTTACTAGATGTTTTTAAATCAGTGCTCTGCCACTTCTGTTGATACCTATCTGAAATTTACCAAAGTTTAAATGATCCAGCGAGCATGTGGTCAAGTAAGACCAAAGCACCACTGTTTGTTCAAAACTCGTCTCCCTATTTGGAGGAAGGTGGATGAGTATAAATTCAAGAACGCCTCAAATGTGACGCATTTTGGGTATCCATCTTTGCCTTGGTAGCAGCATTAAAAATGAGGTATGAAAATTAGCTCAATGAGAAAAGATCCTGGATTGGTCTAGTCTGTTTCCAGACCTGAATTCAATTGAGAAAAAAAATGTAAGGGACAACTGTGTTGTGCAGAGATGACCCCTAAACTGAAGGGTCTGGGGTATCTGTGTGCATTGTTTTAAAAAAAAATTACAGGACCTATGAGGGTTTTTCTAGTTAAATTTCTATTTTTCTAATAAATACTTATTTCCTCCACCAAAACATTTTTTTTAATAGCAGACCCAGGGAATGACTGAACTAATTTGATGTTCTGCAGTTAAATGGAGTATCATAAAACCTGTTCCAAACATTACAGAACATTTGTGTTAAAATGTTTGTCTTAATCGTTTGGGAAGTTGTGCGAAATATCAATGATAGAGTTGACATTTAATCCAGAGGTCAGCAGGTCTTGAATTCAATAGAATGTAAAGACAGGATCTGGACTATGAGCTGTTGGAGGTCAGTGAGTGATCTCCAGGAAAAAAAAACCTAGTTTAAGAAGCCATTGTTTGCACATATTTCTGCACAAATGCTTAAGCGTTTGTTATTGGAGATATTGCATTTATTACATACAGGTCATTTCATACTTTATAGTCGAATAACCACACGCAATCCATTTTTCGTATTTTATTTACTTCCCTTTAACTACTTTTTTTCTTTCTGTAAATTTCAATTCTGTAAATGGTTCGTCATTGTGTATATAATATTAGCTGTGGGAAAATGCATATTCCTAAAACATTACTTATTTTGCATTGAATATTTGAAAACAAATCTTGATTTATTTTGGATTGCAAACTCTTGGAACTGCTTTTGGGCAACCATCAGTGCCGACTGGGGTGTTGACAACATTAACAGAAGAGCCAGTCCACTTTGTGGGAGATGCTCCATGATCTAAGCTTTGACGTGTCTTCAGATATAATAACTACAGTCTAGCAGAATGATATTGTGGATATTTTTATTTATTTTGTATATGTTAAAGTAGGAAGAAAACATTACAATTTTCTATCAAACTCGTGACATTCTACAGAAGCTATTTTTCATTCCCTATATTTACTTTTCGAACTATAACTAACGAGACTTTTGTTATGTTTTGAAGCTTGAGTGTGGAGGAAAGAAAGCTATGTTCACTGAACGTGATTAAACAAGACATTGCTTTTTCAAGAAGAGAAGATGTTTTAAAGCTTAAAGAGGATTCTGACAATTCTTTCCGTATTCACCCGAAAGGATAGAATTAGGCCAATTTAAATTCCACCACATTACCGATGACAAGTGTTCTCCACGCTCTTGCGAGCACCTTTTCCACGGAGATCAGCAGAAGAATCCGGTTTTGCTAATCTGGTTCCCATCAGCAGAAAGAGCGAACAGCTATATTAATTCTTTCACATAAACTGCGTGGTGATCAAAGATGGAGGAGATTCCGCGCGACAATTGAACGGTTCGCCAAAAGTTCAAAAGAATGCGATAATCCTATTTCAGGAGCAGGATGTTTGAGAACTTTAAGCCTTTTCTCTCAGAGGAATAAATGCATTGGAACTGAGGTTGTTCCGCTTTGTGTTGCTCTAACAATTTTGGATATGGTCAAGTCGAACATGGGTATACGACAAAAATATGAAATTTTTATAAGCACAATTAGTTCGAAGAAGAAGTTTCATTTTTAAACCTTCATTCATATTGCCGTTAATTATTATTAGACTGCATGTTTTGCCAAAAGAGTTCTAAACTACTACTATGCACCTTATACTACTACTACTACTTTGGAAATGAGCCAAAAGCTGAGGCTGGTGTTGAACTAGCTGCTAGCCTGAACAGATACATCTCACATCTCGGTTCTTCCCTTCATTCCTGGCTGCACCCTCCCCTTGTTTAAGCAGTTTAAAGCTGATCCGGAGATGTTGAGTTGCCACAGGACCTGCAGAGCGGGCATCAGCTGCATGCGTCCGCGGCGCGTCACATCTTCATCTCGATCCGCGCAATGCGTCGCGTCACCGCAGAGGATTCGTTTTTCAGACTCAGAGTAAACCATTCCTCCTCGGCCCTTGATGCTCTCCGAGTCTTATTTCTTTGCTTTTAAATAGTGAACACGTGCCTGAACGAATGCGTATTCACAAAAGTTTTAGAATATGAACTTTTTGCCAAGTGGAATGTGTTTTTATCTGTCTGTGGCAGTTTGCTGGTTCACATCAAGGGTCGACGCATCTTGGTGGTGAGTACAGTCTTATCTTTGATGTATGTTTTCTTTTTTCTGTCATCATTTTATACAAAATGATTTAGATTAATAAACTAAATACATGTAGTCCTATATCAGTTAACCTTGTGTACACATTTGTTAATTAAGTTCGTTCTTTAATTATCACATTGAATGTACTGTAGGATAATCACCATTTGGCTTTGCCAAAAAAATAATACAATTTGTTAATACAGAAAAATGTTAATTTTGTAAAACTGTCTAAAGTCTAAACATAAAAGAAAATATAATTTTAGTAGACACCACGTCTTTTATTATCCACCAACCAAAATACACCACAGACACAACAATCAGGAAAAGAAAATGATATCTAAAGAATCATAAAAAAACTGGAAGAATTAAACTATTCCATAGCCATTGGGTATTAGTTTTTACTTTTTAGTTAATGTATTTATAGTTTACAAAAGTGCTGTTTGTGTTTTTAATAAGGGACATTAATAGTCTTTTCATTTTTTTCCTTTTCTTTGAGGTCTGCTGAGATATCACAGTATTTAAATTAGTTTAGAAAACCACACACATTTAAGGCTATCTCCAAAGCAGTAATTTTCAGTAGGATTGTTGACTGAATTTTCAGCATGAATCATTAACTGATCTGCTTGTTTTGTATATTCAGGGAGTCCGCTCAATTGGAACAAATCTGAGAAGTGATGAAATGGTTGTTGGCAAGTACACACGATTAAGCTATATTCTGACTATAGATAAAAGAAAATGGACATTTTCTTCCATTTTCAAACCATCACAAGCAGAATCCACCCCAAAGTTCTGTCCATGCTTAATACAAATAAAGTAGGTTCCTATTATTGTGTTGAAGCCAAGCTGTTGATTACTGTTGATTCAATTTGCCCTTGGAGCTATCTTTATGAATGTTAAATGGGTGTGTGGCCTTGGTTGTTAAACAAGCAAAAGTGGGGGTGCTAAACAATATCTACCTACATCACAATGTTGCCATTTTACACAATTGTTTTACTGGGTCTGACTCCAACAAACCAAAATGTTTTGAGTTCTGACACTTTCAGGGTTTTATTGTTTCTTCAGCTCACATTTGTCAAAACATGAAGCACGTTTTGGTTTCTCTGTGCACGACTCTTAAATCAAGCCAGTGGAAAGTTTGTCGAAACATGAAAACTGAGAGATTCCAATCACTCATTCCCTTTCTTCTTTCATCTCTCATGCAGGTACATGGGCACTCTTGGATCGCAAGTGATGTGCGACAATATCCCGGGTTTAATTAACAAACAACGTCAGTTGTGCCGCCAGCATCCCAAAGTGATGCAGGCAATAGGAGTTGGAATTAAAAGCTGGATCGGTGAATGCCAGCACCAGTTCAGGAACCACCGCTGGAACTGTGACACCATGGCTCGCGAGCACAACCTGTTCGGCAGACTGCTGCAGAGAAGTGAGTGAGGATCAAGCCTGAAGCGTACAGTGTGCTTTCTGCGCTCAGATTCCTGCCTGATATCAGATCAAATTACAGAAAGTAAAACTTGATGAGCAGGGTTTGCTTCTGACCCTTCTTTACACATGTGTCTCTTACTTTCCTGAAGCCAAGCTTTAATATAAGAGCCAGTGAGGTCATTTCACCAAGTTTAAAGAAAATTATTTGCCACGCGTTTTGTTGGATGACATTTCAGGTAGAACACTAAATTTAAATTAATCATTTAGATTTAAAACTGATCAGTGCATCTATATGGAGGACAACAAATGAGTATGAATTAATACAGGAATAAATAAAATAATAATTTTATTAATTTAAACTTGAATAAAATATAGTTAAATATATGTAATTATTGTATTTCTACATGTGCATTTATTTATTTCCATATTTATTTAGTCATTTACAAATGTATTTATTTATGCATTTCTTTGTACATATGCCAACTATGTGGGCGGGGCTAACTTCAGCCTTAGCCTGGATTGGTGCAGGCAATGTAGAAATGTAATGTAGAAAAAACATGACTTTTTTTTCTAAGCTTTTCTTACATACAAATATATTGATTAATTTGTTTTAATTATTTGATTTATTTATTTCGATACATTCATTTTTACTGTATAGTGAATACTGTATGCTAATGTTACACTATGGGTGGTGGATGGAAGGATGCATATTTTTTTCTATTGGGTACAACAATGATCACGGATGATTAATGCATAGTTAGAATGAAATACAAGACACAGAATTGAATATATTTCCATCCATCTATTCACTCTTCAATAAATGTTCCATCAGTTCTCCAAATGTTACTTATGGTCCAAAAAGGAAAAGATGACAATCGAAAGGACATAAAAAAAAAAACATACCTGCAGTCATCCAAACAGTCGAGTTTGTTGATAGATAACCTGACATACATCAGAAGCCCATTTCTCTCCATATAATTCTATAAATTTATAATACATACATTTTTTTTATAATTTCTCCTACTCTGGAGAAATTATATGCTCAGAATACACAGTGTGCAGTTTGAAGAAAAATTGACCGCTTTCTAAAAATCCTCTTTAAATCTATAAATATTAATATTGTATTACGTGTACATTGTACAGTATATTAATTACAGCAGTAACCATGCAGATAATGTAAAATACACATTTTGCCATTTTTACATTGAACATAATCATTTTGAATAATATTTTGAACTTGGAGAGCCTCACGTTTGGGTAGACATGTAACTTAATCTTCAGAAGCAGTTTTGCCTAAAGCAGGTAGGTATTTAAAAGGTAGTTAAAAGGTAACTTAGTCAGCATGCACGCAAATCCTTGTACTTTCACTCTGTTATAAACTGGCGTGGCTGGAAGAGTGGTTGGATTACTTTGTGGTGAATTAATTGAGATCTTGATGCTTCAGTTTTGAGTAATTGGCAGTTCTGTGTCAGAGCCACAGACACTTAGAGTTACAAAATATCACTGTTTCTAATTCTACGTGAAATGATTTTAATTTGATGATCCACAAAGAAACCCGACATCCCAGGCTTCTAAGTCATTGAAGTTAGGTTAAAGATCGGACTTTAATCTTCTTGCTCTTGGTATTTAGACCTCCCAGAAAGACTGAGTGACACTGTTAGACTCTACTTACTATCAATGTCAGCTCACTAATTTCAAACAATTGCAGGGATTTGGTAGAAGGCATTCTCCTTCTGTCTTAGCTACAGCTTAGAAATGTTCTTCAGACTCTTTCTTCTCTGTGTTATTGTAGCAGACTGCTGAGATCAACACATTCACTAACCGTCTCCCCTCTTCACTTTGTATTTATTGTTTGATTAAACATTAGCATGAATTTAATGTTAATATACTTTACGTTCAGAATGAACCAGCACATGCAACATTTAAACATATGCTTTTCTGTTGAGTACAAGCGTGGACTTTAATTTGTATTTTTTATGCATTAGATATAAATGTATAACTAGTACATTATTTAATGATGAGCATTAAGCTTGTAAATCGCTATAAAGCATACGTAATTCATTATAATTGCATGTTTCTTTTTTGTGGTGTTTTTTTTTTGCCTGACCGCATTAAATTACCAATTCATTCCTTCATTCATTCATTTTCCAAACCACACACTGGTTGAGAGGCGGGGGTACACCCTGATCGATCGCAGGGTAACATTCACCCACACATTCACACCTAGGGGGAATTTAGATTATTCAATTAACCTAACCGTGTGTTTTTGGGATAGTAGGGGAAACCAGAGTTATATATACAGTTGTGCTCAATAACATACACATTTTTTTTTGTATTTCTCTCAGAAACTTTATGAATGACCCTGGTCAAAAGCTTTATGTATGTATATATACTATATGAGTGGGAAAAATGCTTTATTTGTTATTCATATTTTCTGAAAAATGGCAGAGAATCAGAAAATGTGATAAACTAATGAGCACAACTGTAGATATGTTCATTATGCTTAAACAAATTAGAATAAATATTGGTGCATGGGTTTCCTCCGGGTACTCTGGTTCATTATTCCCTTAAACCCTTCTTTGATATGGTGGGCCTAATCATTAGTTTGTAGCTGATTATGCCACTGTAAATTATAGCTTAGTTTTTCTAATACTTACAGGTAGTCGCGAGGCCGCCTTTGTGTATGCCATCTCATCAGCTGGTATGGTTCACACTCTGACCAGGGCATGCAGTCAGGGTGAGCTGGACAACTGTTCTTGTGACCCTAGCAAAAAGGGTTCATCCCGTGATGCTAAAGGAGCGTATGATTGGGGAGGCTGCAGCGATCATGTTGAGCACGCCATCAAATTCTCTCAGGTCTTTATTGATGCTAAGGAGAGGAAGGAAAGAGATGCCCGGGCACTCATGAACCTGCACAATAATCGTGTGGGCCGGAAGGTAATTTGATGTAATTTATTGTTTTTTTTGTTTTTTTGTTTTATAATAAAAGCGCTTTTTGACCTTTAAATACTGTTTATTCTGGTAACAAACATGTTGTGTGATCTAGTGTAATTAGAAGTGGCGGTAAAGTACTGTACATTGTTATTGTAGAAGTGAAATATAAATAGAGATTGATACTGTAAAACACTGTTTGTTTGTTCAGTAGTCAGCAATTTGTAATAACATCAAATCTATTTTTGATTTGAATAAAATCTACATCACTGTTAAATCTCAAAAATGTATAATTGTAATTACATCATAGAGCAGTCACCTATTGATTTGGTAGTAATTTGCTGAATTTGTTAACAGGCGGTGAAGCGCTTTATGAATTTGGAGTGTAAATGCCATGGTGTCAGTGGTTCATGCAGTGTCCGCACCTGCTGGTTAGCCATGGCAGACTTCAGGCAAACCGGTGACTTTCTCCGCAAGAAGTATAACAGTGCCATTCAGGTGGTGATGAACCAGTATGGAACAAGCTTCACCAGTGCCTACAGGATGTTCAAGAGGCCTAATAAAAACGACCTTGTGTACTTTGAAGACTCACCAGACTACTGTATTTGGGACCATGAGTCCGGTAAGTGTGCTGAGCATCAAACATTCACAATAAAGGCAGCGATCTCCATTCAGATCGGTGTGTATGGTCATGATACGATATACACATCACAATTTTATGTCTAAGATACAATGTGCATCACAATATCAGTGAGAAATTAAAACTGAAAACGATTTTCTGAAACTCATTCAGTGTTAAAGCGATCAATGTAAAATGAAACAAGTTAGCCATAAAGCTATGTAGTGTACTGCTTTATGTCATGCTTTTAAGGCTCATGGGTGAATCTTCAGTTATTAACATAGACAGAAATAATACAGAAGGCATCTTAATTAGCATTTCTGAGAGAAAAGTTGAACAGAATCATAACTTTTACTTGTAAGAAGAAAAATCAAGTCTGTGGTCTTCCATCATGTTTCATACCATGTGTCTCCACACGACAAGACTCCCACACTCTACTCGGAATTGCTCAGGCATTCCTTTTTGCCTTAAACATTGCTGAAATCGGAGGACGGGGGCTATTTATCTGGTTATTAAACACACAACAGTCATAACCCAATCCTGTAACCTGATTGCAGGTAAGATTCCCTCCCCAAGGCAAAGGTTTATCTCTTTATACCTTTTTATTTGTGTGAGAATGCTGAATAACACCAGGTGTACCTATGTGGGAGTCAGTAGAGAGGGGAGGGTAGGGGGTGAGCTGTCAGACTGCAGATGATCCCTGCTATCAGGTGACACTGTGTTTAGACACATTACCACAGTTTTGTGGGCAGAACAGGAGCTGAAATTTAATCCCTATGCACAAATGCTATAAATCATAGCCTTCCACGTGTTTTTGCCTAGAACTGGCAGAAATATTTAGAGAGGTAGGTCAAGTCTCTTTCAAGTTCTCCAGAATACTTGTTGAACCCACGTTAGGTATTTCTTATTTATTGTATGTCAGTAAAACCCCTCATTTGTTGGCATATAAATATGTCATGATCATAAAAACTGGCTTAGTGGAGAAATTAGAGACCCTTGTTATTAGCAGCACCGGTGGCCATCAAGTGAACTGCAGGCTGCAAGTTAAAACACATGCTCACTTGTGACTAAACTCCTCTCCTTTGTAGCTTAGTCGTCCTCTCTGCAGCAACATACTTGGACAAATATCTTAATCCCTTCTGATTGTGAGGAATAATGGATGAAACATGACTTGAAATGTAAAATGCAAATACAGGTATAAAATGTAATAATAAATAGTTAAAGAAAATACAAGTTTGTAATGTAATAAATGTATGCTATGCCCAGACAACACAATGGGCTCCCCGCCTCTAGAGACAAAAAGAAAAGCAAAAAATCTCATGTTTTTTTTTATTTTTGCAATGTAGATACGTGTATGCAAACCTTTTTTGCACAGAGATACATTTTTTTTCATTGAACTAGGCACACCGGCGGAGATAATTTTTTAAAAATAAAACTCTATAGCTTGTATTGACGATATAAAGTGGTTCTCATTAAAGTGTCTCGGGCAGGAGTCAAATAAACACAATAAAAAAGTATTTTATATCTATATATGTACTATGTTTTTTTTTTTTTTTGTGCTTCGAGCTCTCGTGCTGGTTTGTGAGAAACTCTGCGGCGGCATTGTGTTTGATGTGAGCTTTGGGACACACACACTATGCCTCCTGTGCGTAAGTGTGAAATCAATTTTCAGCTCTCACCATGGTCACACATGCTAAACTCATCTCTTGGCACCCCCTCATCTTAATTCAATAAGCAGATGCATGCTCAGGTGAAGGTGCCCATTGAAGTAAGCGATACGCATCCAGCATACCAGCCTGATGAACTGCTGTGGGGAAGAGAGGTTGGGGGGAGTGCCGCTTCATGCCCAGACACATGCCTGCAGAGTGCCGACTCAGAAATGACTTGAATACAGCCGCGCTGACATACCAATGCTGGCGATACTCTACACTGGTCTTCAAATATTCAGTTAACTTCAGTCCATTGGATTGAATCAGTTTCATTGTAATTGCATCAAAGCAGCTTCACTTGAAAAACTCCATTATTTAAATGTTTGAAGAGGCCATTTCATAATTGTTTGTTTGGGTTTAGAGCAACGGTAATCTCAATTGATGTAATTTCTGCTGATTTTTTATTTTTGTTGACCATTCAATATTCACTAAATCAATGTCTAACCACTGTTTAAATTTGGCTTTGGACAACATTAATTTTAGACTGAGATTGAAGTTTTACCAAAGATTTTAGGAAAGGCATTGTTTCTACGTTTGGCAAATATAATTGGTCCAGTCGAGCGCTGACTCTGCATTGTTCAAACATTTCAAATATATTTTTCTTGCAGCTGAAAAAAATGCACTCTTGTTTTTTCTTGACCTTTCATATTGTGAACCACAGCACTGCACTAAAATTGTTTAACTTAACAGTCTCTGCCAAACTACTCATTCTCCACATCTTCTTTTACCTGTGGTGTGCAACAAGGAGCAATATTAGGCCCACTGCTTTTCAACCCCTATAGGGCTGGCACCCACCAGAGTTTAGCTCCAACTTGCCTCAGCACACAGAAGTTTCTAGTACAGCTATGATAACCTTAATTAATTAAATCAGGTGTGCTTGATGATGATGAAGGTTAGAGGTAAACTCTGCAGAACCTGCTCACCAGGACTGAACTTGGCAACCTCTGCCTCATATGAAAGTCCTTGGTTATGATATTAGTAAACAGTGTCTCCAGTTTTACTTTTATGCAGACAATATACAGCTATAATTTCAAATGAAGTCTGATAAATCAGTAGTCTTTCCATTCTTGTCCATTCGAGGGATCGAGAGCATGTTTTCTGCCATTTTTCTTTTTTATGAAATGAAGATCAAACATAAATAATCCATCAGTCAAGAACTCAGGCTCTGAGCTGTGTATGAGAAAATAGACAAAAACTCCTCACCACTGCAGTTCTCAGTTGAAAACTCCAAATTCAAGCCAGTTTTTATTGTTTGAGGAGCTCAAGAAGATAATATTAGCTTTTATAGCAGAAATGTCAGTTCATTCTGTATCATTACCACTTCTTATTGAAGTTCAGGTCGGGTTAGATTCCTTCGTCAGTTAAACTCTGTAACACTGTGGTCATTGAATCAGCGTTTGGAACCTTTGGGGAGGGCAGGTGACCAGTCCTGCTGGAAAATTAATCAGTACATCAGTATAAGAACGCAAGCTTTCAGAAAATCCAGTGGACCAACATCAGCAGATGACCTGGCAACCCAAATCCTTCCGAACGTTGCTCTTCTCTCCAGACTCTGAGACCTTGTTTTTTCCACATGACAGGCAAAATTAACATTGTGTGAAGTGACTTCATCAATGCAAATACCTGAGCTCTGCTCCATCTTGAAATTTGTCAGGTTTAAAGAAGGATTGGCTTTTCACATAGCAAAAAGAGAGGGGTGTCTTTCCACTCAATGGGCTATTTGTTCAAAATAAAGGCTACAATTTGTCAATCAGAAACAGCATAAAAATGAGGGTTTATATGAGGTCTTTGGCTATTTGTGGCTGAGCAACAATGAGCGACGTGTTGGATTGATTGAGGATGGTGTGCTGAGATTAGAGCCGTTGAAATGAGTATGTGACGAAATGCTGGAGCATTGGCTGATAGCTTCTATCATCAGGCCCTCATCTGAGTGAGGATCCAGATCTCACTGTCCCGCAGCAAACTGTTCAGAGCAGCTCCACTTGCTCTGGGAATGTCTTCAGCTGTTATCTCCCTTCATACACTAGAGCTGCACATTGTATTTGTGTAAATGGCTGTAAAATGGATTGATTTATAGCGCAAAAACAAAAGGTTAAAATGCATTTGTTTTAATTGTTATTATTTTCCTCAAATGATCACAGGTATATTTTGTCATTTGCATAAGAGTATGTTGGTTAAATGACAGTTTAAGCATCACATACTTAATACGATCTCGACGCCTGATTGAGTGAAGATGACTTTATTATTGCACTTTATAATTAACTCTCAACTGTGATATCTGCTGCTCTGCAGGTTCTATCGGCACTGGTGGACGAGTATGTAACCGGACATCACGTGGGGTGGACAGCTGTGAGGTCATGTGTTGTGGGCGGGGATATGATACCTCACGAGTGAGTCGCACGACCAAGTGTGAATGCAAGTTCCAATGGTGCTGTGCCGTTCACTGCAGAGACTGTCAGGAGGAGTTGGACGTGCACACCTGCAAAACCCAGAACTGAAGCCTCAGCCCTGCCCTCTCCCAGACTCTCTCTTTCTCTCTCACATACATAAACACTACCTCTCTCTAGCATGCACATGCAGACGACCTGCAGTTTTTAAACTGTGCAGATTTGCTTTTCCTTGCCACTCATTTCAGAGTCTTTCTGCTTTCACGTCTTTACTTTCCCCATGGTAGCTAAGATATTTATTACTGCTTTGGAGCTTAAGAGTGTTTATCTTTAAGGTATTTCATATTTTTAATGTAAATACAAATGCTATGTAATTTAAAATAAAACCTACATGAATGTATCATTTCATTGACGTTTAAATTGCCAGCAGATGGCAATAAGATACTATTTTTAAAAGTTCTTAAAACATGAACCCTCAAACATGTTTGTATGTTTTAGATACTGAACCCGTTTAAACTACTTCTCTAAATAGTGACCCATCCACACTGCAAGAAAAACTGCTCTCGCGTTCTGGTCTAATGCATGTCCATTTTTTCTTCAAATACCTGAGATTCAAAGCCTCAGGACACAGTTGCCCCTGAGGTTGCACTGGTTACAAAGATGTGTGCAAGACGTATACAAATATGCTTTAAATGTTCACCCTGTTTGACTTGAGTTCTTGATATATGATGGATTTTTGCTCATGTTACTTATATTTGCCATACACATACTTGTGTAATTCCACATTTTTTATTGGGCTACAAATCAAATGCTTCAGAAACACAGGGCAACAGCGCTCATGCGGGAACTCCTATAGATTCATCAATCATGTAATCAAGCATAATTTATTACCAAAGTTCTTATCAGACTATTGCAAAACAACACAGAATGAAATATACTTGAAAATTATGGGAATGGAGAACATCTAATGTAGCATTATAAAATACTAACCCTATGAACTTGAGATTGATGTGATAAATTGATGTGATGTGTCTTTACTTGCTAGACCTCAGAAGGAGGTTAGCTTGGGGTAGGTTCTGAAATACTTGTAGTGGTATCAACTGCAGCATAATGGCTCAACTGATATAGAATGTAATAGTTTGCACTTTGCAGGTTATTTACATTGTTCGGGTGAGTCTAGTCCAAACTTTGTTCGAATCCGTCTGCCCTGGTCTACACTAAGTGACAAAAACCATTGTCGTATTTTCAGCTCGAAGCTGGAGCGCCACCGTGCGGTCGTTTTAATGTTATTATTCATTCACTGAACAGTGAGCACTAAATGAATTGTTTTAATTGACTTTAATGTTAAAATGATATTTTTGTCGGTATAAAAATCCTTGAATTGATTACTTTAATTATTTATAAACAGTATGAACATTAACAAGTTTACGCTGTAATCTAACCAAACATAAAATAACGGGGTGATTTTTTTTTCACCAGCATGAATCAACTGGAAATAAATGAACAGGAAGAAAATAATAAAGAACTTGACCAGATTTTTAGGTCATGGTAAATAAATAAAAGCATTTACTAACTGCCTACTTTATTTCAGTGTAATATACAATTAAATATGACTTATAAACATATTTTAATTTATTCACGTCTAGCTCGGGCAGCGGTGAGTGGTGGGACGGTGCTCTAGCGCCCTCTATTGACCGGTCACGACTATGACAAGTGCTCTAATTGGGAGGCAACAAGCTTCCTGGAGCAAACCGACTTATAGGAGTCATTCAATTTGTTCAAGAGAGTAATAAACACCAACGTGTGCCTAAATAAAAATATCGGGCTGAAATTGGAATAGGCCTGAACCTGTTCGCAGCTCACGACTCTTATCCCATGCCTTCACGTCCGCGTTGCAGCCATCTTACCGCGCAGGCGCAGCATGGACAGCACGGACGCGCATGTCTGAGCAGGTCACCCACCCAGTGACTGGAGCTGTTACACATTGTGACACAAACCGGGTGTCCACGTTTGTCACCTTCATTAAGAGTGAACAATTTATCTGGCGCAGAGGTATGTTGTATACTAACTAAATGTCAGTGCGTGCACGTTGAACGCATTTTGTGTGACACGAACAGGTTGTGTTGAAACTTTAGCGGCTAGCTTCTTACTCGGGCATGCGAGAAGGTGTGGTGGGCGAGAGCATGCAGAAGCTGCTCCCTGTGTGTCCTCGTGCATAATAGTGTACACAATGTTCTTTGAATTGTTTGGACCGCGTGAAAACATCTCACTTCGCTATCGTGGCTTTAGTTACGTCAAGCGCAACGGCCGCAACTCTGTTATAAATACATCTATAAATGTACGAATACATTTGCAACTTATTTTGCAATGTCTGTTGGTTAGTGTGTTGCGTGCCTTGAAGGGACCGTTATCACCTCCTGACATGCTTTGTAATTATTTTGTGGACAGACACGTTGCGCACCACGATTAAATTGATCATACTGGTTGTCATGTGTTGCTAAGTAAGTCAAAGTTAACTGTAAAAGTGTTTACTCAATGTACAAAACAAGATAATAGTAATTTACCCATAACTGCCTGTCTCCATCCCCCATACTCTCTAGGACTTGTCAGCTCTGTCAGTTGGTTGTGCATGTCCCTGATAGCCTGACATATCTCTTCAATGGCTGTCCCTGGCTCCTCCACCACAGTGCCTGAAGGATTTCACTATGAGACCCAGTATGTCATCCTCAGCTACCTCAGCTTGCCCTCGCCATCAAGATCAAGACCCTCTCACTCAGAAGAGGGTAAGCAGCTCTCAGTAAATGTGCCAAAGATTGTAGGCAATAATGATATTCACTAAAAGCTCCTTGAGTTTTAGTTCAGATTGTATTTGGTGCATCAGTTCATGATATTGCATCCCTCATTTTTTACAACAATGAAGGTTTTAATAAACATTCATGCAGCTATTAATTATTTTAATAATCAACTAACTCTCCACTGTCCTCGTTGATTATTGTGATATGACTTTTCTGCAAGATGTGGTTGAAATACAAAGATAGAAGGACCTGCTATGGTGCCATTGTTAGACCATTTTATTTTGCCATAAAACCCTCATGACCCCCATTTTAAGAATGCATGAGGAGGTATGTCTATACCAACTGAAGAAATAGGCAAAAATTACAAAAAAAGTACATTTTTTTTCTGCACATATTTATTTTAATTGTCCTTCTTATGTTTCTCAAAAATGGAAAATGTATTTCTTTGAGTGTTTTCCATTGCTTAGTTTTTGAGATACAGATATGCTGATAGCTGTCCCTTTACATACTCCAGTGCAGTAGATGGGGATATGCCATGAAACAGGGGTACTCAAATATAAATTTTAAAGATCCACTTAACAAATGTCTGTTCAGACAGAGGTCTCGAAAAGTAACAGTCAAACTCCAAATAGACCCCCCAATTAAAAAATAAAAAATAAAAAAAAAACACAATCCTTAAACTTCAGAACTATACACAAAAATATATTAGTTAGACATTGTCGAGAAAGTTGTGTCATTAAATAATTTGATATACAGTAGTATGTTCATAAATGAGTGCCATGTGCTGTGATGTTTTTCCTGTTTTTTTTTTTTCATATTTGAATGTTTTGCTGAGTACGTTGTCCTGGAGTGTTGTTGTAAAAGGTGGTTATTAATAAAATTGGTTATTAATGAAAAATAATATAAAATGTGTTATGAATGTTAATATAACTGTGACTGTTTGTGGTGTCCCGCCAGGCCACGGCCCTTCACTGAGACTTAAATGGCAAAACAATGCTTTTTATTTGATATGAACATTGTACTCAACTTGTGCATAGTACATAGTATGTTGGACATAAGGTTAGCAACCAGTACCGGTACCAAAACTGTTGCTTAAAAAAACACATGTACAGAAGTGAAATTATAATGAAACTAAGAAATGCTTAGAAAAAAGCGAATGTTTTTTTCTTAAAAAAAAAAAAAGATTACAAGTCAGCATCGTTAAAGCATTTACCAAAACAATATTGCAATCCTAATAAAGAATGCTGGCAGTTTTATGCTGAGCGATTTAAATAATTAAATGTACTTTTTGTTTTAGGAGTAACTTCTGATAAAGGCTAAACAATTCAGGAAAATAGAATCAAGCAATAAATTTATATATATATACTACCCCATTTTTCATTGAGATCTCAAATATTTAATCAGACAGCTTTTGCCCAGAAGTGTGACCTCGTATGTGTTTAGAACTTTCAAGGAGTTTGTACCAACATTTTCATCCCTTTTTCCACTGTAACTAACTGCAACTCTTCTACTTAGCTTGCTACTGTAAGATCTGCATAACGAAGGAGTTGGTCAACAGCTCCGCTTGAGTTTCAGTTTGCTCACACAGTTACTCTATACAAGCAGGGGTCACATTCCATATGCTGGAATCTCCATTTTGCCCTTGAACATGGACTCTAACTCGAAGTCCTGAATAGTGAAGACCTGAGCACGTGTACGTGCCTGCAGTTACTTGAAGCATTGCATTAACAAACCCTTTCTGATAAAAACATTTTCCTTGCACTTCTTAAGAAAAAAACATTAGCCGAAGGGATAAATGTATCTGCATGTACATTCTTAGATCTGGTTCCATTTACTTTTTTTGAAATCAAATGAACTGTATGTTTTGCAGATTATCTGGTGTATTTATGCTTCAGTTTAGTTCTTGTGCTTGGGAATTCATAGAGCACATGGAGGCTAAGCTCAGAAGGCAGTTGAATGAGGAATGTCCTGCTCTGGTTTTCATGCAGTCTGCTCTGAAAGTAACTTCTGATCCCTCTTTCCACTCAACCCGCTCCGCACTGTGACAGACTGTCATGTGCGATCAGTGTTTGCATGCTCACATGCCAATAGTTCAGTGAGAATCACAGCTTTCTACAACTATCCTCATGCCTGGGAAGTGATCGAGCTTCCGTTAAATTTTCTTTTTCTACATTCAAGCTTTACTTTTATCAGTGTCAATAAACAGCTTCTCTTTTTAAATAGGATTTTTAAAAAGTCAGATTTCTGAATCTATTGTTGTACTCTTCTACTTTGCAAACCAATGGTGGCTGAAGAATCGTCACAGAACACTATATACACAATGTCAATGTGTCATCAATTATTTTCAGCATCATCAGTCATGGAGTAAATTATTCAGCGGCTGGTTTAATAATTTGCACTTTCCAGACTGGCTTGTGTTTTCGAATGCTAAAAAGTACATTATATTGAAAATAACTGATTAGTTAACATTATCTAAATAGTTCTAACTTAACCTTAAACCAATAATGAATCAATATATGCACTTTAGTCAAAAACAAATGACTTGTTTAAAGTCAAATACCCCTAGACAACAAGTCTCTTGGTTGTTCTTGGTCTTTTTCTTTTGTAAATATTTATTAGTTGTGGTTCCCATAAATCAGTTTACATTAGTTGTGTCAGGACAGGACGGCGTTGGACTGAAAGGGGGAGGGGATAAGGTATTGGAGAAGGGTGAGGGGGAAAGGTTCACGAGTGAACAAGAAAATTGGAAAAAAAAACCTAGCTGATATATACATACCATATAAGTCCTTGTTACAGTTCTTTTTGTCCCATTTGCAGATTTTACGTAACACACATATATACAGAGCATCTACCTAGATGAACCATGTCCGTTTGTTATGCAGAACAGTTCTTGCCGTTTATACATTCCTGCACACATACGTACATACATGTTCAAATATACATACACATACACAGCCAATGATTTGGCTGTGGTTGTTCTTGTTCTTAAAGCTATACTGCATGTTAATAGTTTGGAAGCAGGATAATATGAATAATTACAATTTATTTGTATATGTGCATATGTTAATTTATTAATGCAAACTAGAAAGAAAAGACATGCCTCGCTTAAAATCACAGAGATTAAACGAAAAGTACTATTCTAATTATTTTTTTATTATTTAATGTATATTAAGTTTCCAGTACATTTTTGTTTTTATACGCATAGGTATGTGTTTAAACATAAAACACCCGCATAGGGAAAACCTTAATAACATAAGACTTCTCCAAACTAGGAAGCCTGACAGGAAGGTACAGACAGTGGGGAAACAGAATGAGCGGAACTCCGATCACAGGACTAAGGCGGATCTAAATACATGGGGAAAACTATGAGACCAAAAATAAAGGCATTAATATAACAGACTGTGACAAGTCCTTCATTGGTCTTATCCAAACTTGTTTGCATGTTTAACACACAGAAATACAAAAAAAAAACCTGCAACCGTGTTAATTGCGTTAAATTTTTAATGTGTTAAATATTTCAAAGGAATTGCATGTGTTAATTTTGATCTGCACTAATTTGTATTCATTTGTTTCTTCACAGGAGTGGCTCAGTCTTCACAGGAAGAGGCAAAAGAGCGGGAAAATAGCCTGAAGAAGGACATTGAACTTGAAATGAAGCAGCTGGAAGAGGAAATTGCAGCTTGTAAAAACACATTTTTTTTTCTTCCTGTAGTGTTTCTTGTTGAAAGGTATTTAGACCTTTATTTGTTCAGCTTTTTCAAGGACTGGTTTTGATCAGCACACGTCTCCAGTGTTCAGTCCAGCCAATCCTGAGAGCTCCATAGAGGACAGCCTAGGAGCGCTGGGGGACCGTGTTTCTCGAGAGTTGGACACGCACTTGTCCTCTGCGACTCAGACTCTCCTAAGCAGGTCGTTTTGAAAGTCTATGAAACTTTCCCTGTGATTTTAGTTGTTATGAAAAGACCTAGAGATTAAGAGATTCATGGCTGAGATTAATGTCTGGAAAATTCTCTTTATAAACAGACTGCTTGCTTAGTATAAGTTACCTGCCACTAAAAGACTCTTTTTGTGACTTATAACACAACTATTTATGTTAAGCATACAACAAACTCTTAGCAATGATGACGTTTGTGTTTCTCGTGCAGTGATTTGAGCTTCGAACACTTCAGAGCTGTGGCGGAGGAGGTGTCTTCTCACACTCAAGGAGGATGGAACAAGGTATAATTGAAACGTTTAGTATATAATCACAGACAGAATGCTCAAAGCCCATCTTGATGTTGTTTTCTAAATTGTAATAACTTGAATCTGTGTTGCGGCTTGGTTTAGGTGTTAGTGCCGTTAGTATTGTTACAAGCCCTACAGGCCGAGGGCCAGCCGCTGAAATCCTTACTGCATCATGGACTGCGTTACTTTGAGGAGTTGCAAGCGGACTTCATCATTCAGCAAGGAGGATGGGTAAGTGATGACCATCTGATGCTATTCTGCTCTCTGCGCATGGTATAATCAATCATTCACATATCTTCAGCTTTAATGCTAAGAAATGTTTTAACTCTGAGTTGTTAAGACTGTTTTAGAATATTTTTACTTGCATACCATTGGTTAAATCAATTGAAAAAAGTATGGTTTAATGAGACGTGCAAATCGATCGATTAACTGAAAGAAAGGAAATATGACAGATTGACATTGTCAATATATCGTGTTTTAGATGGTTTAAAAAAGCGTTCTATTTTTGTGGTTATTGATCTTGTAGATTTGTCAAATTTGACACATTTGTTTATTTTTGTGTCAAAAATTAAGCGTGGGAAAAAGCTAAGTAAACCAAGGGACGTGTAAACACAACTGCACAGTAACAAATAGAGATTATAAAACGGTAACAGCCACTATAATGCCTTTCCATAATGGTTTTTTAGAAAATTAACCAAATTGCACTTCCTTAGTGTGCAAAACTGGAATATGACATATATCAAAAGAAAAATGGAAATTGCGGCGTTAAGAGAAGGCCTTTTTTGTATATATAAACTTACTTGAGTCTTAGAACATGTCGACCAAATGCAATATGCACAGTCATGTCATCTTGCTTTTGGAAGCGGGAGACATGCTCTTTGGAAACGTAGCCGGTCAAAACAGTTCTGTTGGGTGATAATCCCGCACCACTTTGATGACAGTCTTTTGCTTAGGAATTTTAAAACGACCACAACTACATTTCAGATGTTGTGCAATGAATGCGGTTTGTTGGTTCGTCCATTGACAGAAAAATGACAAAAAGGACACGAATCCCACCTTCCCTGACTTGTTTGCCCAAACACTGAAGGTGAACTGGATTTTTTGGTCTGCTTTTGAGCATTTTGAGTGCACTGTCAGAAGAGGGAGCCAGAGCAGAGCGTTCAGCTGTTGGTGGATAGTTTGCCGCATTTCCTCAAGGTTTGCAGAAACCCCTGAAAACCTATTTTAGTGAATGTGTGCATACTTTAACATTTACTTTCCTCTTCTCACACTATGACAATGCTGTATGTCTTTAGGGTTCTTTACTCAATTTGAGATGTGACACTATTATTTAAAGGCATGTTATGATCTAAACATTTTCCTAATGTAGCATTTTGCATAGTGAACACTATTCCTATTCAACTTATCAAAACAATTATTTGACCATTTGATTCCTCAAATAGAGGATGGATCATTTGGAAGGCTATCTTGTCCTCATGCAAATGATTCATGTAATGCGATGATGTCACAAAGCTAGAAGGTCTTGTTGGTTAACATCCTCAAATAGGTCAGACTCAGTCGAGGGGCATCCTTACGAAAGATGGTTCATTCATTTTGTATTGTACGCCAACTGAGGAACTCAGTCAGAAGGATTAATTTAATTAGAGCACTGCTGTTACTCAGCTAGTGTGGAACGGAATGCTTTGTTTTAGATGTTTAGCTGGAGCTTTGGGATAGATGAGTCGAGATCAGCCTCTTAGGGAGTTTTGAATGATGGAGGGAGGAGTCAGAAGAGGAGGAGGAGAGCGTGTGCAAACACACCAGACCCGATACTTTTCACTGCAACCTTTATCCTCCAAAGTTTCTGGCTGTCACTCATTCACTCACGTCTGCTTGTGGCTGCAGGCTGAACGGAATACAGGCAGGTTAAGAAGGTGCTGATTTCTGACGGTATACACCAGGTGAGGTTTTGTTCTTAGATTTGGTGTTGACTTGGCAGCATTAGTTTACAGGGGAATTAAAAATGGTTCATAAAATAGCAAGCTGCATGGTTCAATTCCCCCTTAAGCTCTGTCTGTTAAATAGGTCAGGCAGCAAATACTGAACTTAATGTTTAACCGTAGTGTGTAAGATTATCTGTGTTTGAATTGGGTTGAATTTATCTTTTGATATCTGCACAGTTGCTGAAGGGCTTAATGGTGTTAAAAACAGAACATCCCTTGATAATTAGAAGTATTCTTGCATTGTTCTTTATAGTGTGACTGTGTTTTTCAATTCGAGATAGTGGTGAGAAAATGTTTAGAGCGAATGACCCCATTGCGATGCATTTTTTTGCACTATTTCACAATATGAAATGTAAACAACAATTATTGGGTTATCAGTGAAAAGGGTCCTAGGACAAGACCAGGTCCCTTATCACATGGCCATGCTACAGGTGAAGAAGCAACATGACTAGCTGGCATTTAATGAATTTAAAACAGAAAATGATGTGGTTTTAACAAATCAAAAGAAAATTATTTTAAAAGGGTTATTAACTGACAGACTACCAATTACTTCAGTTGGTACCAGATACATAAATTTGCTTGTGGTGAGGGAACAAATGATTTCTTTTTTTAGAGTTAGCTCTGGGAATAGTTGGAATGTAATTGTGGCTATAGTTTATTTTTTACCTTGTTTTAGCTCCACTCCTGTCTGATGATTGGCTGCTCCCTGTCTTCATGCTCACATGCGTTAGGCATGGGTGAGATTTTATTGTTAGCAATATAGTGGTTTTTCTTCTGGAGATTGGCATTTCATTTAGAGATTGATCACAAACCTGAATGCCTTAGATCAGGTGCAGGATGTCTGCATCCATCATCTCCTCTCTCTGTGTTTTTCCTCAAAGAAGCATTCTCTAATATAAAGCAATTGTAAGGTTCCAGCTAATGTCTCCCAAGTGGTTTCCTTTTGTTGGTGCATTCTTTTGTTGATCTTACATGATCCCGTGCCTACAAGGCAGTTTTTCAAAAGCTTCATAATGTTCATATTTGTAATATTTCTCATCATCCATGTTCCCTAAAACCAACAATATCTTTAATGATTGATTAATTTTTAAATGTCAGTTGCTGCTGCACTCTACATTTTCCCCTGTGATCTTAATCTTTTAAAATTTGGACCACAAGCTCTATATCCAGTCAAAAGTTAACTTTGAGCCCTGCAGAAATATACCATAAACACCATAATCTGGTGTCAACTTTTGGTAAAATAATTTTGGTAAATAATACTTGAATCTTGTCAGTCACTGGGGATTTGATAAGCCTCTAGTTTGCAGCTGTTGGCCACTCAGAGATACCAACTGACCATTTACTAACCGCCTGGCTCAGATTTTTTGCTTCTATTGATGGAGGGTGTTAAGCTAAAAACAACAATCCAGTTTCTGCCAGAATTGTGGATTTGTTTCCAGCACACGGCTTCTGTACAAAACCAAGATCCATGTGACAAAATATGGCGTCAAGGACATGTGCAGATGAACTGCATAGAAGGTGTTCAGCAGACCCCAGCGAAGTAGTAAAAGATAGCTTATAATGTCTATGGGACATTTTGTCTTGCATAAAATACCTCTGCTCTGGTCCCTACACAACAAAGATGACCTTCAGATTCTGTCACATGGCTCAGCAAAGATTCTTGATGTGATGTAATCTGACTCCGGTTGTCGTGGTGCAGACAAACCAAAGCTGAACACCCTCTCTTTGTATCTCAGTAGGTGTTGAGAGCAGAGTTGAGCCTCGTCAGGACGCATCATGCCACACATCACTTTGTCCTGTCTCTTACATAACAACCAAAGTGCTTCGCTTATCATCCAAGCAGAGGCTACACGCCTCCCCCACATGCTTCAGCATAGAGGAAGAACAGGAATAAATCTGATAAATCCTCATACGAGGTCAGAGATGGTCTAGTTTGATGGCCTAAAAATTATCTCTGTGCTGAAAATAGTTTAAACACCATGCTTGGGTTTTCCCAGGTGATGCAAGAGTATGGAAGTCAATCTGCAAAGTTCTAAGCTGTAAATGTTTGTCAGATTCTGTTTTTGTGTTGGCCATCAGATGTGCCAGATGTCTTTCTGAAAGCAGTTGTGAGGCAGGATTACATGTGAAACCAGAAGCACGTGCATGCTCCTGGATTACTGAAATATCTATGAGAGCAGAAAGGGCACTTCATGATGAGTAAGCGAAGAGCAGGTGCTTCGGTCGGTTTGCTTATTGCAAATGAGCAGACACACATTTGAAAAGTGTACTTGTGTTTGCTTGACCTAGTTGTGGTAGACCAACAGAGCCAGCCACATAAAGCACGCTGGTGCCTATGATGCCATTCAGATAAGATAGTGAAAGCTTATTTAAAACTGTTAATAATTGCTGCTTTGCATTTCTACTGGACATTCCTTCTGTCAGGGCATTTAATTTTGTGTGTTTGTACATCTTGCTTCCCCTAGGTGGCACTTGAAATCTGAGTTGCAGACAAAATTTTATTGTTTAGCAACATTAATCCAGGGGCCTGTACCATGAAGCCGGATTAGCTGGCTAGACAGGTAAGTTTGGGATTAGTTTGCACCAATGCTGGGTTTTAGGTACCATGAAAGAAACTCGGCTTCAGTTGGTGTTCATTGCCATGGTAACTTGCGCTGCACGGCTAACCTGCTCCGGGGCAGGTTAAGTTCTGGATTCGAGATCT
Source organism: Danionella cerebrum (assembly GCA_007224835.1). Taxonomy (NCBI): domain Eukaryota; kingdom Metazoa; phylum Chordata; class Actinopteri; order Cypriniformes; family Danionidae; genus Danionella; species Danionella cerebrum. Next base: position 125,194 of record SRMA01026851.1, on the reverse strand, counting down.
CAAAACAAAATTTGACCAATCAGTAGTGAACATTTAAGTGACGCAACTAATTTCTAGTGTCTGTTGCAATGGCTTGTCCTTTTCTGAGAAATCCCGTGGACATTTCCGCGCAAATTGTTCGAAGAGCGCTTCGCAGAGAAAGAGTTTTTAGGGACGACAAGATCCCATTGCCTTCCCTGATAGTTACTTGTATGAAAGATACAGATTTTAAAAATAATTGTAAATTATTTTAACTGTTAACAGTAGTTCAGCAGTGAAAGCATATTGAAATCCAGTAATTGAAAAGTAGTTAGTAACACTACAACTTTAGTGATCATTCTTCATTTGTCCGTTCGAATGCTTTTAACAATTACACTGTTATTGTAAAGTGTTAGCATAATTTTTACGGGCGTGCAAATACATAAACTAACATTACATATACATAATTAGACCTTGATGTATAAAATATGTATTTAATTTATGCATTAACGCTATCCGCAATCTTTCTCCAACAGTCTTCTCTCGCTTTGGCAGCAGACACGGTATTGCTGCGCGCTTGTAAAACGTGCTTAAATTAATTGTATTTCTGCATTATAATAGTTTGCTCCTCAGCGGAGAAATATAAGGACCTCCCTCTCTCCATGTCGAACGCAATTGGTTGTTCGGTGGCACGTCACTCTTTTATGTGCACGCGCGCGCCTCAAGTAATCATGCTTAAGGATCAAAGCCTGGGTTAACAAAGAAAGTTGATGAGCTTCATCATGGTACCAATAATGCCTCATTGCATCGGTTTGGATTTGTCAACCCAAAACTAATCCTGTAACTCTGAGTTTGTTCATCTACGTTCATGCTACAGGCCCCAGGTTTATAACAAAATCAACATGTATCACATTGTTTTTTTGTGTTTTAATCTTATGAAAAGAGCAGGTTATTAGGATTTCAGTTGTGTCATCGTATTTCAGGGCATGTCAGGTGCTCAGCTGACTGAGGAAACCACAAGGTTTGAAAGTTCTTCTGTCTGATCATTGTCTAAATTGTTAATTGTCACACTGCTTAATGAACACAAGCACTCTAGGAAACAGAGAGAGCTGTCTTTAAACAGGGCTGCTCTCCAGCGTCTGAATCCTGCAGGTCGTCCAGATGAACCCTCCTGGTGTATGTTTATCAATACATTGAAATGTGGATTCCAGCTAATCAATAATGAGATTGTATCCTGTGGTTACCTTGAGGAAATTGGTCATTTGTTTCAACTTTAGTACAGAAAATGACCATATCTTTATTCTTTAATTATGTTGGCTTATCAAAGCCAAAGGAATTCTAGCAAATCACTGAGAATTTTGAGAACTTTTCCATTGACTTAACATGGGGTCAAACGTTGGAATACTCACTCAAACTGTAAAGCCTCATAGGTACTTCACTCACAATACTTGTGGAGGTTACCAGTCTGTGCAAGAGCATGCCAATCAATGTGCAAAATTATTTGAACCCTAGGCTCAAGAAAGGTTTAAAGATCGAAAATCAATGGGAAAAGGCAAGGAAAATTTCTTCAGGAAAATAACATTATAATAAAAGCTTTATTTACTTAGTTTTTAGTGATATTGGGATTATTATATTGTCATTGACTCCTCCATAGCAACCAAACTGTTTACCATAGCAACCAAATTGATAAATCTATACCTCAGTTTATGAAAATCATGGAGACATAGGGGTAGCTACTGGAAGTAGTTTATACAGACAGGAAGTGGTGAATGCAAATGATTTAACTAAAATGTTTGTAATGGTTTAAATCGAAAAACCAGATTGCAACTTTTTTCCCAACGCTGTGATTCTTGCATCTAAAGTAACTGAGCTCTTCTTCTCCTGCTGCAGGGCACAGTGTTCAGCCTGGATGAAGCAGAGGATCCTGGTGTGATCATTGCTGAAGACAGTAACGACATCTACATCCTGTCAGGTGACCAGGCATCGGATCAGCTGAGTCCTCCTGCTTCTCTGCTAACTCTAGGGGACGGCAGTGGACCCGCTTCCTGGCAGAGCGAGAGTCTTCCTGTGTCTCTAGCAGGACACGAATCTTGGGCGCAGGTTGGGATGATGGAACCAGAAGATATCAAGAGTCTGGACAGCATTGAAGCAGTCGGGTTGGCAGAGGAGCAGAGTGAAAACAACTCCTCCAACTCTGACATCGTCCATGTGGAGCGTGAAGATGCAGAAATGCTCGAGGAAGCAGGAGATGTGGTAGAAGATGAAGACTTGCAAAGTAGCGTATTGAGTGTGCTCGGCAGTGAGAGTGAGCTCGCTGCTATCCGAGAGGAAGTGCCTGCTGCTCCAGAGTTGGTGGAGGAGACCATTGCTGAACCAGTCGTAAAGGAGACCCCTCCTCCTCCTTCACCACCACCAGCAGAAGCTTTAATAGAAGTAGAGCCTCCAGCTGCTCAAGTTTCATCCAGCACTTTGCTTCCTGTGCCTGAACCGGAGCCTGTTCCTGAGCCAAAGCTTGAACCTGCACCTGAACCTACGCTTGAGTCTCAACCTGAGCCTGTATCTGAACCTGAACTTCAGCCTCAGTCTGTTCCAACTCCTGTGGAGCCATTTCCATTATTGCCATCAGATGGAGAGCCAGAAGAAACGCTGGAGCAGGTGATTCTACAAGAGGCGGAGCTTAAGGCATCCTCAGAATCTGAGGAGATCTCACTTTCATCTGCGCTGGAGCCTGAACCCAAGCCAGACCCTGGTGAGATTCCTGTGCTGCTGTATGGCGGTGCTGCCCTTGTGGCCGTTGCTGCAGTGGTGGCCTTTGGAGCATTGGCCTACAGGAAGAAGTAGAACATGACTGTCCAGGGCCTCTGCACAATGTGAGGTCAATGTGCCGCCTCAAGCTGCACTTTAAGGGAAAAAGCTCTTCTTGTTTGTTATTTGAAATTTCTTTTGAATTGAAAGCTTTTACTTGTTGAAGTTCTGACCGTTCAGTTGCTGGATGGGAACTTTCTTTTTTGTATTCTTCGGGCTGTGACCAAGGTTTTCTTGGTTCTTCAGTATTAACGAACGCAGCATCGTGCTTTAAGTCATAGAAAACTGTGATTATGCCCCCCAACATTTCTGCTAATCACCTTCAGGAACATTGGAGAGGGTTGTTTGAGGCTTTAGAGGAACATGAGATCATGGTTCTAAAACTTTTTTAGAGAAAATAAATCAAGTTAAATGCATACTAAATTGGTATGTTAAATATGTAAAAAAAAAACAGTGCTTGATTCAAGTCTTATTATTTCAAATTAAAATATCTTTAATAGATGTTGAAATAGTAGATGATCTTTACATTTTTTTGTGTTGGTTTATTAAAAGCCATTGCTTTTTTTGTTTAAAGCTTTCTTGAATGAACTATTTCAGTTCAAACTCCTTTTAATTCTTCACTGAAAGTGTCTCCTACTTGGAAAGACTGAAGGTTCATTTTTTTTTCTTTATAAAGCGTATCTTGCAAATAAATTACTTTAATGAAATAATGTTTAATTTTAATCACAAATAAGTGAAGTTTAATTTAAATGCTCCAAGTTTATCCATGCTCTTCAGATACTATTCATAACCAAGAACACTAACTTCTCTAAAGAAACAAAAGTAACTAAACCAATTTAGATATTATTTGGTGAAACTCAAGAAAACAACTTGTACTGCTGAAGCTTTTATGAATGCATTTGTCCCTTTTAAAGCTAAAAATAAAAGCCTGGGTCACAGCCTCTAATGGAAATCCCCCGCAATTTTTTTCCATGGTTAAAGTACAGAGAACTGCTACAATGGAACCTTTTTTAACTGCTTTTCTTTTGTGGTCACACCAGCATTGAAAATGACTAAGGTCAGTGCCCAGATTCAGAGGATTTCACAAAAAAAAGCCATATTATAATTAAAAGCTGTTCTTTTAAGGTCTGCAGTCATTTCTCTTGTGTCTAATCTACAATCTGAAATAAGCAAATGAGTTTTGCATTTGTGGATTTAAAAAAAGTGATTCCCCAAGTTTGCTGGTCAAATCAACTGCTGACCGCTGTAAAGTTTGAGAAAATTACATGTCACCTGAATTGTGTTTGCAGCCCTTTAAACAGGTCTGTCCAGCACAACCCTGTACGCTCCCTGTCCTTGTGTGCCTATCCGAAAGAAATCACATCTAAAAGTCTTTGGTAATGCACATGAAGATAAATTAACTATTTTTTGTAGATGGAAAAAAACTGTGAAATAAATTGATCCAACAAAGTTTCAAATGGTTATTTTTTTTTAATAGCATGAAAATTGCCTCTCTTTATACATGAACATTTAACAGATGGTAAGTTTAAGAATGATCAATAAGTAAATAAAACCCGATTACTAATACTATTAAAGTGAGAGAAAGAATTTGACCCCTTGCTGATTTGGAATGTTTGCCCATAGAAGAAAAATTTTTCTTATAACAGTGCGAGACTCAATTCGTACTACAATTAATCTACAACAAGCTCCTCTTTTTAGCTGCTTTAAAGTGTTTGCTTAAAAAAGCTATAGAAATCCATTTCCCTAAACAATACCGAAAAAAAGAAATCAGAGAAAAATGCATTCGAAAAGTAAAAGGCTAATTAACATCAAAGAGATCAGCCATTTCTAGAGTAGCTTGATTAATTTTGTACCACTTATCTTTGAAGATTCTCCCATTGGTTGACCTGAGACTATTGCTAACTCAAACCTTTCGCAGATTCTCTATGGGATTAAAGTCAAGAGACAGGCTAGGCCATGCTCACCAGGACCTTAGTGTGCTTCTTTTTGGACATTTGTTTAGGTTGTGCCACAACAGAACACCTTCAAAACATGTTTCCACCACTATACTTGATATAGTGCTGCCTTTATCCACCAAACATGGTAAGTTGAGTTCATTCCTGTATGTGTGCTTTCTAGAGAGGGACAACTTTGTGGATAGGGCAATATTTACAGTGGGGTTTACCAGTTGACTTTGCCATCTTCCTGTCAATGATATTTCCTCATTGCAACTACATTAGGTGGAATTCTGCAAACATCCCTAGTGTGAGGCAGTTTCTTAGGTGTTTTTGTTTCTCACAGGACAAACTTGTCCAGTTCTAACCAAGCAGCAGGTGGTCAATCACTTCTTTCCCTTAGGTATCTGTAACCTTTCAGTTATTCTGGTAAAAATGACATTTAATGTAACAATAGCAGAAAAATGGAAAATAGCAGATCAATTCTTTTTTTAAACTTTAATATAATATTAAACCAGCATTTTATTTCTCGACAAAAAAGAAAATCATACATTCAAACTACCACAAAAACACAAAAATAATAGCAAAATTGTAACTTATTTTCAGCCTTAAATCTGAATTACACAACAGTGTAGAATGTATTACATATTTCTATTTACCATGTCAATTTTATAAACCTGTCAGTATTGCCTAGTTTCCATCAAGGGGCAATGGGACTAAAAATATTGTGTCACTATGCCATAAAGACCATACAGGAAATTAGGTGTGCGCTCACAGACACTTTTCATGAGTACAAAGGTAAACGCCATCTCCACCAACTCCTTTTGGAACTCTCTAGCCCTTGGAACCTGCTGGAGTAGTGCCTGCACCCCACTCGAGAGATAACGCCCCCAGTTCTGTTCACATCAGATAAACAAGATGGATTAGGAACCGTCCTAAAACGGGCTTTCATTCTAAATTAACACAAAATTGGGAAACTGAGCTGCTGATTCCACTCTTTATCAGAATAGTGCTCTCAAATTATTTACGACAAGCAACGAATGACTGAATTTAGCTGAACACAGAACACACGTGACAAGTAAAAATATTTGCAAAGTTAAATAGAATAGTTTTTGAGGGCAAAATTTAAATGATGGGTTTGTAATATTAAAACTGGACCTACTTGCTCTTGAGACGAGCGCAGATTTTTGCTGAGTCTCTCTGCAGCCAGGGACAGGACTCTGTGCTCCAAGAGGTCTGCGATTTGGATCAGCTCAGCTGCCATTTCTCTTGCTGCCTGAATTTCCTCTGCATTTTCTGATAAAAAAAAAAGATAATCCAATGACGGTCTGCTCCACAATCACATTTATGGGACTCTACACTCTACAACTCTTTTGTTTCAACCAGCAGTGGACGGTTAGGAAATTATTCTTTATAAGCTCTGTTCAGCTGACAACGTGTGTTCATGCTGGTACCAAGTGTGTAACTCTGAGCTTACGCTACATTTGTTAACTGGCAAATTGTTCTGTATCAGTTCACGTTTAAGGGTAAAGAATCATGTTATTATAGTTAATTTAATTTAAAGCAATTTTATTAACTGAAATTAATAAAAACTATATCCGTCTGAAACAGTATGCATACAAAATAAAATGAACTGAAATGGTTAAACTGCTCTTGTAAATTAATTTACACACCTTTTGAATCGATGTGAAATAGCAATTTCACATGAGCTGCAGAAACTTTATACCACTTCCTTTCCATCTCAATGTTTACAACGGCTTGTGCAAATGTGTTGTCACCTCGCAATCAGACAAAATAAGTTGGAAAGTGGCAGAGCCCTATATGAGACTTCTTTGAATATGTTAGTGAAATAATCAAAAGCAAGAGTATTATGGATTAAGCCACTGTTGCAAATTAAACAAAGCAACTTCCAACGATAGAACCTTAAATTAACCAAATTATTTTGGGGTTTTGTTATTCTATTTTATTAGTAATAGTTTTTTTATGTTTTTTTGGTATTTTGGGAATATTTAAAACCAAACCAAACAAAAAAATATAAAAACAAAAACTCTAAAAACAAATGAAATGTAGCTGAATTGGGGGAAAAGTCCAAACTAATGAAAACTAGTATTGGTAAAGCATGAGGAATAAACAAATACCTGGCAGATGAGGTTGAACTGGATGCTGGAGTTCACTTAAAAGGTCTCTGAAGGCAGATGGACTGTGTCCATCTGTTTGTAAACACTCATCATTATGATTATTTCTAAGATTTGTGGGTAGATAGAGCTGTTCAAGGGCATCACACTCTCTTTTCAGCTCAATATTTTGGTAGCCCTTTTGTTCAAAGAAGGACAATAGCACAAGGGAAGTGTTTGGGAAATGTTCAGTGTCCATTGCCTTACCCGTGTTCTGCAAGCAAAGAACACAAGCAGTTATAACACATTGTCTTGAAGACAGCAATTCTGCAGGTCTAATAGCATCTCCCTTATTGATTTTAACAGTATTTAAAATGTTTTATTAACAGTTTTTGAATGTTCTAACCCTAACAGGTCCATACTTACAATTATATCATTATTCAGTCATTTTTACAAAAACACCTGAAAATGATTACTAATATAAAACTATTTTAGTCTGAATAAAATTCTGTCGTGAACAAACGTCACATGAAAATATTAAACACGCCACTCAAACTGTAAAGCTGGCAATTTAGAAAAGCAAGTGAAAATACGTTTGTAAATATTAACATGATAATTTATAAGTACTTACGTTATATTTTATAAAACACCTGCGCCAAGGCTAACGTATCACAGGTTAGCAAAACGCCCGCTATCAAAATAACAAAGCTGAATCATTTCATAAAGCAAATATTTATTTCATAGATCAATGAAACGTACTTTAAATGGAGAAACAACGAGACATGTTTAACGAAGATAAAGATACGTTACTCACGCAAACTTCGAATCCAAACACATGAGAAGCATAGTCCCGCAGCAAACAAGAACTACACCAGCGGTTATGGAGCTTCAGATTAAGTGGAGGCCCCGCCTGCTTTGATTACGTAATGAAGAGGGCGTGACCAGAATCATTCGATTAAAAGAACTGTTTTGAGATCAGGAGACTGGCCGATTTAATAGCGTTTCTCGATTGGAAATTTAAGTGGTGCAGTAAACTTCTTGAAAAATACGTAAATTATCTTCTTAAAAAGCTACTTCCTCGCACTTTAAAACTATTTTTGAGAGCGAGGGGGAGGCTTCCTGGACTTCCCCTACTGTTCATACTAGGACTGCATCAAAAAGATAAGCAGGAAGAGCTGACCTACAGCTCAACTCTCAAACTATGCTTGGTGCATTACTTATGTATGAGATTTTCCACTAAAGCAAGTAAAATGATGATATTAATTGATATAGTACTAGTTATGGTACTATTTAAGACAGAAACATTTGATATTTTACATTTACAGCATTTTAAAAATACCAATTTTCACACATCAAATGATCAAGTCCCAAATATACAGTATTTGACCCCAAAATATTTACAATTGTGATAACAGTTTGTTACTTTTTAAAGAGAATTTCACTATTTGAGTTCATTAATACTGAATCAACTGAGAACACCAAAGAAATACTCAAACATTAAAAACCTTTATTTACAGTTAAAATGTACCAATTGGCATGCTAATGTGACATTCAACAGTAAACATTACTTGTACTGGTTTACTCCTTAATACTGGCAGAACCCCAGTTATAGGCCACAGTTAAAAGTGCAATTTAAGTTGGATTTCAAAACATAAAGTCTGGGTAATGCATCTTCATTCCAGGAATACAGCTCAGGGGTTCCTAGAAACTCAGGGCTAGTGACAAGGAAAACCAAAGCTCACAGAACGGGCGACACTTCTGCCCACAAGCCTCTTTCCGGATTGACAAGCAGGGTGTGGGGATGTAGCAGCTAGCCGAGCTTCCTTCAGTTCTCTTAAAAAAAAAAAAAAACACAAATTGCAATCACATATTTCTGGATTGAGTGAAACTACTGCTATTTTAAAGACCACACGCTTAACACAATAAAATGACTTGCCTTTCAAGCATCGCTGTTCTGAACTTCTCCACATTTAGCTCCCTGCGAAGTTGTGTGGCCAGTTTTCCAGCGTTCTTCTCTCGTAGCACATCATCACGACACAAAGCAGTGGCAGATGGCCTTCTAGTAGGGTCAGGATCCAATAAGGTCTATAAAATATGCCATTGTTCAGCACCATAAATACATTTAAAAAAAATAAAAATAAATAAAAAAAAACCACCATTGCAGTCCTGAGAGTTCTAAAAATCGCATTTGTTGAAGTGCCGGTAGCTGCAGCAAACTATGCATCCCTTTCATAACTGTGGGATTTGTGGGAAATGGAGTATGGATACTGCCAACTGTCAGTTTTACTATTTTTAAGATAAAGTAACCATAGGAAATCTACAAAGAAGTAAAGATGCAGCTGGAGGACATCTGCCTAGAGCTGAACTAATGCAAGTTTTACTTCTGTCAAAGACTTCTTGTGCAACTAGATTGACATACTTAAGTTTGATTGACATACTTAACACCAACACTAAGCTTCTGTTCAGGTTGACTGTTAATTCGAATAACAAAACAACCCTTTACTGAATTTTTCAATTAAAGCAGTTTTTTTTTGTATTCAGACACTAAAATGGAAGGAGACAGTTTAAAAATTTAATATTAATCAACAGATTGTTTAAAAATGGAGCAATCTGGGGGTTACAAATTGTCTTAATATAGATACAACCAGAACCTGATTCACAGTAATACAAATGTACCACCAACAGAATAACATAACATTAACAGTTCACAGCACAGCACATCCCATGCAGCATGACACTCATAAATGGATGGAAAGTTTGCCATCTGGTCCATTTCAATACATGTACTACAACAAATAACCATTGACCCATAACACAAAACAAACTCACAGCATTTTCAAAATAGCCATAATTAAAACGCATGTGTTCTAAATGTTTTAACTTAAGTGTAGTGAAAAATTGATGTGGAAGTTGACCTTTCGAACTACGAAATGTATGGTTATGAAAACCATATGGCCAATACTCCCAGGAAGTGACCACTAGATATTATAAACACGGTCATTAATGTGTGCTAATATTCAGCACCTTGTTTCAATGGAAAAATAGTAGACTATAAAATACCAGATGTACAAAAATAAACTGCTGGACTTTGTTATAGTTAACCCTTATAGAACAAATGTTATTGAGTTGAAAAGATTTAAAAAATTTGCTATAATAATTCAAATTAAATAACCCATTGCTATGATGATGATAAGCGTGTGCAACATGTTCAACTGAAACCAAATCAGCAGCACAAAGACTGTCATGCCATCTGCTGGTAGGTTTGTAGCAAATGAGAAGATCTCTGTGGAGGAGTGGCCTAACTTTTTTACAGCAGTTAGTGAAAAAGTAAATACGTCTGACATCTCCATTTGTGTTTGTACCGAATACCAACAAATTTAATGAATTATACAATGGGACTTCCTGAAATTGTATTTAGTCAGTTGCTCAAAGTTGGGTTGTAGCCACAATAAAAATAAAACTTTAATTAAAACTGTATAAAAATGGAAGCATTCAATAAATACCCATTTACCCTGTGATATATAGGGACAAATGAAGAACTTATAAATTGATCACTTTTTTTTTTTTTTTAAATATACCTTTAAAAGATCCTTAAAGGGTACTGGAAGCTCTAGTGGTAGACTGGGTAGCTCCCCTTGCCTGAGACTGTGCCATTCATCTCCATTCTGAGCAAGAGGTGATGCTCCAGCAGCCAATAATATGGTTAGGCCCAGAGCAAATATATCAGCTTTAGGAAGATATCTGTAATCCTATGAACAGGGAGACAAATGTACTTTATTATAAGAGTAGCTGCTGTAAACTAAAAGCAGACATTTTTTTACCTCGTGAAGGACCTCATAAGAAAGGAAGCGACTGTCCCCTTCTTCTACCTGAGGACTTGAAATAGAAGTCACATGACCAAGATCACCTTGAGGGGGGGGGGACATTTTTTTAAATATATTTCATCAATGAGAAAACATCCAGTTAAATTTAAACCCTGTTTATTACTAAAGCAAAGGTTAAATATTTCCATTCTCGTGTGAGTAATCGTTTCAGATGACTTGTATTGTGTTAATTATGACCTATTGATCTTTTTGAAAATGAAGACCATTGCATAAAAGTTCAGCCATATGTGTTTGTCACCTTGCAAAAACCCAGTTTAGACTGAAAAGAACACCCTAAAATTACCAATTTTATACACAACTCCAGACGAGGGGGCTTCATTCTCATCCTCACTATCACCTTCTATACCAGGACTCAAGGTGGATATTCTGCATATAAATATATTGCCTGAAAAGACGAAAGCACTGTAATAAATGCAAGTCACAAAGAAGTGAGAAAGCTTTAAGAGGGTGGGTCATACTAGGTTTGATATCAAGATGAACCAAGCCTGAGCTGTGGATGTATTTGAGCCCCATGGAGACCTGTAGAAGCAGATCCTTGAGCTCAGGAACACTGAAGAGCTCCCCTTGCTGGCCTTTTTCTGTTATAGCATCATGTAAGCAACCACCTACAGCACGAAAACTCCAATGGGGTCACTCAGCCAAAAAAAAAAAAAAAAAACACCCAACCAACACCTAGAAGTTAGATTCAACCGTACCATCACAATACTCATTTTGGATAATCATGTGGTCATCTTCAGCCCATGACGAGTAGTACCGGACAACGTGAGGGTGATGGCCCAAAACAGCATGGGCATACACTTCCTTCAAGGCCAGCTGCCTGAAATTTTCACAGTTGGATTGGTTGCATCATGAATAGTTCTCTTTTTTTCAAAATCAGATCGTGTTCAATTAGCCGTAGTCAAGAAATTTTAGTTAATTAAAGTCCATGTCTGACAAACAAAAATGAAATAAAAGCATTGTACAATCACATCGGCTGTTTGGAACAAAGTAGGAATAATGCAAACCACCTATATTTTCACCTTAATTTTAAATTTAAAAATTGTTTCAAAAAGGATATTAGTTTTGATATTTATGTTTTCAACGAAAATTACAAAAGCTGATTAATTCAAATTAATTCAATTTAAAATATGAAAAACAATTGTGATAAACAGCTTCAATTTACAGACCCCAAATCAGTGGCATCAAATAGTGGTGAAAGTATGAACCCATTGGAAGTACAATACCTAAAAAACGGTTTTTAAAGTTCTGGCACAAAAAAAACAGGAAAGCTTTGCCTGTGTGTGTGTTTTTTTGTTTTTTTTTTTTAATACATTGTTTTGACCTATTCTTGGCTTTTTAGGGGATTTATGACATCCCCTGACTTCAAAGGGTTCAAATCTAAACCATTTATAATATTTACTTCTTCTGCTGTTTCTCCCATTTGTTGATGTTAGGAATACATCTCCTGGATTATAAATCCCAGAAATACCACAATATGTATTGTAACTTTTGTTTCATGATATATGCCACAGTATACTAGAACACCCCTAGTAGGTTTCTATAAATGTCTGGTAAGCAACCATTTCCAAAAACCCTAGATTGTTTTTTGGAAATTAATGCTTAATTCCTAAAAAGAACAAGAACCATTTACTCACTCGTTGGCAGAGCCTGCAATTGGTCTCCGCGAGCGCTTGATGGCATACATGCAACCATCCAACCTCTTCACACATCGATACACAGAACCAAACTCGCCCACGCCGATGCAGGCCAGCTCTAGAAACTCACTCTCATACCGTGACAGCATGCGCACCGATACTGCTGGCCTCTTTAAATCAACAGATTGGTGACAAAGGAAAATTAAAAAAAATACATTGATCAAAAATTCTACGGGATGATGACGTCTCACAAACAAGTCACATAATGGATTAGCAATACCTTGGAGGGGAGGAAGAAGTTCTCATCCTCTGAAGAGGTACACATTTCTTTAAATCTGTGAAAGCACAGGTTGACCATGTTATGTAAACCTACAGAGGCCAACTGCTGATACAAATAATTACCTTTGCCCATCATCCTCATAATCTTCATCACTTCTTTGGCTCTTTCTCTTGTAGCTTTCACTGTTGCGGTGAGTGTCTGGTGTGAAAGGGTTTATGTTTACAGAGGGAACTTGGTCAAATGCAGTAGACAAATGAAGCAATCTCTGACTGCGACGTGGCTTGGTGTTAGAGCATGGCAGGGTAGACTTAGAAAGCAAACTCTGTGGGAAGACAACCATATTTCATCAACAAACCTACACATGAAACCAAAGCTTTCCAAATTACCTTTGGTGTGCTGGGGGAGTCACATAGCCGGAGTTTCTTCAAAGCAGAATAGGGTATGGGAGAAGTAGGTGCAGAAGGGCAAGCGGTGATGCTCCTGGTGCGGTATCGATGTACCCTGGGAGTTCTGCAAGGGCTTCTGACCAAGACTCTCCGGTATGACCACTCATCGAAACTAGCATCGCTGCTTTCCTCCTCTTCACTGCTGGAAAAGCCCAGATGCTGCTGCACTGCACTCACAGATGCCATTTCAAATGGCTAACATCCGACATAAAGTTTTAATCTCATTTGTAAATTTTTGATACACTAATGAGATTTTTATTTGTCATTTGTGAAACAAGACAAACAGGAAGTTCACCAAAGTCCAGATGTTTAAAATATTTAAATAGGACCAAATGAAACAACCTTTTCAAATATCATTACTCTGTCCTCTCCATAAAAATCGCAGTTGAAACCAGATTTCATTTTAAAATTTATTTTAAACAGAAAAACCACCAAACCTGCTTACCCTGCTATAAAGAGGTGCTCTACCACGTGTGAAGCTGCCACGTCGGCGTTAATGAGGCTCTTTAAAGACGGGCGGAGGCTCACCACTTAATTAACCTCAATTTATTTGCTTTACCTCTTTTAAATGAATCTTGTGCATGGGTTGGTTTAATTGAAACATTTGTCAAACCCGTACCTGACGTGTTCAGTTGGTTGCTCATATAGTAATTGTGTCAGTGTTTCATATTTTAATTGCATAATAACAGAAAGTCAATATTTTAATTCCAGCAGCATTATATGTCCCTAATTTATTTGACGTATGAATTTCGTCAGTATATGTATTTTCACGTTCACAGTATTTATTTTTCGGGCGTCTGGTCGTCACCCTTTCGATCACGTGAGCGGAAGTGTGTGACATCATCATAACAGTGTCAACAGCGTACGTCTGCGTGCTGGAAGCTGCTATCATATCTGTCTGATTTGCAACATTTTGGGTTCGCAGGGATTACTATCGCTGTTCCTCGTCATGCACCGCTTGTGTCAGTCAGATTGACCGCTCTGCACCGAACCCAGTAGTTTTTTTTTCTAATAGTCGTTTTTTGAAAACACGATGGTTGAACAGTCGGACCGCGCTCCGCTGCTGGACTGGGAGGAGGTTCCCCCTTCCGAACTCGCCCCAGCCGCTCCATCACCGGACAATGAGGATTCGGCAAACTTGGGTCTATCGAGTTACCCGAGCGACTGTACCGCTGGGGTAGAGATCACCCTTAACACGAGTCCGACAACAGCGAAGACGGTAACAGCTGTTGCAGGAGAAAGTGCCCCCTCTTCTCCTCACACACACAGCGGCCCGGGAGCAGATGAGGCGGAGGCGGAGGGAGACTGCACCTTCCACGGGCTCTCAGTCAGGAACCGGAGGATCACCGGATGGGAAGAGAAAGACCAGATCGTTGCAGTGTTTGTTGTCACTTTCGACACGAGATCGGGTGAGGCGACTCTTATAATATGGATTTTAATGTCATAGTAAAGAGCTCGTGATAAATTATTTAATATAGTAAAATAATATAAAATATTAATTTAGAATTGATCTTTATATATTTGACTTATTTAAACCTATTTAAAGCAAGAAATCACATTTAGACCTACACATATAACCTTTGTAAGAAAAACAAAAGGTTTTGAATAAGATTGTTATGAACTTTGCATTTGGTGCGCATTTCTTACTGCTTTGCGTTATACCCTACAAACAATAAAATACATTCTTTGTAGGGTATAACGTACACTGGTGCCTCTTTCACTAGTGCGGCTACACCAACCAAGAAAAGCGCTGTAAATTAGTCATATCATGAGTCCATCCTGGGTCTGATCCTGTTGATTTTAAAGGAGAGAGGGAAAGCATAATTGCATTGGTTTCACCTCATCCAGTTTGCCGAGTCTTTTTTTTCATACCACAAGCTGGAAAATGTTTCTTCTGTCTCTTTAGGATGCAGTCGAAGCTCTTCAACATACTAATACTTCCTTTCAAACTAATTGAATTAATTTAACAGAATTGTCTGCTGCTTTTTTCTCGCACACAAATTCACTTTTGGCACATTGATGTAGAAACAGAATGGATGTTGGTATGTTGATCCAGGCAGCTACGATAAACTCCAGGCATAACAAATTTGCACCCTGGACTCTGTGTCTTGTACAGAAATGCTGCTACTGCACATGAGTTCGTTAAAATGGAAGTTCAAAACTGGGCCGGGGCTTATTCAACTGCTCTGTTCAATCAAAAAATATTCAATGCAAATGAAAATATAAGTATTTCTTACTAACTGCTATCTTAATTTAATCTAAATTCATAAATGTATAACTTATCGACAATTACCGGTACTTTAATTTGTGTTCAACCTAAAGGCTTATTGGCGTCAAGAATCAGTGAGTGGTTGATGGTGCTCTAGCACCCTCTGTTGGCGGGCCGCCATTGTATAGTTCCCATTTAAAATCATAAAACACCAAGACTGGTATACGCCCCATCCATGAAACATGATGTCACTTCCACACTATTGAGCGTGCCCAAACAGCATCATTACAAAAATAAAAAAATAACTTGTCCAAATTACAACAGGATGCTCTCTCATCTACTTTAAAGCAATACTGACGTCCTAAAATGTACAGTTACTTCGTATTGAGTGATAAAAAAAGCTCACCGACCTGACCTCACCAATGTGGTGGCTCAAGTTGCATCACGTGAGCCGATATCTCAGTTCAAAGTTCCTCCCACTTTCAAATGCGTTCCCATTCAAACAATGGAATTTTTCGACGTCCCCATTAGGCTTAGAATTGTGAAGTACAACCAATGAAACAACATGTGAGTGGGGCATTTCTAGGCATTTCCCTGACCCCTCTCAGTTCTTGTTAGCAGTGATGTAATTTGAGAGAAATTGGCACAAGTGGACCAAATAAGTCTGGCTAGCTGCCATTAAACACAATCATGGGGTAAAGAAAATTGGACCAAATACTTAGCTTAGCTGCTGTGAGAGGAAGCGCTAAAAGCTCTGACAAACAGAAGCTGCTCCTATCATGACTTTTCACTCTATTGCTAATATTGCTATCTTTCACAATAATTAAGCAAAAAAAAAAATGTCTCCGCATAAAAGAATCACAATAAAAGTGTTAAAGCTGCATATACGGTAGTTACTCAAATGTTTACCTTCAGCTGTGGTTCTCTCAAGTATATATTTGTAAAAGAATTGATCCTGTTGCTCATTGAACTTGGTAAATATTTGTTTTATATTGTTATAGAGGCTTTTCTCTCTCTCTCTCTTTTGTCCTGATGTGTGGACCATTTGAAACTGTGACGTTTGTGACTTATTTGAAACTTGTGGAGAATTCGATGTACGTAAACTTGGTCGATGGTGAAGTCAGTTAGAGTCTCTTTGAACCTTGAGTAGGCGTCATCAGCCCATAGTCTTCCTCATTTTACCTTTCATAATTTTGATCTCTATCTGGTTTAAAAGTCACATGGGAAGTAATGTAAAGCCTGCTCCCCAATGGAGGTCACATGGCACGAATGCGTGTGTGTGAACTGTGTAGCGATATTTTCAATTCAGAAACTACAACCAATTGCATTGATGATGTGCTCTTGTGATTTCCCTCGTTTTATGGTTTTATGCACAAACAAGTGAAGCATATTTAGTGAGAGTGCCATGTCATCCTCCAGAGTTCCTCTTTTTTTTTGACTCATCAGTTGATCGACTAAGAAAGGCTAAAGAAAGTTGTTCTGAAAATATTGTTTGATTAAAGCAGGTTCAACAGCTTCCTGTTCATTTACCAAGCCCATGCTGTCTTTCCAGGGAACATGATCGAATGGTGTCTCCCTCAAGACGTCAATTTGGAAGGAGTAGAGTTCAAATCAATGGCTAGCGGTTCTCATCGGATCTCAAATGACTTCATGTGAGAAAATCTTTAATCCCATTACATTAAAAAATGACATGTGCCATTTTAATGGTCTGCTTTTTATTGCCTAGCTAATTTATCCTTATAATACATATAAAACATTTGTGCATTTCAATATCAGGAGAAATGGATTGACCTGAAATGCATTTGTGCCTTATTGTAGATATTTCCGTAAAGGTTGCTACTTTGGATTAGCATGCTTTGCTAACATGCCTGTGGAGAGTGAGCTGGAGCGAGGAGCAAGAATGAAGTCTGTTGGGATTTTGTCTCCATCTTATACATTGCTGTACCGCTACATGCACTTCTTGGAAAACCAAGTCAGGCGAGTGGCTTCTTGCGTCATGCTTCAACTTGTTAAGGCTCTACCTTGCATCCTTTTTATTCTAAGATGTCATTATTAAATCAAAGATCTGTGTTGCTTCTGATTTATTTATATTTGAGGTGTTTAGTTTGGTAAGATACTGCTTTTAGAAACTGCGCAACTTCCTTTACTCGTGCTCCCACAGGCATCATTTACAGTGTCCAGGCCAGTACTCTCCTCTAGAAGCTTTCTATGAAGATAAAAAGGCTGTGTTACCACCAGGAGGGAATGGTTTGGTCACATCCTGCCCGACCAGTGCTCTTGCACCCATAGTCAACCGCTGCATGCATCCAGAGATGAAGGTTAGAAAAGAATGTATTTGAATGAGTTCCATTTTTCTCACTCAACCGTCTGAAGCACCCCTACAAAGATGTATTCGTCAACCAAATAGTTCTGAAGGATTAGCAAATGCATCACTCCTGGTGGTTTTTCAAAGTTTAAACATAATCAAATTGTAGTTTGATGTTCCATACACAAGTCTATTATGTTACATCAATATTATTAGGCTAATACATAATACAATTGTGCATTATTCCTACAAAGCTAGCTTGTATTTTATTGACCAATATTTGGACGTGGTGAATTAAAGGTAACATAAAAGTATGGTTTTCATCATTTCAAAACTGTTATTAAAAAAGGTACTTATTTGTGGTTCACTTTGGTTGCGCCATCTTTTTTTAAGTGCACCTCTTGAGATCCATACACCCCTTCATCTTAAGCTGTGTATTGTCAGTATGTGATTCAGCAGCAACCTAAACTGTACCCTTGAATCATAGGAGTTAAAAGTTAAAACGATTCATGTTCTCCAACTGCACGTCCCAATGCTCAAATGCAAACTGACCAGTGGTGTCCCTAACTACTGTGTCAAGAACCCGGATGTTGATGGGTGCTCGCGTTGAAAATGCGCTATTTGAGAATGTACCATTCCCAAAATGGGTCAAAAATCTAAATGTATGCCCGACTTTAGCTCTTTGTCTTGGGACAGCCCTTCACCTCACATAAATTTGTTGTCTAGATTCATGAAAACAAAGAAAGTATTATACAAAACATTTGTGTCGTTCAGTGTTCGTTCATTGTTTGCTAAAAGAATTCTCATGTGGAGATAAACTTGTTTATAAGTATGTGTTGCTCCTAAATTTTTATTAAACCATCCAGTTTAATGCACCAACAAACGTTTCGTCAAAATTGTAGATTTTTTGTGTGCCGTAACAAATGCTTTTCTATAAGGTCTCTGTTAAATTTCATTCATAAAAGCGGATTTATTTAATTGGATTCAATCTTTTACTGATTTACTAAATACACTCCATAACAGACATAATTTCTTTCCTCTCCTCCATTCCCCTGGGATAGATCACCCATCCAGCCGGCTGCATGTCTCAGTTCATCCGCTTCTTCGGAGAGCAGATCATGGTTCTGTGGAAGTTTGCTTTACTGAGGAAACGGATTCTCATTTTCTCTCCTCCTCCAGTTGGTGTGGTCTGCTATCGAGGTAAGATAGAACATTTTGAGGTAAAGATTTCAAATAGTCGGGTCTGCATATCACCTAGAACAATAAAGTGTACATTTCTGTCATTTGCTATGTCTTTGCTTGGCATCCTTCAGTCTACTGTTGCTGCAGCCTTGCAAATGTGTCCATACCCGGGATGGGAGTGTCTGTTCCTGAGCTCCGCCCCTTCTTCTATATTAATGTGGCTGACATCACTGCTCTTGAAACTGAGCTGTCTTACGTGGCATGTAAGTGTCATGGTCCGGAAACCAAAAATTGGTGGCACACGACAAACGGTCCTTCTTTTCGCTGGCCATGTAAAATTTTGGAAGTTTGATCTTGACTTTTTCTTTGTGTTCTCAGGTACTACAGAGAAGATCTTTGAGGAAAAGAAGGATCTCTATGACGTCTACATTGACAATCAGAATGTGAAGACACACAGAGAGAGTCTGCAGCCTTTGCTTCGACTCAACAGTGCGGACCGAGAGAAGTACCGAAAGCTCTGCGAGCAGAGGTAGAAACACTGAAACCAGACGACTCACGAGGAGATGATTAGTGGAACTCATGTGATGAGCCTAATTTGTTTACAGGCAGATGTTACTGTACTCCCAGGAGGTGGATGGTGACTGCACTTCCAGTGAGGAAGATCTGTTCATTCTGTAAGTGATGAAATTCACTTCTCACCCTAGAAATGTATTAGTGTATAGTGTTTGAAGAAACTGGAACATTTATGTAGCCTTAAAGGGCCACACTGTTTCAGGTCTCATCTCAAAAAAAAAACGCTGAAAATATGGCGTGTACATCTTTGCAGAGTTGGTTGGGGTGTGTGATTGGCTCGTACCTGCACTGAAGTGGGATTGAAATCCTCCCCCAGACAAACGCAAACTGCAAATTCTCCAATTCTCATAGCTTTCTCAAGGAAAATGCTTTCTACAAATCCATAGTTTCGACATGTCGGTTGATGTTTAGCTTTGACTTCATCACCACGGAAACAAACAATTGCGAACCATTCTGAACTCCAAACTTCTGTAGCGTCTTGCAACTTCACAGGACCTGTTGAGAGTTAGGCGTCATTAATAATTAATACCGATGAGTCGTAGAAGTCTAGGACAAAGATGCGTCACTTTCCTGGGAAATTTGATTTTGAACAGGAAGTCAGAAATCACTAACAAAAAACGCTAAATAAAAAAAGGTTATTTAATCTTGGCTTGTTCATGCCGCTTTAGCTTTGTGGATTTCTGGCATCTACCATTGTTTTCCATTTTTCTTTTCAGTTTTGTTTTTCCTTTGGACATCAGTGATTGAATAGAGGAGTTAATAAAGAACCATTAATAATAGGTTTTGATGCGACACCATTATCAGAATCAGAAAGATGTTTATTGCCAAGTGTGCGTTTGCACATACACTAGGAATTTGTTATGGATGATCTCCAAGCATTCTTGAGAGACAGTGTTCTTGTCATATTCAAAATGGTCGAAACCCAAAATGGCTGATGCTGTAAAATTGGACATGGTTCAACTCTGCTTCATCGGTTGAGATCAATTTTATAATATTGCGACAACCGGCTTGGAAGATATAAGCGAAAAGATAGATGTAAGCTGATTTTTTTCAATCAGGCATCCAATTAAAATTGTGGATTTCTGTATCTATGTGCTCTTCTAACCCGTAAAAATGGCATTCTTTTTCTAAATTGAGTGACAAATATTGAACTTCAACAAAACGTCCCTCCAGGTTCTTCATGGAGCAGAACAACCGAATCTTCCAGACACTTTGTGAGGTGGCAGCAAGCTCTGACCCGACCCTGACTGCTGAGCACGTGAGAGCCATGGGGCTGGACCCCCAGGGTGACCGCGGTTTCCTTGTGGACCTGCTGGAAATCTACGGCATTGATGTCATGCTGGTGATCGACAACCCTTGCTGCCCGTAAGACTCACTCACTCACTTGCTCACGCTCTCTCTGAAGCCTGATCACAAACCCACTGCCTACTTGAATACCTGCTTTTCTCTTTTCTCTCTTTGGCTTGGCTTTACCAGGAGCCATTCCTGACCCTTCTGGACCAAAACCAAACTGGCAACACCAACAATCCTAGCCTTTTCTGTCCAAACCAATCAATCCAGCCCTGTTTTTCTGCTTGTATCTGTGTGCCACGGAACCTTCTCGCCTTCCTTCTCAACTTCTCCTGAGCTTGATGATCCTCACGCCTCTCTCTCACCCAGTTCTCAATGTGTTTTCTTCAATTGTGACTGTGTTTCTAGCCAGTGCTGTCTGAGGGATCTGATCTGATGTCCAAAAATAGGAAAACCTATAAGCGGTTCTTCACCTCCTGGATTAAGTCGTCAATCGTTTGAATGTGACGTATGTATTTATAAAGGTTCAACGGCTGTCGCATAATGTACACTACTGTGATGGAGAGGATTTTCTAATCTTTGCCAGCTTTTTTACTTGATCATTTACTAGTGAATAGCCTTGGGGTTCGTTTTTGGGACAGAAACCGTGTTAGTTAATGGTTGTGCATGGACAAATGGCCATCATTGGTTCCACTGGTGTGGTTTAACACGGATCTGAATGGTATTTACTGTGTTTAAGGTTCTTGTCATTCTGATTCAACTCCAATGTTAACTGCTGGATGTGATGCACCTCTCATAGCACAATGTTTCAGTAACACACACCCTCTGAATGTGTTTTACTCTGAAGCGAATGCTGACATCGAATGTCAATTATACATTTAATGCACTGGTTTATGCACACAGAAATGTAAACATTCATCAAATTATTTTAAAGAAAAGAATGTAATTTCTGACCACGGTTTACTTTGTGTAGATATTTGATAAATACTTACAGTTTCGTCTGTGGATTGTGATTTTATGTGCTCGTCATTTGAACACAAGCTAGTGAATAATACTAATAATCCTCTGAGCTGCGTTGATGGAAACAGAGATATACATTGGAAAGTATTTATATGTTTAGTTTACTTTTGTTTTATTCAACTAATTTCCATTAAGCGTTCATCGATTGATTCTTGGAATTGAGTGCTGGCGCTCAAAGATAAATGGGCTAAATTTATTTACATTATTTTGAATAAAGTATTTCAATGAATAATATATTTCGATATTGCTTGAGAATTTGATTAAATATGAATGTCCTTTTTTATTTCTTAAAGGATTCCTGTATTATTCTTAAAAATTCCCTCTCGCAGGATGTTTATGCATTTATAGTTGGATTGTTAATTAAAGGAAAATATTCATGAAGCTTTCTTGTAACATATCTGTATCGGTCGAGCTGTCTTCTATTGTATGTGTGATATGGTTTGACGGTTATGTAAGTGTTACAAGCTAAACGAATGTGTTTCACACAGCACAATAGCATCACCCATCCAAACATGCACCACGTGTCTGTTATTATGGAAACCAGTGAATAATATTCTCTGCCATTTTCAATAAATTGTTCTTTCTGCTTCATGTGGCAATAAAACATTTATACAAAAGCCAAATAGTGAC
The DNA here is from genome assembly GCA_007224835.1 of Danionella cerebrum. Lineage (NCBI taxonomy): Eukaryota > Metazoa > Chordata > Actinopteri > Cypriniformes > Danionidae > Danionella > Danionella cerebrum. The sequence continues at coordinate 102,930 of SRMA01026851.1, read as the reverse complement.
TTGCTACTTGTCTTATCAGAAATTAGGAGTCTATATTTTCTTGATATACGTTTATTTGAAAGAAATGTTAAAAGCTATTATTATTCCTTTATGATGCTTGTGAAGTTCATAACTGTATAGATGTAAGGACTGAACAAAACAAGGGTGTTGAGATTCTGTATTTTCATTGAATTCATAGTATTAAAATTATTGCAAAAAGATTTAAATTGTTGACACTGAAACATCTTAAAATGGTTAAGTTTGTTTAGTAATTTGGTGGAATTTTTTTTTTAATCCATAATAAATCCTATTTACATGGTAAAAGGTGATATGGCTTATTAAGTTAATTATAATTTCTACTTAAAAGAATAGCAGGAAGCTGCAAAGATTTATTAAAATCATTTTAAATCACAAATGTATCTGTATAAAATTTGAACTGGACATTTTTTTATTTCATATTAAAGACTGTACCTGTAAATACATGGGCAACATTTTCTTAATAAAAAAAAAGATGCTGTTTTCACATTTTAATTTCTACTACTATATATTATAAATAGTCTTAATCTTCTTTAAAATGAAACCTCTTGTAGTACCTGATTTTGAAACCATCCTGACAATGTATTTATATTTAAGTTATAATATCAAATAGTTATAACATTATTAATCTTGTTATTTGATGTGCTCTCCATTAAATCTGAATGCCACTGATAGTACTGAGATTTAATCACTTATTTTTAGTGTGCTGGTGTATTTAATCTCTAAATGCTGCCCTGTTGGATTTAATGCAAAAGTAATGCACTTTTTATACTTTATAAGAGTTTTTATACTTTTAACTTATAACGTAAGCACATAAATTCTGGAGATATGTGCATTTTGATACTAAAATTCCACATAGTGTATCTTTCACAATGACCATATTTGTATTTCGTAATTATTTCAGTGAAAAAAATTATTTAGTTAGTTATATTATATTATATTACATATATTATATTATTATTAGTTAGCACCACAACATGTATCTTTTTGTATTTTAATCTCTTCACGAACACATTAAACTTGAATTCATTTAACTTGAGTTAAAACCCAAGTTAAAAAAAAACAAACTTTATTGCAATTCAGAAGTACAAATACCTTCTGGATTTGGAATGAATGGAGCCAGATACAGTGATTCTTTCATAGATTATCAGTCGGATTATTACTGTTGGATTATCAGTCAGAGAGCATTCGAACTTTCAACACCTCAAAATTAATTTGATTTCACGTTTTTTTGTGTAGCTGACTGTTAAACACATTATATTGTGAAGCTTTCCAAACGGTCTTCATGCAACTCTCACAAATGCTGGGTACACATCCCCAGTGCTCTTTCATCACAAAGCATTTGCGAGTTGTTCCTTGCGTTCTGCACTGCAAAAAAACCTCAGTTTCCGTGGCAACAATCTCACTTCCACAGACATGGCCTCATATTCCTCATTGTCAATATCGTAAAAGCCAGCCCCCTCCTGTGAAGAGGAAATCACCATTATGACATACTGATTAACCAATAAATTATTCCACAGAAATCAATTCCAGTGAAGGACACTGACCTCTGGAAGTGTGAGGCGAGCAGCACTGGCTTCCCTCTGGACAGCATTTTCTATGGACTCCATTGGAGCCTCTGCTTTCTTCGTCCTGAACGATGCAAAGTGCACATTAATATACACATAAACTCTTTGTTTTGTTCCACATGTTGATGTTGGTTATAGCTAAGCTGTCAGTTCCAGTTTATTTCAAATTAGGGTCATGAACAGTCATCTGAAATCTGTCCAGTCCCTTGAAAGGTAGACACTCCAGAGAGGGTGCAGAATATACATCTGCTACCACTAGAGAGTTTACTACAGTTCAGGACAACAACACCACTTCCTCTACAGAGTGTATTACCTTTCAGGAGGAAAAAAAATTGCTTTCCAATGAGCATTGACTCTTTCACTTGTACACGAGTATTTAAATTATTATTATGCTCAAATTATTTCACCAATTGAGCATAAATGGTGTCCTAAAGTGTACTAGAACTCAGGAAAGAAATTCCACGAGAGCAAAAACTCTTTGACTTGCATTATTTTACCAAATTGCTGTAAATTTAGTGTTCAGGCCAGAACCTCCAGTACCATAACTGGACTTCCAATACCTTTTGAGAGAGTTACGGCACAGAAGCTTTACAATCTAATGACCATAAATTGACTGACCGGAGGTTACTTGCATTCAGACAGATACTCCTTCCTCTAATGACCACATATTAATTTCTGTTACCCCTCGAGAGTTTACTAGAGTTCAGGACAGAAGCTCCACAACCTAGAGAGTGAACTAGCTTTCAAGAAAATGAAAAAACTCTTGAGAGTTTATTAGTTTTCTGGTCATAAACTCCAGGACCACATGATGACCACCACTAGACATTTTGAGAGATTTCTGGCATTCAGGACAGAAACTTTCTGACAACCATAAATTGACAGAACCTTTGCTTCCTCTTCAGAGTTTGCTAGCATTCAGGTACTCCTTCCCCTGGTGACCATAAATGGACTTCCTCTAACTATCGAGAGTTTACTAGTGTTCAGTAGTGTTCCGGTTCCTCTCAAGGTTTCTTCCAAAAAGGGAGTTTTTCCTTGCCACAGTCGCCCCAGGCTTGCTCATCAGGGACATATACACCACTTATTAATTATTTTTTTCTCTTTGTTGAGTTTAAACTCGTTGGTTTACTGTAAAGCTGCTTTGAGACAATGTCTGTTGTGAAAAGTGCTACGTGCAAGAACTTCACTAATGACCACAGACTGATTTCTGTGACCTCTTTTTTACTTCAGTTCAGGACAGAAGCTTGGGTTAAATGACATCGAAAGGAACACAAAAGACTGTGTAGAACTTTTAGTTCCTGAACATTGAGACTAGAAGCTCTAAAGGATGTGAAAAGTTCCCAAAAATAAGCCGCAAACTGCATTTTTTTCTTGATTGGTTGAGTAAGGCTTAGTTTTATGATTTATTGTTCTATAATAAAAAAGTAACCAAATAAAATAATAAAATTACAACAAATTTAAACCAAGGTTTAAAGCCAAAGGCATTTTATGACTAAGCTTAGGACAGACTCAACTAAATGATCTATACTGAGGATAAGAAATGAGGTTGAAGATGAAAAAGATGTAAAATACGATAAATATATCTAAATCCTAACCAAATGTTGAAAATTCAGTGTATATTATTTATGTATGTAATGTAATTATGTGTACATGAGGCAAAGTTTGTTTGTAGTTGTATAAACTTTCTTCACACTCACCCTTCAGCAATAAACTGAGCAACTGAGAGGGTTTCTGGGTCCATGGTGATGAGCATCGAGTCAACTTCACGCTGAAAGAAACAAACATCACAAATTACGACCACACTGTCTGCTAAAAAAAACCTTTGTATAAAGAACACTTACTCTTTTTACTGGGTTCTTGTTGTGTGTGCTAACTGTGAGCTCCAAGGTGGAAAAGTCTTGCATCTCCCAGAGCTCTGGTTCTGGCTCTGTGGGTGGTTCTACCAACAGAATAAGACAGAATTATGTTTTGATGTCTTTTTATTGTTACTTTTCAACCACTGCATTCTGTCCAAGCACTAATCCAATACCTTTGATGGGAGGGTTCCAGTAGTTGTTGAGTCTGCGATAGATGCGATAGAGGAGGTTTGGCCTGGTGGGTTTTTCAGAGGGAAGGTCAGGTGGGCGGGGTACAGGGTCCAGGTGGGAGAGAATGGCCTTGTGACTCTGTGGCCATTGCTGTAAAAAAAAGAAGATGGGGTGATTAGTACAACAGCAGTAAAAGTGTGTAATGTGAATATCACCTTTGAAAATAACCTTAAGGCTGCTAAACCAATGTGCTGCTCTCGTTTTCAAGGGGCCAAGATACCAGTATCTAAACATCAGAGAAATTATCTTAAGACATTTGAGATTTCTATTTTTATTGATAGTGACAGGTTCTAAACATACTTGCTTATTGAAGAAGCAACATCTCTGAATGCACCCCAGCGTAATCCTAGCAGAGCAAACACTGGCTGCTCCTTCTCACTCTGATAAACAGAATTACACCATCAAATATTTCAATATTTGACAATAAGTTAAAGCTACCCATGAGGCCCTTATGGTCACCTTAATCTGTAGAACATCCAGTGGAACTGTTTCTCCTTTTAATATTGCCAGGGTTGCTGAGGTGATGTGCCTGTAAAACCAAAACATTACATTACCATTGATCCCAACACATACTGGGTAAAGAATGGAGTTAAGCAACTTACTGAACTTTATTATCTGAAACTAGATGGAGACTCTGACTAAGGGAGTTACTGGAACCCAGAGGAATGAAGCCAATTGGTATTTTACTGAACGTCTCCTGTGGAAACCATGGTCAACATTTAGTAAGCATTAAAACTGTTGTAGAATTTAAGAACTATTACTAGTAACTACCTCATCGCCTCTACGAAGGAGGCCGGTTATAACCTGTGCAAAATACAACACATTAAGTCCCTGAAATTTCCAAAAAATACTGCAAAAATAACAACTGTTCCACCAAGAATACCTCTTGCAATGTCCCATCACCTCCAGCAATGATCAACATATCTGTTTGTTCCATCAGATCCATAAGCTTCTTTCCCTGGCCTTCATAATCAGTCTGGATTTAATGGAATTAAAAACAAAATCATAAAATTAATCATGTGTTAAAAAGTGGACTTACAATTCTAATGATACGGGTGATACCTTCACAATTTTCACATCGAAACCAGCCAGGTGTAAAATGGGAGCAGCATTCTTCTCAAACAATTGATTGGCTTTCCTGCAGAATGAAACATCACTATAAAGGGGGTCTTTTATGGGTCTAGAATCTCAAAGTGGTAAGTATAACATTTATGGATAGCATATTTATGACAAATCAAGAGACAATCATACCCTTTACATGCAGCAGGATTCAGAATGACTGTGGCTTTTTTTAGATATTCCTGTGGTCCAATTAACTTATGACCAAAGCCCTAAGTAAAAACAGCATTATCAAGTAAAACGCATTCAGAATACATAATAACATACAGCTTGGCTTAAATTTGCTATTACTAATTTCTTACCCTGGCTTCTATACATGCTTCGCGTCGCAATACACTGTCACTGTAAAACACCGAAAGGAAATAACATGGCGTTACATATAGGAAAATAATGTAAATAATGTAATAGATATATGATGTTTACAAACCAGTGCTTTCCATAAAACCAATGTCCTCCATATGATAACACACAGGCTGCAAATGTTGATTTTTTCCAGTTATTTCTTAAAGTCCGAAACACTTTCACCACCCGAGCCATTTTTTTGAATATACAGCTTTTCCTGTTGCGGAGTGATTTAATAATAAGACAAAATCATAGACTATTAACGCACACTGAATGAAGATCTTGACATTCCATCCATCTCCGAAGAAGCATGACCGGTGTCACTTCAATATTCACCCCCTCGTAAGTTAGTTCCATGTACAAAATGTGACTATTAAATAGCTTAATCTTTCTAAAACGTTTTGTTAAAGCATTTATAATACCCAACGTCGACCTTTACATGTTTTATATTTTAACATTTCTCATATCTTTGGATTGTCATAGTGGAATTAAGGTTAATGATTAACAGTAGTGTGTCGGAATGAATTAACAGCCGGACGATTCCAGCACATGCGCTGTAAATATAAACAGAAATGACAACAGCGAGCGCATGTGTTAGCAAGTTAAATCACAATTATTACGTCTTATGTATTATAACAGGTCTTTTAGGCTCGTCAGAAGATTAAGATTACTTTCATTGTCTGTAGTTACCGGGCTTTAGTTGTTTTGACCGCTATGGAGGTTGAAAAATACGTTTCAAAAACCCTTGAGCTCATACAAGAGGAGAGAGCAGCTGAATTAGAGGAAACGAGGTAAATGTTATGTGTTTTTTTAACGATGTAGTAGTGGGTTAGGGTTAATATAACCATTCATTTTTACCACACATATTTTGATTGTTTCAGATCATGGCAGGAGAATTCGTCACTCAAGAACCTCCAGAGTAAAGGAGTGTGTTTGATGAAGCTTCAAATTGGCAGCCAGCATACTGGCATGTATGGCAGACTTTTAGTTGTGTTTGAACCCAGGAAATGCATAGGACCCTCTGTTCTACCTAGTAACACGTTTGGACCTGGTGCGGCTTTATAAAATAATTAAAAAAAAAAAACTCTTCCTTTAAAGTAGTATTTTACTCAACCTCCTTGCTTTTTTGTTTGTAGGTGATATTATAGGCCTTTATTCAGCAGAGGGCCATGCTCAACCCTCTCAGTTGGGCTCAGGTGTGGTTACACGTGTTACTCAAGCATCGGTCACTGTGGCTTTTGATGAGTCTCAGGATGGCATTAATTTTGATCGAGATGGACTCTTCAACCTAATGAAGTTGGCAAATGATGTGACATATCGGCGACTGTCAAGGTTTGTGAATTTATTGATGCTTGAATCATCCTTGTTAAGTTTGCCATTTAATCACAATGAAGACTGGAAATCGTCTGTGGCCACCTCCTGCAGAAACTTGCTTGTTGCTTCACATTTTCAACAGTTCTCTGTAATATTTTTACAATACTAGATGAAATTGATTAACGTTCAATGTTTTTTGAACTGGACAGATTGCTAACTTAGATTTATGGATTATTACATATAAATAAGGGGAACCATGGTGTAGTTGTGGTTAAGTTCTGGGTTTGAGTCTTGGTTAAGACACCTTTGTGAGTGGAGTTTGAGTTCTCAATCTATCCACTTTCTCCAACATCCCAAAAAAAAAGGATATCAAGTTGCTCCAAGCTGGGGTAAGAACCGGCTGACTCATTGACCCTGACCTTGATTCAAATTTGAATTAAGAATTAACGTCTAAGTTTGAAATCCAATTGATTTTTTTTCCATTGTGCTTTAATTAATATTAGATTTATTTTCTATGCTTTCATTGAAAGACATTTTTACAAAACAATATTTAATAAATATTAAATACTAAGAAGCAAACACTTAAGTAGGATAAAATTAGGGAAATTTTAATGCTGTATGTTTACAATGCAACATATTCTAGTTTCTTATGCACCGTTGTGAGGGCAAAAGCTAATTTAATCGCATCTGATGTATATTCTAACTACAGTGCCTTGAAATCTTTAAATGGATACAGTAATGGACCTGCATCCCATCTTATCAGTGTTCTCTTTGGTTACTCAGAACCAGTGACATCACAGGAACGTAAGCATGTTTTTTGACAAATATGGGAATACTATATCAGATCGATTTTAATGAAGTAGTATTTCTACATCTTACACATTGTCATTTCAGATGTGTTGCAATTTAGCAACACGGGGTTGGATGATTCTCAGAAGGAAGCTGTGTCCTTTGCATTATCTCAAAAAGATGTTGCAATCATACATGGACCTCCAGGAACTGGCAAAACTACAACAGTGGTTGAAGCAATCCTGCAGGCAGTTAAACAAGAACAAAAGGTAAACTAGATGTTAATACATTAAATGTAGTGTTTAATTTTAATAAAACACGTTCAAGTAATATTCAGGAGAACTGTGAGGATAAATATATTTATTTCTTTATGTACTCATATGGAAGCAAGATTCTTGATAACTTGTTTTTTTTTTAAAGGATTTGTTGTGTTAAATTACAGCACAATTATCAGCATTCTTCAAATGTCTCTTTGTTTTATAGTATGAGGTGAAGATCTTGGTAAATATTCACAGGTCCTCTGTTGTGCTCCTTCAAATGTGGCTGTTGATAATCTGGTGGAGCGCCTGGCGAGGAGTAAGCTCAAGGTTTTAAGGCTAGGTCATCCAGCCCGTCTGCTCGAGTCCATCCAGAAACATTCTCTGGATGCAGTACTTGCACACAGTGACAACACCAATATCATTTCTGATATTCGCAAGGACATGGACAAAGCGTTTGTAAGTCTAATTTCATGTAATTGCCTTCAACACAATGTGTTCATTGTTCAAGTTAAGACATAAGGTAAAAAGAATGTTCAATATTTCGTTGTCAAAAAAATAATACTTATGCTTATTAATAGTACTTCTTTTTTTTTTCATCGTTCGTATTTATACGTTTTAGCGAATGTGAAAAATGCTATAAACCAAGAATGTTTGCAGCAATATACCATATTTTTCGGCTCATAAGACGCACCGGCACATAAGACGCACCCAATTTTTAAAGAGGAAAATCCAGAAAAAAAAGATTCTGAACCAAATACTGTAGTAAAATATTTTATATCAACTGTGTAAAAGTTAACAGCCAAACATGTAACATGAACAGACAGTAAACAGTAAAAGTAACAAAAAAAAGGCTGTAATGTTTTTCTTTGCCCCCACTCATCATTCTAAAGTCCACCATTCGTTATCACCATCACTGTTCCAGTGCAACATTGCCCCCACATTAGTAATACCGTAATAGCCAGTAACATTGTCACTACATTACTAATAATAGCTAGTAAGATTGTCACCACATTACTAATAATAGCTAGTAACATTGTCACTACATTACTAATAATAGCTAGTAACATTGTCACTACATTACTAATAATAGCCAGTAACATTGTCACTACATTACTAATAATATCTAGTAAGATTGCCCCCACATTAGTAATAATACAGTGGTTCTAAAACTTTTTTAGTCGAGCCCTTTAAACAAACACTCCCTAATTGCAGAACACGTTACTTACGTTTGTTATCTCGTATGTACATGTGTGAGATGTACCGTTGAGAGATGATTTGAGTTTGAGCTTATTAAAGAGTTTCAGTCATTGAGATCGTTTTGTTTACCTCGCGAGCGCGCGCGCGCGCGCGCACGCCCGCGAGAGAGAGAGAGAGAGAGAGAGATGGAAACAAGCGTATGCTTTTTGTTCTAATATAAATCCTTTTGATTTTTGTCAGCTTATGAAAACCCAAATAACTCCAAAGGATCAAACTGTCCAAGATTGTGAAACTGTCCAAGTGAATGTTTAGCGGAAATAAAACCCTCACAGACTGAAGACGATGCTTATCGATCATCATCTTATCGTCAGGCTCAAAAAACATAGCAGACAAACTATGAGCTGTGCCCATTTCACATCTTGAAATGTATTTTAGCGTGAGAAAACGGGTTTGTAGCGTGAGAGATCACTCAAATGCGAGAGTCAGCTGATCTCTGTAGTTTCGCTCGTGACGTAAGTATGGATGCGGATGCCAAAGGCATTGTGGGAAATGTAGTTTTTCCCCCCGTTTTCGTTACGTCCGCGCAATGGCAGAGATGGGCGATGACGTCAGCGCGCAGCGCTTGGTAAACAAATATGGCCGCGGCTTCGGCCTAGCTCCGGAGCTCCGGAGCTCTTACACCTCTCATACGGCCGTTACCGGACTTCGCGGCGGTTTGCATTCGCTTCATAAGACGCACCAACTTTTCCCCCTCAGTTTTGGGGAAGAAAAAGTGCGTCTTATGAGCCGAAAAATACGGTAGTTTATTTTTGACAATTTACCAAATGGGGGAAAAAAGCTAAATCTAATTCAACTACATTTATGACTTTATTTTGCCTTAATTCTTATAGGTGCACTTATACGTAGTCATTTAGTATGATCAAACACCTGACTATAATCAATTAGCTATACCAAACAGGTATAGCTGATTAACAGGTAATCAATGACACACATGGGTTGAAACCCACTCATGAAATAAAACAGAAACATATTTGTAGGAGGCTTAAAACTGACGAACAGCCAAACTCAGCCAGCAAAGTGAGGTTGTTGAAAGACAGCAACTAGACACAATGTAGTTATACCACATCAACAAGGTCTCTCCAGACATTTTATGTAGAATTCTCTTTGTCATTCACTGCATTTTGTTCAGAAATGTCCATTAAGACAATCCATCTTGTGTAACTTGACCGCCATTGATCAAGTTATGTTTTTTTATTCACAATCATAGTGCATGCACAAAATCATGATATTTTTGACCAGAGTTCATATTGAAAAGACAATTTAACACAAATTTAGAAGTTTTATATTTATTGCTCTCAATACATTATCTTGTAGTAGAGTTTGAAGCTTTCTCTATGTGTTATGAACATTAATTTTGTAAATCAAATGAATCCCAGAATGAGTTGAAGAAGACTCGTGATAAAGGCCAGCGCAGTAATCTAAGACGAGAAATCGGGGAACTTCGGCGAGAGCTAAGGACCAGAGAGGAAACAGCCATCAGTCAGATCCTGAAGCGAGCCGATGTTATTCTAGCGACCAACACTGGTGAGTAAACCATCCTTGGCAGTCTTCTAACTGTCTGAAAATGTCTGTTTGGTTAGGCCTAATTTAAACTCAAATATAATTGATTTGGCCCATACAGGAGCCTCAAATGACGGGCCTCTCAAACATCTCCCTAATGATCATTTTGACCTGGTGGTGATAGATGAGTGTGCTCAGGCTCTAGAGAGCAGCTGTTGGATCGCTCTGCTAAAAGCACGGAAATGTATACTGGCCGGGGATTACAAACAACTGCCGCCCACTATCAAATCTCAGAGGTATGCAGGAAACGGAAACTGATCCCACAGTTGTGAATTAGTTGGTTTATAGGGTCTATTCCTGACCCACTCATCTTAACCCAGTGTTTTTTGTTTTTTTTAATCTGAAAGGATTTTATGTCTTTTTCCAGCGCTGCTTCGAAAGGGCTGTCTGTCAGCTTAATGGAGCGGTTGATAAAGAAATACGGAGACTCAGTGGTTCGAATGCTGACCACTCAATACCGTATGAACCGTTCCATCATGCAGTGGGCTTCAGAACAGATGTATCAAGGAAAACTGACTGCACACTCCTCTGTGGAGAAACACTTGCTTAGGTATGTACAGTGATTAACGAGTTTTGTTATATATATTTTTTTAAAATACAGAAAAAAAGTCCCAAATTTGAAAAATGATGACTACATCAATAATAATTCTAATGTACACTTCCCTAATGTATTATTTGTTCGTGTTCATTTTTAAAAACCCTCTGATCTTGAGTTAATCTCAAGACAATTGCAACACAACTGGAAATCAGCATGGCAAAAAAATAAACTGTCACGCAAAAGCAAAAAATGCTACAACCAATGCTGGAATCTGCTTCAATAGACGTCTTGAAGGATTGTCAGGAGATGCTCAGTGTGCGAATGTGCAAGTAATGTTACTCACTTGTGCTACCCACCTTCTAAGAACATAATTCTTTTCTCTCTTTTTTTTGGAAAATGGTACTAAAAAACTTTATCCCCACAGAAAAATGCTTGTGGAAAATGAGCCATATACACCCCAGTATAAGTCCCTGTTAAGAGTGTTCAGGCCTTCAGCAATACAACAACTTTACTGGCAGAACTTCAGCATTACGTACTCTTGTATAGGTTGCGGTATGTGATACAGTTATGATTAAAAAGAAAATGAGGTAAATGTCAAATTACAGGGGTATGAGATACCAGTTGCCTTCAGATAGAGGGTTGATCTCAGGTTTTGAAGATCCAAGATCTTTCTGATGAGGTCAAGTTTCCGTCGTGTCTTCATGGGGGGGGGGGTCATAATCATTGGGGGTCATCCAAGTTTGTCGTTTCCACATGCAGTCATCTTGTCCTGAGCTACTGTAAGAATGGATGGAGCACATGATTTTACATTTGGTTCAGATATGTTTATGTATTAAATGCTAGCTTGGACTTTACCAAACCAACGAATGGCAGTCAATTCGCATTTTTAAAACGAGTATTCAGCATTCTGTTTTCAACAACACTTGCACCTCGGTTTGGTCATCAAATAGGATACATATTCATGTAACCTTAATACATGCTGTGAGCCACGATAGCAGAGTAAACAGAAACGCAGTCCTGGCTTCGACTGTCGTTACACTGGGTCTTTGTAAGCAAAGTAGTTGGTATCAAAAAATAGTTTTTGTCATCTATGGTTAACCGGGGTCTGTAGAGTTTTCAAATCTATTCACCTTGGGCGGCATTTTCAAAAATGGATGGTCATAAGAAAATGTGCTGCGTTTATTTAAATTACAACATTACCCTGCAGAAAAATCCTGGTTTTCAAAATATGTGCACAGAGCCTTAATTTCTCTTGGAAGAACAAAGGCACTGAGTTTTCACAACAATGACATTTACTGATGAAATCTGTGGTTCAGTGTAGGCTTATCTTATTCTTGACACTCGCCCATTTATATTTTTAATTTGAGTTTAATATTAAAATTATAAAGCCTGTTTATTTTTTCATTCCTTATTGCATTTATTATTTTGCCAAAACGAGCACAACAGACACATCTGAATGAGTCCTTTGTTCATTTCTGAAGAAATTCTGTGTGCAAATTATATATAAAATGATGTACGTATGTGTGCGGAGTAAATAAATCCATTTCTTATTTAATGCTGCCTCTCTTTGTTTACTTTTCTTGTGAAAGTGTGACCTCTTGATTTTTAACTGATTTCATTTTCAACAGAGACCTGAGTGGTGTCAGCGACGTTGAGGAAACCAGAATTCCCCTGTTGCTCGTTGACACTGCAGGCTGTGGCCTCACTGAGATGGAGGACACAGATGAGCAATCCAAAGGAAACCAAGGTTTGTTTCTGCTCACAAAAGCATAATCTCTAAATGATAAGGTTGTGAAAGAGCCTCATCTTTATCCTGTAATGCTCTACAGGAGAAGTAGACATCGTTGCTTTGCATATCAAAGCTCTTACCGAGGCTGGTGTGCTTGCCAAAGACATTGCAGTTATTGCACCCTATAATCTTCAGGTGAGATATAATATTGTACATTATAAAAGCGATTATTTCCATTCTGCAGCAATCGTAAAACAGAATTCTTTGGTTTTCAGGTGGATCTCTTGAGGCAGAAACTGTCCCACCGTTATACAGAGCTGGAGATTAAGTCTGTTGATGGCTTCCAGGGCAGAGAGAAGGAGGCCGTGGTTTTGTCATTGGTCAGATCCAACAGAAAAGGTATGTCAGAGTTTGCATTTTGCCCTGTTTTTAAAGTCAAAGGCTTCCGTTTAAAAAAAGTGGAGGTGGTTAGTAAATTCTCACATTTTCTTGGGTTTTTGGTTTAAGGGCATTTAAAGATGTGTACTTTTATGCAAATACATTTTTGTGAAGAAAAAAAAAACAGACTGTTATAAGAGATTCCCACTCCAGGGTCACTTCAAGATGTTAAAAAAGCAATTTCATGACAATCACACTGTCTCTCTGACTGAAACTTTAAAAACTCCTAAAACAAATTCGGTTGGTTTTTCTCTCCACATCATCTTTTACTGTAAACAGCTCTGCAAAGGTTGCAGGGTGTAAAGAAAAATAATATTTTTTTTCACAAAGACGTAAAATAAAATCACTTTTAGATCATATTTGCCAAAGCAATGCACCATTACAGTGTGTCTGGCATAAAAGGAATAGTCTTAAAAGATCTCAAAAATGAAAACAAACAAACTTTCTCTGAGACGGCATCTGGAAGCTGAAAAGTCTGAGAAATCTGGTTGAGTTTGTGATTTTAATGTAAATGACGGGTTAATGACATTATGCCAAGCGTACGGCAAACACTTAAATTTTAACAGATATTAACAGTGTTTAATGGCTCTAATTAGATACAAATTTGTGGGGTTTTTTTTGCAATGTATTATTTGGGGCAAATCTATCACCGTACTACTTGAATACGTTTACAGTGGATAATTTTAGTCCGGTTATTTTAATATTATTACGTTTATCTTTCAGGTGAGGTTGGTTTTCTTGCTGAAGACAGAAGAATTAACGTAGCTGTGACTCGTGCAAGACGACAACTGGCCGTAATTTGTGATTCTCAGACTGTTCGAAACCATGACTTCCTCAAGTCACTTGTAGACTATATGTCTGAGCACGGAGAAGTGCGGACTGCCTTTGAGTACCTGGAGGACTGTGTACCACAGAATTACATCCGCGATGAAAATGACAAGCAAATCAAAGACACTGTTTCCACAAAGCAAAAAACAGACCGTAATCAGGACAAGAAAACAGAGCAGAAACACAGAAAAAGTGCAGAAAACAAAAGCAGAGGAGCTAGTCAGTCCACTCCTCAGTCTGACCAACAGAAAAATACCAAATCACATGTTGCTAATGGCAGAGACTCAGAGCAAACAGAAATTAAGAGAAAGGAGATCAAGGAAAAACTTCAGAATTTCCTGAAAGTCTCAGATGAAACGGAACTAGAGTTTCCTTCCACACTAAACTCGCACGAGCGTCTGTTGGTCCACGAGCTCTCTGAAGTATTGGGATTGAAGCATGAAAGCCACGGAGAAGGGAAAAACCGGCGAATCACTGTCTCTCGGCATGTATTGAATCAGGATACTTTGGTGAAAGTAACTGACTCTGATCGTCCAGAGGTTCCTGGGTGTACAGCACCCAATCTACAAGAAGAACCGTCAGAGAGGCCATCAGAGCAAGCTATAGATCTGAAGAGCCTACATCTGGAGCGCATGCAACGGGAGCAGGAGAGAAGAGAGGAGAAAAAGCAGCAACGTGTTCAACCAGATTTGAGCTCTAGTAAAAACCAGTCATTCAAGAAATCTAAAGGATCCTCTAAAGGTTTGTAAACTTTATTTCAGAGTCTGTTTTGAAACTGTGGCCTGCTTTCAAATTTGTATTTACCACCTGCTCTCTTTCAAGAAGCCAATACTGGTCCGGCCCCGTGGTATAGTGAACAGTGCATCAGATAAATACGCTTTGTCTTTCCCAACCTTACCCCTCTCTCTACACACATCACTTCTTGTCATCACACTGTCCTATATGTTAAGGAATAAACAAGCAAATAAATAAAGGCAAAAATGACCAAAACATAAGAAAAAGAAGCCAATATGGAAAAAAAAATCAATGGCATAGACTGACCATCTTAAATGACCTAACTTTGCAGTGGAAAAAAAAACTAAAATAAACTGTGTTTTAAAATGTTGATTTTGCTCTTCGATAGGGTGGGTTTTTTCTGACTAAATATTTAAATTCATTGAGGTGTTTCTGCTCTATGCACATCTTGTCTTTTTGTATTTATTAGATTATCTTGGAGTAAAACACACTGTTACCTACCATTAAAAATACCCATGACACAATGGATAGTGCTTCTCTTGTAGTATCCACACATTGGTATTTATTGCCAGTGGCAGTGGCTTAATTTAATTCTGCAATTTTCACCACACAGAAAAGTTTTCACTTACTTCCCAAGAACTTGCTGAGGAAGCAGTCAGCATGTTTCACATAAGCCCAGATTTTTGAAGTGAAACTCTTACAAACTTTTCAAAAATACTCAAAAAAAGTCAGATCAAGTGCACTTGCATCTCTGTTTTGCTTGTTTTCATTATAAAAAAAAAAACTGTGTTGATCCGTGGTTGATCTTATAGAATTTGTTTTTCTTTTTCCAGGAAAGCTTAAGGTAAAAGCAGGACCAACAGATATAGCTGCGGCTGCTTCAGCAGAGGATGATTTTGATGCCCTGATCGATGCTGTGGTCAAAGCTGAGAGCGTGTGTGCTTTTGTCAAGTGCAAAGCCAGTGTCCTGACTCTAGGACAACTCTGCCTTTACTGTAACAGGCAATACTGTCTGAGCCACCACATACCAGAGGTAAAACTACTGTTTTATATTAAACATTAACTTTTTTTGTCATATTCATACCACTTTTTTTGTGATTTCCACTGTTCAAGGACACCTGACTTTTTTTTTTATTATTATTAAAACTACAAATAATTTAGTAGTAAACTTCCATTTAATCTTGTCCTTCACAATAAGATCTACTGTAGGACTGTACTCCTCTCTTATAGATTACGTTTTACATATGTAGGCCTTCAATGCCTGGCTAAAAATGGACAGAGTGAAAATAAAGGAAGTCCTTGTGGCAAAATTCGACTATGTAACATAGAATCATTTCAATCCGGACACTTTCCGTAGTGTTCATATATGCACAGATAAACATGCCATTATACGTGCTTTGTCACTGATTCTGGCTTTAATGGCTGCAGATATTTTTGGCTGAGGTATATGAGATAAAATACAGTTGATATTCTTGACAGAGTCTGAAAATAATCATACCTTTTGCAATTCAGTGACGTCCATGGAGCAGAGACTATGTTTTGCATATAGATAACTGATTACATTAGTGAAACTATACACTAGTGAAATCTATATTTTTCATTAGCAAACCATGCTTATCTGACAAAACCCATTATAGAAATGTTTTTAAAATGATCTGTGATAAATAGAACATGGTTAACGACTTTGTTCCTATGACTAAAACTTTAACTACTCTATGTTCAAAGCAGGATTCAATGTAATCAAATCCTGCTTAAATTTCTGACTTAACAGCCGCTGGTCTATGTTCACTGTGTACAGTGTGTGCTGGGGCTTTAAGTGTATTTAGACTATTCAGTTTAAATCATAAAATCTTATTAGAAACCTATTTACACAAGTCTCAGGTGCAGCTCTAAGGAAACTAAATGGCTGAGAAAAGGAGATTATTTTTTCCAGTGAGATTCAGAATGGCTGGTTGTGAAGCTTGGCTGATGACAATATTTCTTCTGAATTAACAAATTTAGGTCTTTTCCTACTCAGATCTGGCCATAAATACAAAGGTATTTTGCTGAATAATTCTGAAGCCTGAGCACGCTGGTCTGTCTCTTAACTTGGAATTCTGAGGCTTCAGAAATACTTTGTTACAATATAGGGCTAAAAACAGACTGGCAACCTCCCACTTTTCCAGTGGCTGTGAAATTGACAATAACTGAAACTGCATTTCCTTAAGGCTGGTGTCAGAAGTGAGCAGATTCCCATTGATGGCCAAGTGCTTAACAACTGTTATTACCCTATTCATAAACTTCATTAATCTTGGTATTGTTTCTCAGTTCATGACCTTTTTAATTAACCCTATGGAGTAGACTAATTAGAGATAGTAGCTGTGTTTTAAAGATAACCATTTTTATTTCAATTTACTTGCAAGAATCAAACTTAGCAACATAACAACATCTGCTAGTTTCATCAAGAGAAATTTACTATTGAGCTTCTTTAAGCCAGTTATTCCACTGACGGGTCTGTTTGAAATCAAATGTTTTCTCTTTTAGGTTCACGGATGTGGAGACAAAGCAAAATCTCATGCCAGAATGAGGATAAGTAAAGAAGGAGTGCTTTATGCGGGAAGTGGACAGAAGGACAAATCAATGGATCCAAATAAAAAAGCATATCTACAGAGAAAACTAGACTCTAAACTCAAAGGCATGTCATCGCAGAGAAAAACGAAATCCAAAGACAAAGAGACCTGACATCAAAAAAGACTGTTGATCTATTTGATTGTGAATGTTAGATTGTTCATAATGGTTCAAAGGCCAAAAACAAAACATTGGTGCTTACTGGTTGTAAGTAAGTTGTCCATAACAATCAGGACTCATCCTAAGCTTTTCCCAGGATTTGTCTCTTTCTTCATGAATTCCTAATGTATTCTGTTATGCAGACTGTCGTAGAGAAAGCTCTTCAATGCAGTAATCAGCATCAGAAATGTGTCGGATTTGCAGTGTGAACACAAAATAATAATAACAAATATTAAGTTAAAAATAATCTTCTGTTTGTTTTGAGATGAAGTGTGGAAAGTTTAAAATAATGTCATCAGACACTGGTGGTCCTTTCACAAGCATGGGGTCTGAAGTTCATAATTTAACTATTATAAATCAGGCAAATAAAATGTACGCAAGTGATCGTACCGAATGCTGTATTTCCCATACTGTAATTACAGTAGTAGTAGTTCTCTTTGACACGTCTGTGACTTCCAGATGACTCAGGTAGATGATACTCTGAGCTTGAAATGCTTGGCCCTAAAATAGCTCTGCAATGTTCTGAATCAGGAATACTGCAGCTCAAGACAAGTGACAAAATAGAAACGTGCTTAACAGAGCATGCAACATCCTGTGGTTCTGCTCTTTGAGTCACTGGTTCAAACACAAGTACATAATACTTTGGAAAAAGCCAGATATAGTCTATAGTATAAGTCATTTGATAAGAAAACTACTGAAAAGCTACTGTTCACATCAGTATGTGTAAGATATTACTTTTCTACTGATAGAATATTTTAATGTGCACTTTATTCAAAGAAAATCCACTATTTGACACACTATTTCCAGAAGTCTTTTTTTTCCATCTGCTTTTGGACGCAAGTGAAGTGCCATCCCATTCTCAAGCAACAGAACGTAATATGACGTCAACCTCCCCCTTGCAACTACAACGACTTCAACTCTCCTATGAAGGCTTTCATCTGGGAAGTATGTTTATATAAGTTTTGATCATTCTTTTAGAAGCAGATCATGGAACAGAAGGACTGAGGCACTATCTTTGCTTTGCTTTTGCATTGTTGTGTAGTGGCATAGCTTGACACGGCTCACTTTTGGAAGCTTTTCAACTAAACATATTTATCTGTATTTATTTGTACACATTTAGATGCAATTCTGAAAGCAGGCTAAGTCAGGCCAAAGTGATACTTTTCTCTGACTGGGAAAAATGTGAGAGATTGTGTTGAGCTGATTTGGTCAGTTGTTGAGCTCTTGGATTGGCCAGAAAGAATAATCACTGTTTTCATCGTTACAGTTCGCAAATAAAATCGTGGTACAATCACATAGCTTCATAATAGCCAGCAAACAATTCTTCCGGTAGTTTGTACTGCTTTGTAAAAGAAAGACTACACAACCATGGCCAGTCTTGATTGTGCGACCAGAAATGGAAATGTTTTCCAAGACATTGCAAGTTATTCCACACAAAACTTACTAATTAATTGGTGTGCTGAACCAGGTTGGAAGTGGCAAATTGTTTGAATCCCTTTCACTTTCAAAAGGGAGGCAGAACCTAGATCCTAAAAACAAGGTCATACCATAATACAATCATAGCACCACTGATGGCTGATAGGAATATTTAATTTCAAAGAAATGTCTTGACTGGACTTCCTGCACAGGTGGCATTTTAACACAGCCCACATCCTGGATTTCACCTGTAGTGTATTAATGATTTGACAGCAGTGTAATAATGATTATACCATAACTTTTATATATATAATACACATGTTTTTGTGTATATAATGATGTATAAAAGCTGATCAAAAGCTTGGCAGAGTGCTCTATTCATGATTCTTTACATTCCCACTGGTTCTAGCTGAAGCTGTGATTAGCACCTGAAAGAACGCTGGGAACAATAGGTGGACTGTCGTTAGTGATCAGAAGGAATAAGTTTTAACACACACATATTTGTACTTTTTGTTTTTAATGGCATTGATATCAGTTAAGGTTTATAACTAAATGAAATGTTGTCATTACTACATTCACCTTTTATCAAAGGGTGAACCACAGAATCACAGACGGATTAAATTAGTCAGAAAACAAACTGCAAAAAGAGGTTTTAATTAAAATTGCATGGAAATAAATCAATGGTTGCCTGTACTGTTTTTATATTTAAATTCACCATTGTGTTCAGTTTCATTTTTAGATAATTCTGCTGCTGGATAAACATGTATTTGCAGGGACAAGCATTTAGAGGTAGTTATTGGCTGTCATGTTTACAAAGCTTTTATTTAGTAAACAAAGAGATTAGCTTAGCATTTACAGCAATTTCTGGTTACTGGAATTAACTCCCTGGTAGTTTTAGTGTGAATGGGAACTCAACTCCAAGCCAGAGTAAAATATATTTTTTTGTTTTAGTTACTTTTTAATGTAATTTTAACGTTAAACATGAAATCTCTCTAGAGTTACATCTGATGCTGAGAAGGTATCTTTTCTCAAAATGAACTCTGGTGTGGAGTTGGAATACACCCCTGAACACTAAAGAATGAAATACTTGCATGAGATACACATCATGTGATGCAAACTAGAGTCAGACATAAGAAATCAACCCCAAAAATATAATTCTTTCACACTGCCTTACTCCGATATTTCCAACACCAGAAAGTTGCTTTGTGGGAAGTCATTTAAAATAAAACTAAATAAGCAGCATTTCACATATTGCTCCCAAACATGTGTTCAAGAGCTACAAGTCACAATCCAGACGTTTTTACGTATTTCTGAGATTTAGACTAGGATTCAGACTAACAAAAGATCAATTAATGCATACATGGGCCATGTTTACCTGTTTAGGTTTTACTAATCTTAAATAAGTTGATGAAAAGATTATTTGTTTCTTGAAACACTAAAGTGGATTTTTAAAAAATCAGTTTATGCTTCACTTGTAAGATGTGAGCTTGATAATAATTCTATTTTTCCAACAGATAAAAAAAATCAAGAACTTTCCTTCATCGAGATAGGAACATTGCATATTTTGTAGGCTTTTGGTAGAACATACCCAAAAACCTTAGTGCTGTTTGTGTTAGACAATATAAACAAGTATATTTGTTAAAATTCATATAAATGATAGCAATCTACTTATACTGTGAACTGCAAATAAAATAAATGCATACAGTACAGAAATTAATAAATAGTTCTATTATTATGTTGGTTAATGTGAAAAAATGAAAGTTGTGCAGGTTGTACAAAATTCCAATTGTGCAGTTTTGCCTTTCATTAAAAGAAAACAACCATCATAAATAATTAACAAATTGTATAATTGGTCAAGTTAATAGATTGAAAACATGCCCCTATTAACTAAAGAGTAATACATGTGAGTTTCTACAAGCTCAAGCAAACTAGAGCCTGCGGACAACTTCAAAATGTTTTAAAAGTATTCTGTTTATGAACTATATACACAATAGAAAGCAAACGGTTAGAAAGAAAACTGTATATTTGCTCAGCAATGAACAAATGTTTTAGATGAGTGTTGTGTTTCATGAAGTACTGCATGGTCCAAGAAAATCTGGCTGTTTTCTCACCAGTTCAGCGTTACACGTTCAGAGTGAATCTGTCTCTCGTGATGCAGGACTGTTTCATGAGCTGCAGTTCCGTGTTGTTCCTAGTGGCAGACTGGAAACGGAACACCTTCTGGGCTCCCTTCACAAAGCTGACCTTGAAACCTTTCTCCCAAAGGGGTCACAGGGATGCCAATGAGCCATCTCAGCCAGGAGCGTAGACTTACACAAAGCCCAGCTTCACTGATGAACGATGGCATTTTGGGCAGCCCTTTGTTCCATTAGTCTGGAGACATCTGCATTTGTGAACAGAATAAATTGAACAATATTCCTGTTGTATCTTTGCTTTCTCACAAAGAGAAAATATAAGCAGTGATACAGGGCTAAACTTTTAGCAGGTAGAGGTAAGCCGGAAAATCAATAGACATGAAATTAAAGACTTTTCTATTTGATTATACACACACTGAACAGAAACTCATTGAGTTTAAATGGTTTGAATGCTATTAAAATGTTTATGACATTACATAATTAGGTGGTGCTGTTGCGTAGAATGGCTTATCTCATATTTGGTGCCAATATGTCAAGTGGTTGCAGAGATACAACTTCCAATTCAATATTGCACAAAATAACTTAAAAACAGTTTGCTAGGATTTTGACATTTCTCAGCCTGATCTAAAATCTAAACTTTCAAAACTATCAATGCAAACTGTTTAGGAGATATAAGCCGAAATATTTCATATCTCCAGACCATTAGTGGGCACTTAGATGAAATTATGCCTCCAAACTCAGTTCATAGATGTTACAATGTACACCAAGTTTGGTGTCGAGACGTTAAAGTGTCGTAGAGTTAAAGCCTTAGGACTATTTTAGCATGCTTTGTTTGTTTGAATTCCCAAACTTGGATTCCAAGTTTTCATTTTCATAAAATGTTAAATGGTGGGAAATTTATCGTGGCTTTTGGTGTGGTGGTGGTGCTACAGAATTTGAGTTAGAAAGTCCAAGTTTGGTCTGTTGAAAGGTAAGACTCTCCTCTACCATTTGTACCATTGACGTAAATGTTTTTGTTTTTTGCTGACAGTGACTTCCATGGCAAAAAAGGTCATATTAATGTGGATGAAAACACAAATAAATAATGAGTGCATCCGCAGATTGGCGCTTTCAAAACACAGAGATGTATACCTGAGGTGGAAAATGTGAGAGCAAGGCAAGGCCTGCAGCTGCTGGTTCTTCTCTCCGATTGACTCCCCGCACATACCGCAATAAAGCTCCAGCTCCTCCACACACTGCAAGAACTTCACCACCTGCTCTCTCAGCTCATCCTGCTGCTCTTTACAGCGGTAGATGGCTTCACACAGACTGTGAACTTTCAGCATACACAGCTGGAACATGGCAGCACAGAGTCAAATGTAATGTTCAGAACTGGTTAAATGGAATACCAGCAAACTGATACATCACCTTGTTTCCAATAGCTTCTGCCAGGTCTTGAGCTCTTTGTAACGACTCTAGAGCCTGTGACATCACAAGAAATACGTAACTATTGAAATGCGCAACTTTGAAACACACTTTCACTATTATAAGAGTGACATAATCTAACTTCCTAACCTTATCGTATTCCTTCTGCAGGATCCAGCACTTCCCCACTCCCACATAAATGGATGCCTGTCCAAGGCGGTTGCCAATTTCTGACATAATGCACATGGAGGACTCGTAGCGAGGGAATGCTTTCTGTAGTAAAGGTATGACAATAAAAGCATCGTTGCAACGAGGAAGTCACTCAAAGTAAATTTGGCGAGGAACAGCTGCATATGGCAATGTGATTCAGTGGCTAAATTATTAGGCACAGCCGTTGAATTGGTTTTAGTTTAATCAATGTAATTTTGTTTATTGGTCAATGGGATTTTCTGAAGTTAGGAGTTAACGTCTAAATGAAGATTTAAATGACTGAATGTTTATCTTTTATTGGCTGATTGACTAGTCTACTCTGTTTATGTAGGTCAAACATATAAAGACCATCTAGGGTTTATCAAACACGTTCAGTAGGATTTCAGGAAAAAGTGCCCAACAGGAAGTGATATTTTTGGGGTTTTCATTGAACTTACATCCCCATCCTTCTGACAGCGATGAATATCAGCAAAGTTAAGCAGACACAACGCCTGAAGGGGTCGGTCTCCGTGTTGCAGAGCAATTTTCATTGATTCCTGACAACAAAGAAAGCATATTACCAATACTGACAAGAAATACTTAGTGTTAAAACAAACAGTTGCACATTTATTGAGGTCTATAATTCTTTAAGTTTTAAATGTTGGGCCTCTTAACCCTTAGAAGTCTCCGGTACCTGTGCGTGTGCCAATCACAGCATTTTGAACTAAGTAGGAATGACGCGACCCACCTATTGTTTAATTTATTTTCACCATCTAGTGGTGAAAAGATGGGATAGCCTTTGGAAATACAAGACCAGTGCGATTGCTTGTGGTTTTCAAAGTTCTGGCACAAAACAAAACAAAATGGAACAAAAAGTACTTGGAAAAGTCTATAAGGTTTAGGAGAGATTCATCTATAATTGTCCTATTGTTTTGACCTTTTATTTTATTTTGGAGGGATTTATGAATTTTTATTTTGTCTCAATATTAGAATTTTGTTATAAAACATAAAAACTGTTCGTTTTGAGATTTTTGCTGTAAAAAAATTGCTTTTTAATAGGCTGAATCAATTTCAGGTTTGTTGTGTAATATTTGTAAAAGAAGAAGAAGAAGAAGAAGAAGAAGAAGAAGAAGAAGAAGCTGGGTTTGTACTAAAAAATTAGATCAAGCATTGCCACAAAAAACTAATTTTAAAGATCATTTGTTAATCAATTTCAAAGTAGTACAAACGTTCAAAAAGGCCCTGGACTTCTATGGGTTAATATCTTCATCTTGGTCATTTAATTCAATTAAGTGCATAGTGTAAATCTTTAGCACAATCATCTACGTAAACAAAATATCCAATAAAATCAACATTGGAATGAATAGTTTTTCTTTTTTGTTCACTTTTTATGTTTGTAACATTAAAATGATATTTTGCAGTATTAACTTTATAAATTGAGAGCCTTTATAAATTGAATTAATGCTTTTATAATTAGCTGTTTTGTTTGAAGCAATATGGATAGTTTAGGGCATTTGTGCATATATCTCCTAGTGTGTTGCATATATCATATAGATGCTTATATCATGTCAACATCATACCAGTGCAATTTTTCGTGGCAGGCCGTAGACATTATAGTTTATTCAAGAGTTTGTTTTTAATTAAGTAATATGTATTTAGATTTGCATAATTACTAGATTAATTTGAACATACAACACAAATCACTGAAAAGAATTTTAAAATGAAATCGCTTGATTATTAACCACAAATGAAGTAGTTGATTAAATAAATACTAACATGTTCTACACTTTTTATTAATGGATTTATTTATTTCACACTACTAGTAAAGTTCACATATAAATGAAGAAAAATAAATAAAATCTTAAGGACAAAAAGCCAAGAATGTTGGCCAAGAAAGGAGTAATATTTGTGGGAAAGAAGCTGCTGTTATCCCCATTGTTGAATGACTATAAATCACTGTTGTAGCGCTTGGTGACGCTTACAATCCAAAGTAATGACCGCCTGTGATATTTCTCTCGTCATTAGTGAGAGGCTAAGATAAGCTCTCTTCTTCATTAACACGCCTCTCAGATGGCATCTTAGTAGAATGTCTGTCTATTGGCATATTTTTGCCAGCCATAGTAAATGGGGTTGGCACAACCAGTCCCATAAATAGCCGCACCTGTCAGTTGTACCGTGGTGTGAGCAGGAGACAGTCAGAGGCCAGGGTTACAGCAAGGGGACTGAAGAATATGATCAACGTGTGTCATTGTGGAGGATTACGTTAATACTTTCTTGGTTTTATCTATAGACCACCACTAACACAAGCAGTTTCCTCAAGGCAAAGAAAGTCCAACCACAATTTCCTTTCCAGAACCCTCAATATTAGAAAGAACTTTCATTTGATCTTTTCTCTCATGGGTTATCAAATAAGTGACGTTTGACTAAACAGTAGGCAGCAAAACCAATATCCACTATTCTAATCATCCACCTGGGCTTAATCCTGCTCATTATTCGCCTATACTCACTCACCGGCCACTTTATTAGGTACACCTGTCCAAATGCTCATTAGCAGTTTATGCAACTCAATGCATTTAGACATGTAGACAGGGTCAACACGATCTGCTGTAGTTGAAACTGAGCATCAGAATGGGGAAGCAAGGTGATTTTGAACGTAGCATGGTTGTTGGTGCCAGACAGGTTGGTCTGAGTATTTCAGAAAGTGCTGATCTGGGATTTTCACACATAACCATCTTTAGGGTTTATGGAGAATGGTCAAAAAAAGAGAAAATATTCAGTGAGCAGCAGTTCTGTGGGTGCAAAATGCTCTGTTGAGTTTAGAGGAGAGTGGCCAGACTGGTTCAAGCTGATGTTCAAATGACCTCCACAGTTACCAGAACTCAATCCAATAGAGCACCTTTAAGATGTGATGAAACGGGACATTGTTATCTTGTCAATATGAACCAAACCCTCTGAAGAATGTTTCCCGTACGTTGTTGGACTAATGCCACAAGCATTTCGTACCTTGTACCTAGACCTCTTGCATGGTCAAAAGTCTTCTTCGACAGCTCACCTACTAAGCCTAACCATGCTCCCCAAATTGGCTTGTGTACTAAGGCATCCTGATATGTTTTGCCGCAAACTCGTCAATGCCAGTTTTTTTAGGTTTTACAGAAAATTCTAACCCAATTTTTATATTTGGGTGCCATATCCCTTTCAGATTCCTGTGTTTGTACTTAATAACAAATCCAGGTGATCGTTTGGAATCGCGAAAAAGATAAATTATGTTTACCAGTTTCTTTTTACATTAATAGGATTTTATAAAAAGATGTTTGTACCTCACAACATTCCATTGCATCTGGTAAGCGCAGCAACTTCCTGTAGGCCACAGACATGTGGTACTGGCTCATAGCTCGGTACTTTAAACTCCAGGTCTTTCCATAATCATTCACCAGTTCTGCTGCTTTGCAAGGAAAGAAGAGTGCTTTCTCAAAGTCCTGTAAAGGCACAACATTGATGCTGATTAGAAGCTATACAAATACCTCACCTAAATATCATTTTTGGGTATCTATACTTTACCGGAGTATTCATTTTTCAGCTTACTTTTAATGCTTTCTACTCCTCACATTTAATAAAATGACTTGTAACTTTGGCTTGTTCTGTCATCGTTTAAAAAGATAAAGCATCCTGATCAATCAAGCCTTCTGGATTTGATTGTTGTTGCATAAAAGGAATAAACAAATGCCTTTCAGTCACCTGCACAATAAGAATTACATGGCACACTCTTGTCAGTCATGGAAAGTTACAAAAATGTCCACAGCTTAAACTTTAGCTGATTTTTGCGAAAAAGACTTGAATTCCGAAATGACCAGCAAGATGAACAAGGACTGCAGTCCAGGCCGTTCCTGGAATCATTTTTTTTACATTGTTAAATAAAAGAAAATGGAATATAATTTTTCCGTTTCTGACTTTTAAGTTATGTCTTGCTTTTTACTCATTCATATCACCCTAACCCATACCCGTCGTGAATAACTGGGTAATTTATTTAAGTCCATTTTGTCCGGGAAGTTGAATCACTTGAATCTTTAGAAGGCCAAGGGAAGAGCAAAGGTAAGTTCTCCTAAGTTCTTATTTAAATATATGTTTTTGTGATGATACTATGCTGTTACTCAAATTATTTCAGAGATTTTATTATTTAAGTGAAAAGCGCATGTAGTATTTGGTAAATAACTGAATATGCGGGTTCTAAAATGATGTGGTGATTTAGCATTCATTTGCTAATTCTTGCAAAATTTTCTCTGCTACTTATATAACGGATAAAAAGAGGGTTAGTGGCAGGAAATTGGGACCGCTGAAGGTTCAGAAATGTTTCAGTGACTTTCCTCTATGGAAGAGCTTTGGGGATGTGCATTCTTGAAGTACAAAAGTCCTAATAGCAGGGGGTTTTTTATGTCAAAGTTAGCATTTTTCTGACTACAACCTTGACTTGGTATCTGGCGTGGCTGTTTAGCTGGATTTTCTCATTTGTATAGCACTTTGGGGGAAGTTAAAACACATATATTGATTTTACTTACAGATCAATAAAACAATTTTACACTTTTCTGAACACAATTCTGAAATGGCTCAAAATCTTAAATGCACTGAAAAACAAATTGCTATGTTTGTGACATCACAAGCCTACCGATCGCTTGTCCCATCCCATACCGATGTCCCATTCATCAGCTATGATGGTTAAGTAATTTAATGTTCCCCACACAGTCTGTGCTGCATGATGAAGCTCCTATACGTATATGTTTTTATGATGGGCACGCTTTGGTAAAGTGCTTGACCAACACCCAACTTTGACCCCAATTCTTTTTGAGTTTACAGTACTCAAAAATAGTATAAAGAATATTTCATAAAGTTTTAACACTATGATTGGTCATCTTGAAAAGTTTTGAGGCAACAGGTTTACATAACGTTTTAAGTACTGTAAAGTTTCTGGGTTTATTTCAACACGGACGACTGTGATTATATGGTTCACCCTGGTGTTTTAAAGAGGCTAATGGTGATAACAGTATCTATATCCCAAGTCTATGACATTAAATATGTATATCATCACCGCACTGCCAGGATAACTTGGAGCAACTCTCTGAGGATGCAGTGGACAACATCCACATGATGCGAGGAGGCTGGGATCAGCAGTAGCTCAGGGTCATTTAAAGGTCCTCCAAATTGTGTAACTTTGAAAAGAGGCCTAAAGGGGCATTGTTTTACAACTGCATTGATAAATGTAACTTAAATATATTACAAACTACTCATAAATTCAACTTGTGATTCAATTTCCTTTCTTGAAAATGATCAAAACCAATCTGTAAAATGAATTCCTTATTATCTGTTATTGTTTGCTGGCTTTTGGAAGTTGCTTTGATGCAGTAAGCGCTCAGAGCTGCTCATTTTTCATCTGTCAGGGAGATATAACTTTGCTGCAGCTAAAAGAGGACTTCTTAATATTGCTCCTAGTAGCTCTGACATTCCCTGCATGCCTCTTCATCACATACTTATTACAGCTGGCCTTCCTGGGAATCCAGGGGATTTGCTATCTTCAAATCTCTGGTGTCAAGGTGAGCACAAATGCCTATATCTAGCCAAACCTGCTTTGTCTGACTGGCAATTGGATACACAGTGCTTAACATGTTTCCCGTTTGTTATACATACGAAAGCTGTTTGTCAGGGCAAAGGAACCTTAAGTGTTGACCAAATAAACACAAAAACCAAGTGACCAAGACCATAAAGAAATAAATATTTGACCTCTGCTCAATGTTTGCTCGTGAAGCTCGAATAAGTCGATAAACTTTAGGTTGGGCTCAAATTCAACAGTAAGGAAATGGCAAAATATTATAAACAAACTTATTTGAGAGGAATTAGTATTCGACCACTGATCAGCAATATTTCTGATTCCCGTTTGTATTTTTTCAGGTAACAAGATCTGCATATCCATCCACAGAAGGAAGCAATCAGATTCCAACATCTTCACCACGGTCAAGACCAAAAAACTAGTATGAGATTGTACACATACACACTGCAGGAATGGGCTACAAGACAATTGGTCTTGGTGAGAGGCTGACAACAGTTGGTCAGGTGACATAACAATGCAAAACAAAATAACTTCCAATGCCGCATGACTTCTGGTTTTACCAAAGATATCTTGTTGATCTCAAGAAAGCTGAGACCATTCACCAAAAAAGCTTTACACACTTCACCATGAATGAATGCAATCATGCCATATGCAAAATCTCCCTGCCCAAGAACAGGCCCGTCTAAATTTTTCTAGTGGACATCTGAATGGTTCAAAGGAGAACTAGGTGGATGTGTCGCAGGTGATGACTAAAATCAACCCATCAGCCACGTTAGAGAGGACTCAAATACCATTCACACAGTCACACGTGAGGGAAACTGAGGTTGTTTTTCTGCCAAGGGCACAGGATAATTTGCACAGGATAAATGCATTTCATTAATGGGTAAACAGCCCCATTGTGTAATGTGCGCAATAATAATGATCATTAATTAGTATTCAGCATAACAATTATCCAGAACATACCAACAAGGCAAAAAAGTGGCTCATTAAGACCTTAACCCCATTGAAAATATGTGGACATGGTCATGTTGTAACAAGTGTAAGCACTTGGAGAGGATCTAATTAAAAATATGCAAGTTGGATTTTTAATTTCTTTGTCTATGAGCAAATCTTTAAAATGAGCAGGAGGTCAAATCTTTTACTCACTTTAATTAAATATATCACATTTTTATTACAATTCAAAATATATGAACAAATACAATGAACTATGTTTGCTGCAGATTCGGGTGTCGTTAGTTAAAACTTAAGAATTGCTCTTTATCTGCTCATGAATAATAATTAGGGTCTACTGGTGAACACCATTTTTCATTGGATGAAACAGAGGGTAAATATACACGGAAAAGGTCTCCCGTCCATCACAACCCTTCCTAGACATAACCGTTTAAACAAATATTTGCTCTTACGTTAAATTGGGGGTTATGATCTTATTTGAAACATTGGAGGACATTCAAACTTGACTTTTAGAGGTGTCACTACGATCGTGGTGCCCAAAATAAGAATCGTTTCTGGTGAATTTTAATATTGCTAAATATGCTGCTGACAAGCGTTCACTGTCAAAGCATGAGCTCTTAGTTGTTTAATTATAAACTTGCAAGTAAATCAATACTAATTAGCATAAATGCAAAAAAAAGCCCAAAACATGATGCAGTACATTACCTTGAGCTGGATGTAGAAGTTTCCCAAACTGCAGCAGACCCTGCACTCCAGCATCTTGTCGTCATTGTTGTGAGCATATCGCAGAGCCTTCTCGTAGCTGACTAAGGCCTTCTGGAAATTGCTGAGGCCCAAGTAAGCATTACCCATGCTCAGACACACTTGGCCGTTGAGCTGGAGGCTAACAGTGGTTCCTTGCATGTTCAAGCAGGTCTCACAATAGGAGACGGTCTTCTGGAATTCACAAAGCTTCTCATTGCTGCGTGCCAGGTTCAAGTAGCCCTCAGTCAGATAGTCAGGATCCTCCATCTCTCTGGCTGTGTTTATCTGAGCCAAGGAGAACTGGGGATATTTGGAAAGAATATAAATCTAAAGCATATGTTCCTCTTCTATGTTAACGCAAATATTTGAGCGCTACAGTTGTTTAAACACATCAAAGTGCAGTTGAGCTTGGGAAAGCAAGTCCCTCTGCAAGAAGGTTTATGTCAACAAGATGCTCTGCAGTGGATCATATTGCCAACAGCTCACCTTACTGTGTACGTAACTATGGATGTTATTAAAATCACAATATTTCGGGAAATCGTTTGCCATTTTTAGTCAATAAATGTTCACAGAATATTTCTTATTCGTTCAAATTGAATAATCCCGTTTTACATTTAATTGCTTATATTTTCTTTTACGTAACATCCCCAAGACTTTTAAACCTCTTACCAAAAACCTAATGTAATAAAAAACAAATATAGCATTTAACTGGAAGCATTTTAAGAGACTAAAGGCGTCATTGACATACCTGCAGCATCTCTTTGTATTTCCCCATTTCTGAATGTGCCGTTATCAGACACCCCAAAACCCGAAACTTCCCCCCTGGATCAGATGTCTTCCTCAACACTTTCATCCACACGTACAAAGCTTTCTCTGTGTCGTTCGACTGGTAGAGCTTCAGTCCCTTCTCAATCTGCTGTTTGGTTTGGTCCTGACCCATTTCTGCTACAAAGTCCCACATAAAAAGTACCATCCGTTTGGCTCTTCGGCCCTCAGGGGAAGCGCAGCCGTACCTTTTAAGTGTGTTTTTGTGTCAGCGCATCAAAACATAAGAGGACTTAAAAAATCCACCACAGCAGAGACTTACTCAGTGATCCACAACAATCAATTTTGAGCACAAAGCGATGTGGGAAAAACTGCATCCACAGCTTGCGAAGTCCAGATTCCCAATGCTCATCATAATGAAGTAAGAATCACAAAACCATGACCTCTTAATATTGGAAAAACAACCTCTGTGCCCTCCGAAATCTGGGAAAGAAAAACGAAGGGGGGAAAAATGTGGCGCTAATAAAATAAGTCTCAATCCAAGGTGCAGGGAATGATCTCCCAGAATATCTGCTCCCTCCACGCCCGAGGGGGAGGAATTCTCTGTACTCTCACCACCCCCTCATCCTTCTCCTCCCTCCCACTGCGGAGCTGGTACAACAGCAGATGGCCTTGTCACTCTGGACCATGTGTCCTTGCTGGAATCCAGCTTCAGCCTCTGAAAAGATCCAAGGTCACAAAAGACACGGGTCCACCAATGTTCATTCCAAGACTAGGACCACTTTTGACAAATTCAACGGGCTCAAGCAAATCTGGTGACCCTTAAGATGAGAAATCTGCAAATATTCAGTTCCGAGGATTGACATCATGTGGACGAGTCTAAAAAAGGCCAGATATTTCACAACGATGAAGCAGAGGGAGTGAAGCGGTCCTCGTGGAGGGTGGTAGATCCTGTGGGTGGTTTTTTTAAGCTGCTGGTTTGCCACCCCCCCGCCCCTCAGGATTGGTGTCAGCAACTGATGCTTAGAATAGTTCACAAAGTCTGACATGGTATTTGTCTTGAGTTACAGAACTCCTGCTTCTTGACACACATCAATGGGATCGAATTGTCGGGTTCTCAACTAAACCTGGCTTTCTGCAGCCTTTCCACCCCCTTTACACAAAGCTCTGTGGATACAAATAGGGAGCATTTACTGCCTTGCCATTCACAAGATGGCTAATCTTACCAAAGCTAATCATCCGCTGGTCGTAAGTCACGACTTTATTATAACACTATTCCTGAAATGCTAACACGTTGCCTCAGCAGAATTTTTGGTCCTATGATGTATATCCTTCCGAAAGGCAAATCATGAGCAGCAAAGTATGATGTAGGATCTGCTCAGTGTGGTTTAATTGATAGACCGTTTAAAAAAGGTCGTTATGTTTGACCATTTTAATTTGAACTCGTGTCCTGCAGAGCAGAAGAAAGACAGCAATGGGTCAAGACTGAAGTTTTTTCATCTACATTTTGCGTTACTCATAGTCATGACAAAATACAAAATGCAACCATATTGAAATCCGAAGACAATTTACTATTTTACCACACATATATTTTCTTAATCTATATTTAATATATATATTTGATATTGTTGCATCCTTTGACGCTTTTACAGGTTCAACTGTTCTATAATGCTAATGGATTTGTTTATGGAATTGCATTTGTGATGTAAAACAATGGTTGATGTGAAGGCCTTTGCTAAAATTCATCCCAAAGGTGACTGAGGTAGTAGAGGTTGAGGTCATACCCAAACTGTTTCCACAAAATTGGGAGCCAGAATCATCCCAAATGTCTAGGTTGGCTGAAGCATTCAGTGTTGCAACTACGGTCTGACTTCTGGTGACCATCAAACTCTAACACGTCCATCAGATTGATAGGAGTCACTCCAGAAAACCACTTTTCTAGTCTAGTCTAGACTTCGCTCAAACGCATCCCAAAGGTGAATTATCAGGTAGAGGTTGGGATTACCCTTAAATTGTTTGGAAGCTGGAATTATCTCCAATCTCTTAGTTTGTTGAAGTTATTTTCAGTAGAACTAAGGGTTATGCTTGGCCAAAAAAGGTCAGACAACTACTGTCTATCTTCTGGCAACCACCAAACCCAAACATGTCCAGACTAGCAGGTGCCACTCCAGAAAACCACTGTTCTAGTCTTCACCTGACCCTTTGCATTGCTCTTAGTGATATGTGGCTTGGATGCAGAGACCCACCCATTCTTGAGCTAATGTGAAGGTCACAGGTAGTCATCACTGTAATATCGAGTAGTGAGAAAATGTCATGACTGGACTTGTACATGGGGCATCCTATTGCAGTAGCACACAGGAAATCACTGAGCTCCTCAGAGCTACCCAATCTTTCCCAAATGCAACCTACATTCCTAGGTTCATCGCATTTACCTGTGGTCATAGAATTAAGTAAAGCGTTGGAATTTGCCTTTTTGGACATTTCAGTAAATCTGAATGTATAATTGCTTGAATGACTGGTAAGTAAACATACAAATCAAGGTGATCTCATAAAACTGCAAGATGACACTCGACAGAAACGCTGACCAACAGTGGAGAGTACAACAAGGACGTTTATTTATTGAAATGTTATGTGGTGAACCTGCACAAACATGGACTGCTTTAGTATCTATTACAAACTGAACTTCTCCCACTTATCTATCACTGGGCAATAGATTACATTTTCAAAAAGGTGGTAAAGTAAAAATATTGAATAACACACGGTCTTCAAATGTTCAACATTAACTCCTCAAAGCTGTGTTGTATTGTTAATCTGAGGAACACTTGGTTATGTCTATGGTCATATATCCCACAACTGAGGTGAATTAATAAGACAGTGGTTATGTCAAATATCAACTTGGATGTAAATATTTTCAAAGCTTAACAAATAATATATTCCACTGGTGTTTGATTACAAAACTTACCCTGAAATGTTCCCCAAGAAATACAAATCCACTGATCTGACATTTGGGACAAACTAAACAAAGCAGTTTTTTTTTACAAAACTCAATCTGAACCAAGTCTAGTGTAAATACTGAATCAAAAGCATCATTTGGCCTTAATCAATAGGAAGCTTGTATCGCTCCCTCCAACTTTAACATCACAACTCTAACACATTACCGCAGTCACATGCATGACGTAACACCTCAAGCCAAAACAAACTGCCAGTTTGTGAGAAGAATTTTGATACCCTTGATAACAGAGACCACAGACGTGGCAGGGTTCAGCTTCAAAGTGTTTGCATCCCCTTTCTTGCATTTGTCCCTGAAAACATAAATGCAACCATTGCAGCTGGCAATTTTCCACAGAGATGGAACGCAGCTCCAAACTTCAGGGAAACGCAAGCGAGTGAAACTGTCCAGCAGAGGATTATAACACACCAGAGAATCTCCTTCTGCAACCACGAAGATGAGGTCCTTGTGAGCCGTGGCGTGCATGCACCCGGCAAAAGGTAACATGTACGGCTTAGCATGGCACTTCTGGGTGGCCGTGTCAAAGCACTGAATAAGTCTGGATGGTTTGGTAAAGAAGTCCATGTCATTTTCCTCCCCACCTAAAAGGTAAATGGTCCCTCCCAAATTGACCCCTGCTGCACCCGACACAGCTGTGTCTAGCTGAGAAGTCTCGATCCAGATGTTGTCCTTCACTGTGTAGTAGATGACTGCATTAGAGAGTGTGTCCTGGAGGGTCTTGCCCCCCAAGGAATAAATGGTATCCTCTGAGGACACCGATACTAATGTGTGCTGGAGTCGGTCCCGAGGCAGAGGGGCACACCGCTCCCAGTCCATCGTGTGCATGTTGCATTTCCACATGCGCCGTGGTATGGAACCTCCGACAACATATAGATCAGGGCCGTGCTTGCAGGCAGCGGTGATCTGGTGGCACAGGCTGTTCTGGCCACTCACGCTGATGGCATCATCCTCGTCACAATGAAGAGACACGGCCAATGAGTGCGTTCGCGTGTCTTCCTTTCCAATTAGGTAAATGTGCACCTTTTCACCAATTTCCTAAAACACCAACAAAATCAAAAATGAGAATGCAACATGAAAAGCCTGCATTTAAGCGTCTAAGCAAACCTTTAAGCTGTTTTGCAGCAGATCTGAATACTCCTCTCGCTCAACTTTGTTGTGGTTTATCCATGATTCTATAGCTGCGGTTGGATTTTGAGATGTTGGCACACCATCTAGGAGCCAGACACATACTTTAGACATTTTACTCCACTCTTTACCATTATACTCTTAGAAGTGATTCTGGGATGTATTCACAATGAAGCATCAACACTTTTATTTTAATGTTGAAATTTTCACATTTATTTTTATCATCTATTCAAATGCTTTTGATGAATGCAGCGCAAAATACACAAAAAAAACACCATTTATTTATATTCTTCATTCTTCCATATGAGATGAGTGTCACGCCATACAACATTTATTATGTTTGGATCAACACTGTCTTAATACACAAAAAGGAATTTTATATTTCAGTATATTTATCTCTATGTGACACACAGACAATTAGATTTGTGTTATAAAGATAAAACCAGTCTGCCGTCAAGAGCTCTCTGTAGCAGAATTCCATCCAGGATATCTCTGTTCATTCTGCATTAATCTAGCCCTAGTCTCCTAGGATAGAAAATGACTCCCCAACATGACTCTCCAACCACCCTGCTTGATTGTAGGCGTGGTTTTGGAAAGGTGACTAGCAGTGCCTAGTTTCCTCCATGTATACTGCCTGATATTAATGGCACATAAATTTCATCTAAACGTCCATCTGGCCACTCTTCCATGCAGACATAATTAGTGGAGTGCAGCAGAGTAGTTTCCTCCTAGAAAGTTCTCTTCTCTCCATGGATGAACACTTGAGCTCTCACCAATTGACTTCTGGGTTCACCAAAACACTTGAAAAGCTTTAGAAAGAGTCCCGAACTTCTTGCATTTACTGATGGTGTAATTGTGGTCGTTGGGACCTTGATAGCAGCAGAAAATGGTCTGTACCCATCTCCAGGTTTTGCTTCAATTCCTTTGTCTTCATGCTTGTTTTGTGCTCTGAAATTAATTGTGCCTTTCCAAATCATGTGTAGTAATGATATAATAAATTTACAATAGACGGACTCCAATTAAGCTGTAGAAACATCTCATATATGTGTAATGGAAACAAGATGCACCTGAGATCAACCTGTAATTTCCACACGAGAGCTAAGAATACTTATACGCATGTAACAAATCTCAGTATGGAGTTTTGTGTGCAGAAATCAAATGGATCCATTTAACTTTAGGCTGCATATTTGTTTCAAATGTTTAACCATTTTAACAATGATTCACCTTTAACAATGTCCATGAGAAGACACAGAGGCAAGTTCAGGAACTCATCTGTCTGGTGCAGCTGAACCAAGTGAATCTTGGCGCAGTGTTTGGCAGCTGTGTACAACTCTTGGTCACTGTGTCTGTCTGCCAGCCACATCACCTGAAAGCAAGCAAGGAAAAGAGTTAATGAGTTTCTAGTGTTTTGGATGATCTTCATTTCTGCAAAAACCACACCTGGAGGCAATTTCTCACATCCATAGTTCGTGAAAGGAAGCGAGAGCACTCTTCAAACAAAGCAGTGAGCTGATACATATCAGCCATCTCATAGGTGTCTTGCAGGTCTTCAACCCTCAGCTTTATCATCCCATGGTAGATGTAGTCCACGAGCGACTGGAAGACTACAGCACTGACGTCTTTCAGCTCAATGTTCCGATTATAAGCTTCCCTAAGGTTAGAGGTGAACATGGACCTGAAGAAGCTGCTTTGAGCAGAGAGCACCAGGCGGTGAAGTTGGAACTCTTTACTGTCCACAATTACAGTGACATCAGCAAAGAGCCCATCCTCCAGACACAGGTCCATGATGCTCTTCATAACACGGCTGGAATGGGAGCGATCTGTGAAGGTGTAGCCCTGGAAGTAGTTTTCATCCCCTGAAAGACCTCCAACATTGCTTGCCCCGTCCTCATTGGGATCCATGACAGCTCTGTTCTACAGCAGCTTCGCCCGGATTGTAGATGAATGGCTCTGTTTCAGCCAAGACTCGGATGAGAGCATTTGCATAACACTGGCAGATTTAAAGCTAGATTCATAACTTTAGTCACATCTGTACTTTGAATCGTAACATTGAGTCACGTGACTGCAATGTTACGATTTGTAGACAATGCTAACAAACGATCTGATTAGACTATTTACATTCCGCCATTCTACATATAGGTCGAATTAATAACTGTAAAGCACAGCCGGGTCCACAAAATATTACGTTTGCTATTAGCGGTATAATTTATTACATAAATCTTTACTATACCAGAAACCGCTTGTGAAAGAAGGAAATAGCACGTTACGTCGCGCTGACATGACGTCACAGCACGTCAGATTCAACTCTATGCTGCCCCAGTGTGTTGGAGGCCTGTCCGTGCATTGCAAATCGAAGAAAAAGCTAGTATAGAATAGGTAAATAATTTTATCACAGTAAATTTCACATTTCGCTTTTTTTCCAGTCAGTTGAGGAAGTAATAAACAGCACATAATAAAACCAGAACAAGTTATTTGTATTCCCTGGTGGAAAGTCCAGCACCACCAGCTCAAGTTGTTTTTTGAAGAGGATAGTTGCTTTAAATTGGACACTGTTTGCTCAAAAATACTAAATACGATTAATTTTGAATGCACTGGTATAAAGTGGCTGTAACACTTTGATTAAGGTTTCAGGTTGGCTTCTGTTTTTACCTCAGCAAGCTCCAGTTTGGCTCTAATGTTCTTTTTCCAAAGGAGGGAAAAATGTGACACACAAAAAGACAAGTCTCTATTCCAGGAATCCAGTTTGCCCGAAAGAAAGCAAGTAGCTTCACAAAGGACACCTTTAGTTTTTATGAAAATGTTGACTAAAATGAAAATTATCTATGCTGCTCTGTATCTCGTTTGCTTCAAGGAGTACTGGAATTGTTCAGGTAAAAACTTGACTTGCTCTCCTTCTGTTTTAGTACGTTGTGTTTTGGTATAAACTTAACCCCATTCAATGATTTTAAACCTTAATATTTGTAAAATGTATTATTGTGCAGCTGTTCTGCATGGTGTGTTCAAACCTCAGGAATTCATCAGGTCTGAAAGTGAAGCCTTGCTGATGTTTGAGGTACAACTTCATTTACAAAATCATCCAAAAACAATTCAGTGATGAGACATGAGAAATGATTTGTTAGACTGAACCAATGCATTATTTTAAGGATTTTACCAATGCTTAGAACATTCTGAAATATCAGTGTTTTTATTTTATCTAATCTTCAATAACTTGTAAATTATTTTTTATTGCAGTTTTTATTGCGAGGCTTGGAGCTTGATATGGACAATAACATTGTGATGTTGGATCCAGAATTGGCATCCATGCGGCAAGGCAGAGTTTTTTTATCCCTTATAAACGACAGTGTTCCAAAGACCATACCTGCAATGGAGAAGTTTCTATTTGCGCTGGAGGAAGACGCATCATTCACTAAGGCCCATTTTGAGACCCTTGTCCTTGGATCCATCTACTCAGCTTACCAAGCCCGGGTTCTGAGAGTGGAGACAGAGCAGCAGGCCTGGACCAAAATCCTTGGTTGTCTTGCCAATCTCACTTTGGCTCAGCTACACAAGTCTTATTGACAACGTGCAAGCAAGAGATTTACTCTTAATTATATAACTTTACATATATTTTACCAACAAAGACATTTCATTAGAAGTGTAGAAAAGTAGAAACGTTTATTTTGAACACTTTTTGTGATACCAGAAGGCCACTAGTGCTGACCATTGAGAACTGAGGCCTGCTGTTAACTCTCACTTTTTCTTTAGGTTTGTCTTGGTCTTGGTTTTTGCCTTGGTTTGAGCAGATGAGGTTTTTTTCTTGAGCTTGGAGTCACCGTCGTCATCATCACCATCATCAGGAGGAGGTCTTCTGTTGCTCGGCCGAGATCTGGTACATCCCGCTTGACCTCCTCGATTACCCTCATGCTCTGCTTTCCTCTGAACATTACTTAGCGTGTCTTCTCCATTCCAGATCAAAATGTTATACCCTGTAATCAAAGTATATGACATTTAATGTTGACTCAAATATAACACTATGATGGTGATGATAAACTAAAATGTTATTTTACCCATTCCTGAAGCCAGCACATTCCCTGCTGGACTGAACTTGTTCAGCTGAAACATATCCATGTGAATTATTAAGACTGCATGCAATTGTCTACAATCAAATATATTCACATACATCCGTTCACTGCCAATATAATAAAGGCCTGAACAAAATCAATGAGGAATCAGAGACGTGAACATTTTTTTTACATTTTCAAATAAAGCTGTGCAATCATTTCATGGGATTTTGAATCAAGACACCGAAAAGCACAAGCTGATGGAGGAATCCTGAAAGCGGTTGACTGTTGCGCTGCCTGCGAATCCTGATGTGAAGAAAGAATGAATCAAGCTATTTGCCATCATTTTACAAGGCCATTCCTCTACGATCCAGACACAGCTTTGACCTCATCAAAGTCAACCTCCTTCCCGGTTTTTGTGTGAAAACGTTCTATTGAAATTACATTGCCATACAATGTTTATCCTACCATTAAACAGGAGGACCCCCCCCCAGACTATCACCAGCTCTTCCAAGAAAAGTAAAAATGCTAATATTTCCATTGATATTTTTTTGCAAATAATCTAGGGGCTGCGTTTGCATCCAAGCGGAGTTGTTATGCAGAGGTACAATGTTGCTAAATGGAGTTTCATAAAGAAACATAACATGTACTGTTTGAATGTAGAGCTTGAAGTAAAACCTGGCAAACAGTGGCCACCTCTGATGTTGTGACACATTAGTCTTACAAATAGAAGCATGTGATTGGTCCCTAAAGGATTCCGCTGCATTAAAAAAAACAAAAAAAAACACCAAATATTTTATAATATGGACAAAATATAGAAAAGTCTTACTGATATGATCCCGCCAGCGTTGGGGTCTCTGAGCTGATGCACAAGCTCTCCACTGATACTATCATAAATGTCAATGGTTCTCTTGTCATTGGCTAACACTTGATCATCTGGGTAGCGTCCTGCCACAATTAGGTCATACATGGGATGCCAAGTTGCCTATGAGCAAAAAGGGAAGGAAGCTAAAAAAATGCAATAGTAGAAGTCTTTATGAAAACTTGACAAGTTTCTGACCTTTATGGGTGTCAAGTGCTGGAACTGGCGATGTGGATGAATGATTATTTGATCCGGTTCAGACCAGTTGTATGAGGAGTACACTCTGATCTGGTTCCTTTGATCTGTAGTTAATAGTCTGGTACTGTCTGTTGGATTAAAGTATGCTGAAAAATAGAATATTAATTTTGATTTATTTACTTTACCGTAGAGACCTTTAAATAAGTTCCCCCTTTTACTCTTACCAGAATTGACTGGTTTTTCATGGGGCATCTCAGCTATGTAACTGCTCCGGTCTTTCATGTTCCTGAGGTCCCACAGCTTGACCGTGGTGTCAACAGAGGATGTAACCATCAACCAGTCACAGCGAGGGTTAAATTCTGCATGAGTCACTTTGGCTTTGTGCAGCTTCTCTTTGAAAATCTAAAAAGAGTAAAAAGCCATGACAAGCATCAGCAAAATGAAAGTCTTATGACTGTTTTTATTAACTTTATTATTGAGGAACTCTTGTTTTAATAATAAAAAATAAGATCCGTATGATTCCTTGACTTAAAAAGACTTTGTTAAAGTGTGCTGTTAAAACCATAAAATATGGTTTGGTTTTATGATATGACAAAAAAGTCATATTATTATAAATATATAGTTAAAATATAAACTCTAAACTATTACAACAAATTGTATAAATAATGTTGTAGGTTTAATTAGTCACACATAGGGATTGAACAATGAAACTGAAACATTCACTAATTTTGCAAATAATAGGAGACAGATGCCTTGACTTCTTGAGATCTATCACACAATTCAAGTGGATTAGATATGGATTTATAAATTACAACTTTCTACTGGGTTTGTGTCATGTTAAGATAAGAGCATCTAAACTTTTCAAGGATTTTATCAAAATTGATACAATATTTTATGTTTTAAAAGGTTATCAAATATTTGAGTCCAGTGTGAGCAACCACTGCATTCTATAATATATATACACTATATAAACTTTATCCTACTGACCTCATGACCGTCTAGGCCAAGGAGAAGAACTCTTCCAGTATTGTCCCCAGTCACAAGCATCTGCCGGCTAACACTCACATCCACACAGCAGTACCAGAAACTAGGAAAAAGAGCATTATTTTTTTTAAGAAACATAATTTACCATTTATACACATTAATATGAAAAGTCTATTTCTTTTTAAAATAGAAGTTTTACAAATGTGACCAATAAATGTGACAAATAAAAACTAGCTTCACAGACAACCCAACAATGACAAGACAAAGTTAACAGAAATAAATTCACGACAAATCACACGATAACGGTCCTCACCAAAGATCATGGTGGTCATGGCCACAGTCTGGGGTTCGAGACAATATCTGACTTTGGAGGCCCTCAAAACTCTGCACAGTAACTGTGCCATCACCAGAAGCTACAAAGACTTTGGATAAATCAGTAGGGTAGAACTTCATCTCCCCAATAAAATCCCCAGCTCCCTTCTGCATAAACACAATGGATAAACATTAGCCTTTTATTACCGTACACAACACAGCACCCATTTAATGACCAATAAGGCAATTGTTGGAATAGCAAATCAATACAAACTAAATATAAAACTGTAACCTATTCCTAAGATGTTATCCTTTGAACCAGACATATGGTTTATCCAACTAAATACCAACCAGGAAATTGAAACTAACACTGCCAATATTCACTGCCAAACGTTAAGTAGACCCTCCATCTCATACAATTAAAACTGACTACAACGTAAATGCTCGGCTTTAAAAAAAAAACTAAACAACCACCACAAGAAGAACTTAAAAACAAGACACATTTAGTAACTGTAAATGTCTGTAGTTTTAAAAAGAAATTGGGAGGAAATATATTAGGGGTAAGGAAAGAACTTTCTTACTCCCAAGAATCACTTTTCGCAAAGACTTGAATAACTGATCCGTTGAAATCCCGAAGGGTGGTAGCACCCCAGATAGACGAGACGAAGAGCTGATTGGTATTGAATTGGTTAAACTTCATGCCTGTTATTGCATCTCCGGGACCCATCTAAATAAACAATGGTGAAGTAAACGTAAGTCATCAAACAACAAAAATTACTATTTAGAACCAATTTCACAAAAAAATTGAAGATGAGTTGATACCAAACTGCCAAACGTATTCACTCATTCTTAAACTTAATGACAACATAGAACATGTTAAAATTAAAAGGATTAATCACCAAACTGTTCCCAAAATGTTGGGAACAAACTGATCACTGTCTTTGCTGACTTTGGTTTCTGCGCTGGTGTGTTGAATTGGAACAGGAAATAAAATCTAATATGCTGAAAAATTGAAGGTACCGGTAGAGTATACACATACAGATAACTAGCAACCGTCAAATCAGACTCGTCCATCTGAAGTCAGGCGAAGAGAACATGTCTTCACTGCTCTAGTCCACTGGTGGCATGATCTACACCATTACATCAATTGTTTTGCACGTCATAAACAGAGCTACAATGATGCACATTTATTAAGCTCTCTACACACTGTTCTTGGACTATACAGTGTTAGGAGGTCTGCAGTGATTGAATGTAGGAAGTGTAAACAGAATATGAACTTTCATGGGGTTTTTTTTCCTCAGTATATGTTGACATAGCCTTACAGAACTTATTTAGCGCCCAACTGCTTCCACTGTTTACAAAGGAATATTTAGTACAGACCTGTCCAACCAGACTTGTTGGCATGTTTTCATAGAACCAGACTGGAATAACCAGGGATCCTGAGAATGGCCCATGTTAAAATGCATAGGTGTTGGATTTAAACCCCATTGGTTATGGAAGTCATTTGAAGGATAAGTGAATACATTTGACAAAGGAGCATATGGTACAACAGACTATTCATTCATTATTCTTCAAAGGCATGTAATAAAATATCAAGTTCTGATATTCAAAAAATGATAAATTATGAGTGAACAAAAACAAGAATTATTTAGGCAAAAATTACGGCCCCTAATTCTTTTTGGAGGGCAAATTGTGTACTCCATCTCACCCCTTGTATGAAAGTAGTCTTATTCAGCACATCAAAGTCCCACAGGACAATGTCTCCACCCTTGGAGCCCACTGCCACTGTGCTGGGATGAGTGGGGTGCCATTCTAGACAAGTGACCCTTCTGTCAAAAGGGCTGGCAGTCCGGTGGAGTTTGTAGGTTTTGAGAGAGCGAATGAAAGGCTCTTGTAGACACTGGAACACAAATAAACATCATTTCATGATAGAATTGTCAGACATTAGCAATAATGTTGTGTCAAAATGGCACAAAAAAAAAAGGTTGAAGTAGTAACGATATTGAAAATGTTGTGCAAAAATACAGATAAATTTGAGCATGCCCCTTGACTAAATTCCTTCCAATTTAGTAAAAACATGACCGTGCCTTAAAGTGGATTAAAGTTGGTCTGAAATCACATCTTCCAGGTGTGTGAACAGAAATGTGGCTTTTCGCTCTGGTGGTGTAGGGTTTATTGAGCTCGACACATGCAGGATGCTTGTGTAGCACAACCCAGGTTTGGGTCCTGAACCGTGAGTCAGTTCATGTCTACATACTGTCTACATCTAGTGATTTAGATTTAAATTTGTTAGTAGTACCATAGGGTATATGGGTATGGTTCCGTATTTGAAATGGCCACCATGCATTATGCAGTTTTCCCATCATTTGAAGGAGACTGCACTGTCAAAACCCCACTAAAAATGAAAAATGTCATAATATTGTAATTACCTGTCGCAGTTGAGCTTGAATGCTCTGTCCCAAGGAGTTTTGGTAAATGTAGTGAAGGATACTTTTTGGGCCCACTTTCCTTTGACTTCCTGTCCATTTTACACTTGCTTGTATATATGTTTCTAACACAATACACATATAAACAAAATGTAACGTTTTATTTATTTTATACGTTAAGATTTTCGTTTAGTGTGTTTACTTACACACTAGTTATAAAATAACATGTTTACATGTTGAAAAGGGGTATTTCTGGCGTTACTCACCGGCTTTTCTTGATGCCTTGTTTTGCTTGACTTTTAGGTTTTTGGACAGAGACTGTGGTGATGCTTCATCTTCTCGTTTACTGGAGCTGCTACTTTTCCTTGATGAGGCCAAGTCTTTCCGAGCTCTTCCTCGCGCCATTTAAATCGTCTTTCTGTTTGAATTAGCTTGACAGACACTGTAATTCGAATGTGCCATCTGTTGTTATTGTGTTGCACGTGGAATTTCAAACAACAAGTTCAAGCTTTAATCGAGAAACTGTTTTCTTACCTTTAAAACGTATTCTTCACTCCCGCCATGAGACCAGGAGATCAACAACCCTGCACGTGCACACTGCACAGAAGCGCCTGATTGGCTGCTCATTGGCCACATGCCGTGACGTATGAGACAGAGGTTTTGTAACCGTTGAGTGGGTGCGCCACTCCTCCGCTAGGCGGCGGTCACACTAGCAAACTCAACTTGCATTACCAGACTATGGGTTAATCATGAATTGACCTTCTATATTGTCCACAAATTAAACATTTACTATGTGTTTGTCTTTTGTATAACATAAATAAATAATTTAGCCGAAACTGCCCTCAGTGTGTCATGAAATATGTGTTAAAAAAAAACAACAATGACGGCAGCTATTTTTTTTATTAGTTTTAGTGGTAGCAGTTATTTTGTTGTAACGGTAGTATTTAAATATTTGTTATATTTATTTATTTATTTTTTAATTTCCATGGTTGCAGAATTACTAATCCTGTTAAAATGTATTTATTTATTTGATGGTATATATACACACAAAGTAAGATTACAATCAACACTGCATACTTGTGCCAATGGTAGTAATAGAGTAGTGGATATAGTAGTCGTGTTTATTTATTATTTGTTTGTTTCAGTAAGAGTGCTACAGCGAAAGGAGGCTAAACCTAGAACAATAACATCCTTTTTGAAGGAACTCCACTGGTGGGTTGTTCAAAACATCTGGGAGATCTAACCAAAGATCATCTGTTTATGTAA
This sequence comes from Danionella cerebrum, assembly GCA_007224835.1. Classification (NCBI taxonomy): domain Eukaryota; kingdom Metazoa; phylum Chordata; class Actinopteri; order Cypriniformes; family Danionidae; genus Danionella; species Danionella cerebrum. The sequence continues at coordinate 58,165 of SRMA01026851.1, read as the reverse complement.
GTTTTCTCACACGCTTCTGTCTCTTTATGTAATCCCAGACACATCCAGAAAATCTTGTTCTTTACACTGAAGACAGTTCGTAATGATTTTGGCTGTGTTTTGTCCTCTCCAACTACATTTGCAGAAATGCAGCCCCAAACGTTCGAGGAACCTCCACCATGCTTCACTGTTACTTGCAGAGACTCACTACCTTTATGCATCTGCCGCTATTTGTTTGCACCGAGTTCCTATTGTTGATGCTGTAAAACTAACCTCATGTCTTGTTATCATTCGGCGGAGTTTGGCTGTTCTTCGCACAGTTTGAGCCTCCTACACAGCTGTTTTAGTTTCAGTGTATGACTGGGTATTATGTGTGACTTTAATGATCATTAATAACTATCTGATACAGCAACATCCCTGTTCACCCCTGTAAGAATGTATACTGCTTTGAATGTTTTTTTTAATTTTGTAAAATGATGTCCCAAATTAAAACTTCTTGCTCAAAATGAGTCCCTTAAGGGTTTCCTTTATGGGGCTTACAGTGGGAACGAGTGGTGCGTCTTGGACACGGCGCCTTCAAAAGCAGAGAAGCTGAACCAATCAGAGAAGCGCAGGGACTCACAGCTGACAACGAAAACAAAGAAAGGCATGTTTTCCTCAGAGTCTGAGGACTGGCCTCGTTCTCACTGTCTGGAGGGAAACCTCAAACACTCTCTGCTCAAAAACATCTCCATCTCACGGTAAGTATACGAACCCCGAACTACTGGAAATTAACAAATGGGTTTACGATTCAAAAGGTCACCGAAACGTTGTTTACCTCACTGAGTCTCAATTAGCCTAAGTTAGCTAATTTATAGTCCACACATTTGTTCACTTTGAGCATTTTATTTAATGCAAGCATGTTTTTCTAGTGTCCCTAACTTGGTTTCAGTGTTCTCCCTTCACCTGAAATAGTTTGTTCACTTTAATGCGTTGTACAGTATATAAAGTGGTTTACAATCCTTTGCTATTTTAATATGAAAGTTTGTTTTCCTAACTTTTAGGCTGATTTAAAAAAATCTTTACTAAAATGCTTGTCTGACTAACATTTGTCAGATTAATCCAGTATAACAGTACAATCCTGTAACTATTCTTTTAATGCTAAATAGACTATGCAGATTTTTAGTTATGACAAATATGGGTTTAATGATTAAACTGTTTAGTAACTTTGCAGCTACAAAGTTTATGGCTCAGCTTTCATAACCTCTGTTCATATTCAGCTTTTAAAGTTTGTTTGACCAATAATGTGTCCTGCAACTCCCAGTTGCATTTCAAATGTTTACTTTTACTCAGTATCTACCCTGATGTAAATGTGCTGTCTGTGCTAGAAGGTCACTGTGAATAGAAGACATCAGAAAAGAAAGCAAACCTAGGATCTCTGTAGATGGCGAATGGTCTCTTCATCTTCTTATAGCTGCTTCCTCTAATATGCTCAACCTCATCAAAGTACCACAGGTTTTAACCATCAATCAGGTTCCCAAAGTAAGTTAGATGGGTGCAGATTGAATGGTAGTCTGTTAAATTCAGGAATGTGTTGTGCAACCATTGAGTTGTCATTTATTTCTCTGCAGGTCTTCCATGAGGATGGCATCATTTCAGGGTATCGTCACCCATGCAGCTCTGCCAAGGACTGTGTGCTCAGTCTTTTCCAACTTACAAATGAAACCCTCAATATTTGGACACACTTTCTGCCGACATGGTAAATACATTTTTGACATTCTTTTTATGCCAAATTTAAAACAAATTAGCTCACTGTTCTATTTACCGTAATATTAGGGTTGTATCAAGGGGCTTAAACCATTTCCAAAACTCCATTTTGATGAATTTCAGTAAACATGTTTTCTTTAGCACAAAAGTGGTTTGAGGGAAAAAAAAAGTTCTGTTCCAAACTTTCATAAAGCATACAAAAAAAAAAAATTAAAATCCAAATTTTTATAACTAAAGATTTATTTTAAAATCTGTACATTTTCCCCCAAAAACGTGATAATTCCATTGCCCTAATTTTTTCCAAAACGCTACAAATCCAAATAATCACAATAAATCTATTCTCTTCCAAATTACTTCGGTAAAAGTATCAGAACCCACGCGCAGCTATTGGACTCACTGCTCCGAAATGTGGAGTTATCTATTTCCTGCTCAAGTGATTTTTGCATCCCGTGGTCTCTCTTTTCACTTCCCGGTGACTTTGGGACGTCTCCATTGGACTTTATTGACTGTGATCAACTGGAAAAGGGCCTGATTCTGTACCATCTTCATGGAAGATGCGGGCATTTTTACACCTCCTCAGCACCTCATTTTCTTTGTGCTGATTGACTTTTCACCTTTTGTAAACTTTTTGATTCTTATTAGAACAGTACATGGGTAGTATAAGTCAGGTTTGGGTGTCCTACATCTGTACCAAGTTTCTTCTCCTCTCAATGTTTTTTTTTCAGGTTTTTTCTGTGGAAACTGCTGACTGTAGTGCTGGTGCAGGGGAACTGGCAGGATCCCTTCATCTGGCCCCTCTTACTGTTCCTTCTGTCATGCTGCGTGTACCCACTGGCTTCCAGCTGTGCTCACACCTTCAGCACCATGTCTGAGCGGGCTAGGCACATCTGCTTCTTCTTCGATTACGCAGCTCTCAGTTTCTACAGCCTTGGTATGTTGAGAACACTAAAAAATCTAAAATATGTGTTTGAGTCAGAAATGGTGAGCCCTGTACTGTCTATGGTATCAATATTACTCCCACACGTGACTTGACATTGATAAAACAAAGTAAAAAGACAAAGGGTTCATATAAAGCGTCTGCTCCCAGTTGCCTTAAGTTGCCAGTCTATGAATTGCATTTCAGTTACTTCCTTATTTCTCAAGGAATGGTAGGAGGGAGCTTCTTAGTTTGAATTTCCATGTAACCTCCTTTTTTTTTTGTGCATTGTGGTCTAACAGGTTCTGCCCTCACATACTCTTCATACTCGTTTCCAGACCAGTGGGTGAATGGCACGTTTCACAAATACTATGTTACTGTGGCTGTTGCCAACTCTGTTATCTCAACTTCTCTTGCCTGCTATTCACGGTATGATCCAGAGTGAACATGATTGCTATGAACTAATTACATTTTTTTAGATGTTATACACATTCTAAATTAATCTGATTTTGTGGTTTTAGACTTGGCCTACCATTTTTACAGTATAATTACCACAGCGTTAAAAGGTACATTTTGATTTTCCGTTCAACTTTGATGTTTGCTTCATAATAATGCTTCATAATTCTATTTGTAGGCCTTCAGGAAACATAAACCAGACACTCTGCAAAAGTCTACGGATAACTGCCTTTGTTTACCCATATCTCTTTGACAACATCCCCATATTTTACAGAGTAAGTGACTCATTTGATCTGGTCCTTTTTCTATTGTTTTGTCTGTATTTGAATTCCAAGTGGTGGCACAGTGGTGTAGTGGGTAGCACTGTGGCCTTCCAGTTAGAAGGTTGTCATTTTGAGGCTCGCTGGTGACCTTTCTGGAAGGAGTGTGCATGTTCTCCCTGTCCCTTGCATGGGTTTCCTCTGAACAATCCCAAAAACACGTAGTTAGGTTAATTGAATAATCTAAATTCCCCCTTAGGTGTGAATGTGTGTGTGAATGTTGCTTTGCGATAGACTGGCGGCCTGTCCAGAATGTACCCCCGCTCAATGTGCGCTGGAGATGAAAATGAATGAATTCCAAGCGAATCAGCACTGTGATGCAGTGATTAGCTCTGCTAGCTCTTGTTCGATTACAGCCATGTGCCTGTCTGAGTGGAGCTAGGCTTTTGCAAATATTATTCAAAGGTAGTAACTAACCACTAATGGAAAATGTAGCAGAATTAGAGCACTGGGATGGGATGATCGGCAAAAGGAGGCTGCAGATGCTCAGAAGAGATGGTGCAGAGCTGCAACGTCACACGTCACAAACTTGTTGGGATCAAGTAATAGACTACAACCAAATTTAAAACAAGAACAGACTATTTTTTTACTGTTTATCAAACCTGTAAACATGGCCAAAATATGTTTTAGTAATAACAATAATAGGTGCTTAAGTATTAGGGTTGGGTTATTTACCATTATCATGGGAATAATCGGCTTCACAACCTAAATAAAAAAAGCACCTTCAGCCTCACTTAGGTTACCTGATTAGATTTAGCGTTACAGAAATTACAAATCAATAAAAAAATTTCAAAAGCAGTTCTTAATTTTTTTGAAAAAAGCGCCTAATGTAAATTATTGACATTTTCAAGTTTAAAAAGGAAAGCCCCAAATAATGGAAATTTTAAGTACCGGTACTTTTGACTAATTTTAGTCTTTTATTTTGTAGATTTTTGTGTGCGTTGGAGAAAGCTGCACTGTCAACAAGGCCAATTCAGTTCACTTTCAGCACATATCCCTGGCGTTCTTCACAGGATTTCTATTTGCCACACACTTGCCTGAGCGCTTGGCTCCTGGAAGTTTTGACTACATAGGTACAAATCTGTCCATTTTGTTAATTCGAAAAGTAATTTAACTTTGTGACATGTTTGTTTAGTACCTTCTGTTTCTTTATTTCCTGCATATTTCAGGTCACAGTCATCAGCTCTTCCATGTGTTTGCTATTATTGGCACATATTTCCAGATGACTGCCATTGAGCTTGACATGGCTGCAAGAAGAGAATGGCTTTATGCTCATTTGACACTAATCACTCTTTCAAACACGGTTGGTGCTGCATTGTTTGGAGTGCTGGGTGGACTTTGTATAGTCTATGTGTTTGGTTTTGCACTATTCTCCACCAGGGGTGTGAAACACAAGGAGGTTTGAAAGTGTTACCTTTTTAAAAGTAAAAATCTATGTATATATTGAAGTTATTTGTACTTAAAAGTTAACGTTTCCATTCCAGCTGATTAATTAGAGGGCGAAATTTTGATTAATGAATGCTGTTGTAATTTTTGCTGTTTCTTATTTTTTGCTACATTTACAGTTGTGTCAGTAAGGTTTCAAAGCAAATGTACTTGTTTTGATGCCCAACATTTTCACTTTATATGTTATTTATACAAACAGACCTTTTCTAATTACACTTCTTCTGAAAATGTATTTATATTTTATTGTAAAATAAACTTTCAAGAAAATTCTGTTTGACTTATTTATTTCAAAATAATTTCATGCTTATAACTAACGTTGGTTCATAGCTTTTGTGGATATACAACCAAATCATGAGTTTAATTAAATGTTCCAAATATTTCGTTTAACAGACAACATATTCAGAGCTTGTTTATTTGTACCAAAATAGAATATAAAATTCGTGATTGTATAATAATTTCAATATATATTGAAAACAATTTAATAGTAGGTAAATTCAGAATGTAAGGCTGTAATGAACATTACTTTTTAGGCTTTATATACGAAAACCTATCTCTTCTTTATCTGGTAAAATAAGATATGTCTTATATAAGAAACGTCTTTAATAAGACACCAGTGTCGGTAAAATATTATAAATTTGTTAATTATTTTAGTATTGTGTTGGAAATTCCTCACAGCATTTACAATCTCCCCACTGTGATGATTATTTCTATTAAAAGTAAATTTGCTTTGCGACTGTAAATAAAGTTTTCAACGGTGAAACAAAAGGAACCGTCAATCGCTGCACCGGAAGTTGTCATTAGCATTGTGTGTGCGGTTTAAAGGCGGGATATCCGCTTTTCGGACTGCATGAGCTTGGTGATTGGTCAGATTCGAAAAATCAGGCTGTGACGCTGTAGTGAGGGAACGTTTGAACTTCGAATTTTGTGTACGGACAAGACGGAGGCAACGGCGTCCTGAAATCAAACTAAAACATCTCAGGATGATCAGGCAAGCGTGAGTGTTTATAATTTCCTCCTCCACTTGAAACTGATTGTTAAAAAATGTTAAGCTGTAGTTTGTGAACAAGTCTAACGTTACCGAGCTAGCTTTAGCTCGTTGTCCAGCTGCAACGGTTTAGTTGTTAATTATCCGTGCTTTGCATTATACGTTTAACTCTTCCTCCGAGTCCTTAGTTTGTTCTACATGTTTATTATGTTCCGGTAACTCGTGCAAAGATCATAATTTGTGTACGTCGAAAACTAATGATAACGTGTTTTTCTAAATCGTTGGTTGACATCACGTCTTGTTTAGCCTAATGCCTTAAATTAAAGGTTATCGTTTGTCCGTTTTTTTACTTTAAGTTAAAACTTACTTTAACCTCAAACCGAATGTTCTGTATTACAAACTTTTTGTTGCAGGAAGGGCAAAACCCCCCGCCGCCCTCCTCCTAAAAAGACTTCAAATAACCAGAAGGACCCTGTTGGAGTATGTTTTAGCTTATTGCAAAATTTAGTCATGGAAACATAATGTGAAGTATGTTAAAGCAACACATATATTCTGACAGGTGTATTGTCGTGTGCGTCCACTGGGTGACGACGATGAGGAATGCTGCATCGAGGTTATTAGCAATACCACCATTCAGCTCCATGCCCCTGATGGACTTAAAGCCAACAGGAATGGTGAATTTAAAGAGGTGTGTTCACTTATTATTCGCAAAAAGCACATGATTTTTTTTTTTTACTTGTCCTGGTAAATCTAGTAAAAATCAAATCCTATTTCTGAATGCTCGCTATGAACCATTCAAAGAGTTGCTGCACAATTTTTGTGTTAAATTCTGTTTAAACCTATTTTTTTTTTCATTATTTTCCCCAGACACAATATTCTTTTAAGAAAGTGTTTGGAATCAAAACGTCCCAAAATGAGTTATTTGAAGATGTTGCTAAACCATTAGCAGAAGACCTCATTCATGGAAAAAATGGTAAATATGCTTTTTTTACTATTGTTATATCAAAATTGAATTTGATGTAATGGTACTTTTCTTTTTAAACTAGGTCTTTTGTTCACGTATGGCGTCACGGGCAGTGGTAAAACCTTCACAATGACTGGCTCCCCAGGTCAAGGTGGACTGCTTCCACGTTCCTTGGACATGATCTTTAACAGCATCGGTCCTTACCAGGCCAAGCGATATGTGAGCAATTTGTAGAGCAAGTTTTTTTTTTTATTTTTCATTCCTCAATGTTTGATTTAAATGGACTTCTGTTTCAATAGGTTTTCAAGCCGGATGACAAAAATGGCATGGAAGTGCAGAATCAAGTTGATGCCCTCTTGGACCGACAGAAGCGAGACAGTCAGACAACTGTTCCAAAAACACCTACAACAAGGTTAATGAAAATGTAGCAAGGTTCTGTTACCTGCTCTGAAACTAATATGTCATTAGCTAATCAAATTACATACATTTTTAGGAGAATTGACCCTGAGTTTGCTGACATGATCAGTCCAGAGGAGGCCTGTAAAGCTGAAGGAGTGGATGAGGACAGCAGCTACAGTGTTTTTGTGTCTTATATTGAAATTTACAATAACTACATCTATGACCTCTTGGAAGAGACTCCATTTGACCCCATCAAACCAAAGTAAGTATACCATTTTAAAAGTTGTATTTGTATTTCTTTTAGGCTTTAAAATCATGATTATTCAGATGGAGGAAGATTTGACCATTTTATTGTTGATTGTAAGTGTAGTAGTCACAGGTGTTGGTAACGATGTTGGTATTTATTGCTTCAGTTGAGCAGATCAATGATATATTAGTTCATTTTAAAGTGCTTGGGTTTTTGCTTGAAATGTTGGTATTTTAAATGCTGTTCTGAGTGGCTGATGTCTGTCATGTCAATATGTAGTACTGATATGTCATGACTGCAGGTGCTTTGCTGCCTTGACCTATGTGGTAGTATAGGTGTTTAAATCTTTTTTTATTTAATTGCAGCTCCTAGGTTGTAGATAAACACATTTTGTGTTTTTGTTAGGTGGAATGGTACAGGCACACCTCTGCGAAACAGCATTGACTTCATGTACGTGGCCAGTGAAATCCATTCAAAGATGGACTTGCTTCCCTTTAGATTAATCATATTTCTTCCCCCGTGGTGGCTATGTGCATTCTGTTTTTTTGCTATTTTGATGTCTGTGCTTTTGTCTTGCGCTTTTTATTTTGCTTGCAGAAAGTCATATATGAAAGGCTGTGCTATTTGGCTGAGAACAAAAAAATACTTTGTGCTGTTTCAGCAAAGTTAGTTATTTTTTTTTTTTATTCTAGACCACCACAATCCAAAATTTTACGTGAAGATCAAAATCACAACATGTATGTGGCTGGCTGCACCGAGGTCGAGGTTAAGTCCACAGAGGAAGCCTTTGAAGTCTTTTGGAGAGGTAATCTTCTGGGAACTAGACATTTTTTAAAACTTGCATGCAGAGCTATTGTGTGAGTTGCTTTGTTTTTGGCAAACAGGTCAGAAAAAGCGAAGGATTGCAAACACACAACTGAACCGTGAATCCAGCCGCTCTCACAGTGTGTTCATTGTTAAATTGGCACAAGCGCCACTGGATGCAGATGGAGATAATGTGCTTCAGGTAAGTCTACATTTTACGTTTCAAAATTATGCTCATCAAAGCATAGCAAATGTTATGTTTTTAAAATTGCAATGTGAATGCCCTTGGTAATATGGAATTAAAAGTTTAGTCACCATCTGGTGGCCAACCAGGATTTATCAAATTCAGTTCATTCAAACAACTTTTCTAAAGCTTTGATTTATTCACGGTGGATTATTGGCCATTTAACAGAAACTGGGTTAAGACCAGAAGTGAATTTGTGCATTTCAACAACTCAATCAGAATTGTAAACATTGGCAATGTGTTGACCATACATCTTCCAACAATGTGTTGACCATGAAAAAAACAACATTTTTTTTTATTTTAAATTCTTCAGGACAAGAGTCAGGTAAATGTAAGCCAGTTGTGTCTGGTAGATCTGGCGGGCAGTGAACGCACAAGCAGAACCCGAGCAGAGGGAAACCGTCTCCGTGAAGCAGGTCAGGATGTGGTACAATCCTGATGGGTTTTTTTAAGACTATTTTAACTTTGTTAAATATAAAAATTTTGTTTTTCTCACAGGCAATATAAACCAGTCTTTGATGACTCTGCGCACATGTATTGAGGTGCTGAGGGAGAACCAGATGTGTGGTACCAATAAGGTATGTTACATCAACAGATGGTGGTGATGATGTTGTATAATACAATAATAATCAATTTTCTCTTGAACTCTACCCTCAGATGGTCCCCTACAGAGACTCAAAAGTGACTCATCTGTTTAAGAATTACTTTGATGGGGAAGGGAAAGTCAGAATGGTAGTTTGTGTGAATCCAAAAGCTGATGATTATGAGGAAACATTGGTAAGAGATAAATAATTAAAAAGCTGTGCTGTTCATCGGTTCTATTATTTTCAATGAATGTTTTGGTATTTCTTGTGTTTAGCTGGTAATGCGCTTTGCTGAGATGACTCAGGAAGTTGAGGTTGCCAGACCAGTGGACAGGCCGATCTGTGGTTTTGCTGCTGGTCGCAGACAGAGAAACCAGGCATTTAAAGAGGAGCTCACCCGCAGGTTAGAGGAACGCGGAGGTCCGGTTGATGGAGGTATTGAATTATCACCATTCTTATTTTTTCTTTAATTGCTGGAGTTATTGATGAAGAATAAAATATAGTTTATAATCAGTAATTGGTTTATACTGTTTGTTACTTTGGTTTTGGATAATTGGTTTATCTGCCCATCTTTACAAATTATTAGACTTAAAATAATTACCTTTGATGGTCAATCGAGCAGGAGTTTGCAATCCTTAAAGAATCTATTTTTGTCTTGGAACTGTGATAACTCAATTGATTTCAAATAAAAAACAGTTTCTCTCTGCTATTTTAGAGTCTTCAACTACTTTTAGACAGCCCCTTCTGTCATTTGCTCCGCTCCCTCCCTGCGAGATCTCTGGTCCTAATGACGATGTCACTCTACCCAGACTCATTGAGGCTTTGGAGAAGAGACATAAGATTCGGCAGATGATGATTGAAGACTATAACAAAACTGGTAATTTTATTTAGTGATATTTTATCTATTCTATTTTATATGCTACACTTCTTTTTTCAAATCGCTGTCAATGAATTCCTTACAGCAAACATGCTGAAGTCTGTGCTGCAAGAGCAGGACACCAATATTCTCTCCAAAGAAAATGTTATACAAGAGCAGCGGGGGAAGCTTGGAGAAAAGGACAAGTTGCTGCAGAACCATAAAAATGAAATTGATCGATTGGAGAAGAAATCCAAGATGCTGGAATACAAGGTATTTATACCTGATAAAGATGTGACTAATAAACTTAAATGTCATATTAAAATTATTCACGTGTTAACACACTAATTTTGACTGCACTAGTTTAAACCGTTGAATAGTGAAATTAGGTTAATTTTGCAAAGTACAATTGTATATATTTATTTATTTACATGAACTCTGTGACCTTGCTGAAAGATTGTTTGCACTTGGCTACAAGTATATAATAACATTAGTGTTGGAAGTGATCTCTTTTCTGCCTGCAGATTGACATCCTGCAGAAAACGACAAACATCTATGAGGAGGACAAGAGGTCTCTGCAACATGAATTGGAGAGCAGAGAACAGAGGCTACAAAGGGAATTGTCTGAAAAAAGGCGCATGGAGGCACGCATGCAGGGCATGGTGACAGACACTAAGCTCAAGTGGGAGAAGGAGTGTGTGAGTGTCTTTAAAATAGTACTGATGAATTTCATTTTCAAGTTTGCGCCCTCATAGACACTGCTTTTATTATTATTTTTTTATAGGAGAGGAGGGTAAATGCCAAGCAGCTGGAAATGCAGAATAAGCTGTGGGTGAAAGATGAGAAACTCAAACAACTCAAAGCCATTGTGACTGAAGGTGGAAAGATGGAGAATAGGCAACCTCAACGGCCATCCAGGAAAAGGACAAAGTGCCCCCCAAGAGATCTGCCTCCCCATCACCTGTTCCCGTACGTTTAACTGAAATGCGTTTCTAGACGCCTGACTGAGATTTAAGACTAACCAAATCAAGAAACCTCATCTCTAGCTGTTCATGCATGAGCTGCTGTGCAGCGTGTGTTTGTATTATTGTTCAGTGCACTTTTCTTTCCTTTGCAGATCCTTTTCCTACATGTTTTTAGATGTTGTTTTTAATGTTTTGGTATGTTGCATGCAAACGATGTGTGAACTAATCTCATATCGCCTGCAGTCTCTCTACACCGGCTCTCAATCATCCCATTCCTCCTTGGAGCCAGTGTATAACATCTGTCAAAGGGTCAGGGCAGATCCTCACTTCCCCGGGGCAGGCAGTGTGTCTGTGGCCTCCTGTATCTCAGACTGGGAGCAAGGCATCCCACAGGCACACAGGCAGGGTAGCCAGTCGCCTCCAGACAATAGGAAGAGATTGCAGGGTCCTGAGAGTCTTAGCAGGAGGAGAGGCAGGTGTTGGGCCCAAGAGGCATCTGTCCAGCCAGCAGATGTAGACCTAGAGGAAACAAGTCACTGGGTCAGTGGAGTATCTCACTGTAGCTGTAGGTAGAGTCTGAAGCAGACACTAATATAGATCTTTTAATTCTCTGCTGCAACATATCACCCAAGATGTGTGTTCAAATGGTGCTGATTTCTCTTGTAATGGCTTTGTATCAAACTTTGACAAATAAATGTGAGCGATTTGTTTTCTCAACATTATTCCTCCAGACATTCAATTTGTCAAAACTGTAAATTGACCGCCCAATGTTGAATATTCATAGAAGTCTTTAAAACTAATAAAGTAAAATCAATGTTTGAGTTGTGCTTTTAATATAGCCGCTGGCAGACTTGCTTGTGTAGTTGGCGATTCTGGAGACTTACTAACACACTAACGCTTCATTCAGCATGCTTGTGTCCTATTGTTCTTACCGTACTTGTGTTTTAATTGAATAGACTGGGCCACCGGTTCGGCCTCTGCACAGACGCTCGCACTCTGCAGGTGGGGAGAGGTGGGTTGATCACAAACCTGCCACGAATGTGGAGCTAGACACGGTCATGCAGCCAAACATCCCCAACGCCATCAAAGTGAACGCTCCCAATGAGAAAGCCCTGTCCAAATGTGACAAGTATGTTCTGACTCACCAAGAAGTGGCCTCTGATGGAGAGATTCAGACCAAGCTGATTAAGGTATCTTCTGTTTCTTTGGATGTTGTACTATTTTGGGTCACTGGTTAATTTCTGCTCTTTCCTCCGTCAGGGTGAAGTGTTCAAAACTAGAGGAGGAGGACAAGCCGTTCAATTTACAGACATTGAAACACTCAGACAGGAAAACCCTGCAGCAGCAAGGTGATTAGCTAAGTGTTCATGATCAATGCATCTGGGCTTATGGAAGGATAACGTCGTTTTGTTTTCTTGTAGCCGGAAGAGACGTTCATCAGGGTCTGGTCCAGAGGGAGAGGCTGTGGAAGGAAACTGGACTGATGTGGAGTCAAGGGTAAGAAGCCTAGTCTTTCTCAGCATTTGAAACAATAAAACAGGAAGTGATCTGCAGAAAAATAACTTTTTTTTTACACATAAAAAAGTAAAAGTATTAAAATGTTTGTTTATTAATATTTAATTGTAGGTGTGCAGTTACCCACCCCCTTTTTTTTCTTTAACTTTGTCAATGTTGTGAATGTGTTCAGTTTGCTGACTGAAATCTCATTAGGGACATCTTGTGGACATATTAGGTAGTGCTAAAGCAGTTGAAAACTCGATTGATCTCCACATTATTTGTTACCATGGTTCTTTCAAGTCTGCTCTTTTTCTCTCTGCATGTTTCGAGTGGTTTTGTGTGCCCCTGTGATAGATGGCAGTCAGAGATAATGAAAAAGATTAGTTCAGTGATTTTACTGCTGCAATTTATATCATCATTTTTATAACTTGCAGTATATGTTGTATTTTGTTCTGCATTAGAGGCAATAGTAACAGGCAGCTTTGAATGAAATTTGCTGATGTAGGATTCTTTTCCATAGACATGCACGATCATTAAGTGATAAAAAAAAGAAAAGCTGATTTCTGAAGTGCTGCTTAATGGCTATCTCCAAAGCTTGACCAGAGACACAGAATCTCAGCAGCAACTGTGTTCTCTAAATGTCAAAAGAGCATGAAACACGGAAATAAATTTCCCTAAAGCATTCAAAGGAAGCACAGATTTGCATTACAGACAACTATAGAATTGATGCCAAAGTGGTTTTTTTAGTCTGTCTCTTGTCATTACTTAAATGTGATATAAAGGGACATCATGGCCTTTGTCAAGACCATCAATACTCCTTTAACACTGCTTGTCCCTGTGCATGTTGCCTGGGTAAACACAAAAAATGGATACAGGTTGTATTTAAAAAGTGAGAATCAGAAATAAACATCAAGTCGCTGCTAAGTATCAAGGCCTGCAGTGTAGAGACTATAAGCTTTTTTTTTTTTTTTTTTTTGAAGCTCCATGTTGTGCGGATAAAACAGCTGTATGCCCACCTGACTATTGATCATCCCGTACATCAATATTTATGGTGTAAATGTTTGAATCTGTGTTAAACTGTATCTTCTAGTGTTCTGTGGCTGTGGAGATGAGAGCAGGTTCAAACCTGGGACCAGGTTACCAGCATCACGGATATCCCAAGTAAGATGATTGACCTTAAGCATCACTTCAGCTAGACAGTAAATGATCACTGATTTAAACATTTGTGTTTTATAGGCGCAGAAAACCTTAAGACAGCACTAGCTTTGCCATCACAGCCGAGTCCTTTCCTCGAAGCTTCTCATCACTGTGTGCAATAGCAAATTCACTTTATTATATTTAACTTTTTAAGATGATTTTTTTTAAAGTGTAAAAATATCCTTTTTATATATCAAAGACAAGTCACCATGAAGCTGTATTTTGTACTGCATTTTTCTACCTGGCTGCCACGTTTAAAAATTCATCTGATGTGTGGGTCTGGTGTATGTGTGTCTAAATGGAAGTGTTACAAATGTTTGCATTTCTTGTTCTGTGGCTTTATGCTCTTGAGTAGTTGGGATGATGTAAACATTCAGGAGTTTCTTTTTCTATGCTTCATGAAGTCATTTTCATGACTAGAGTAGGCAGTCTTCCCATGTAGTGTCACCTGTATGATGCTGCTGCCGATTAATAAATAGCATTTTCTTCCAACCTTGGCTCATTTTGTTCTGATTCACTTTTAGGTCTTCCTTTCCCACTCGAGTTAGAAGTGAGCTGGGTTTAACACCAATGGCTGCTTTTGTGTGTTCACAAGTGTGCGCACTCATGCTGCTTTTTTCAAGAGTTGGAAGAACTATGATACATTACATACAAACTTTAACAGTGTGTGGTTTCTGAAGTTAAAGTACAAGTAACTTGTTTATTCATGGGTAAAATTAATAATTTCAAAAATTTTGGGGTTAAAATTACCCTCACTAGTTACTGCTTATCCAAATAAAATATAAAGTAAACCTATAAAATAAAAATCTTCTTTAAAAAACCCATTGAATTACTTTAATAAGCGAGGATGGAATCTCACAAGTCATTGTGCTCAATGCGTGATCTGCTTTCAATGTAAGCGGGCTGTTACTCCAGGCATCTAGGAACAGATTTCAAACCCTTTTTCCTCACACCACACGCCTTGGAACTTAAACCGGTTTGAGTTTATTGATGGGAAAAGCAGGGAAACAAAGTAATGTGTTGAAATTATTTGAGGCTTGACAAAGTTAAGTTGTCTTGTACCTGTTCTCTCTTGACAAACATGGCGGAAAGTTATAGCCCAAGTAAAATATCTGGTAATAGCAACTAAATCTTGATTGATGGCTATAAGTTAAACCATTGCTGTGACACTTGATTGATCTCCACATTATTTGTTACCGTGGTTCTTTCAAGTCTGCTCTTTTTCTTGCGTTGAGTTTTGAGAGTGAAAGCAACGGATGTCTTCAGTAACTCCATTTCTTCCTTTAGCTGTTTCAAACACGAGCAGTCTAAATCTTCTCTTTTTAGGGCTTTAAACATCTATTGTGGTAAATATTCTAATAATGGTGCACATTCCTGCAAAAAAAAAAAAGTTAGCTTTACTTAACTGATTTGCATATGTACATTGAATATGAGATCTAACATTTTGTTAAATTAATACTTAAAAATAACTGCATCACCTACACTTGTGAGTATTTGGTTGTACTGGGTGTCATCTTATGTCACCTTTGTTTTTAAGGGTCTGTCCAGACGTTCATGTGATTTAGACCATGCACTCCTTTTCCCCCCATCACCTTCATTTAAAAGATAATTGGGACACCCTTGCACCTCACAAGAGCTTGATTAAGGGGAAGAAATTGAACACCACCTAAAAAACTAAAAGTCTGACTGTATTTTTGTTTTGGGATTGAGATGGACATATATTTGAAAGTCGTAAATATATTGTTTGTCCCTCCAGATGATTAATCAGAGAAATATGGAAATCTGTTGTAGTACTAATCCAAATAACAAACGGTATCGTGAGCCTACATTGATGCTATGTGACATGAAAACTAGATGTCCTTGCACACCAAGAACTTCCGGGTTTTTATTCAGATGCCTTGAGAAAGGCTGCATTTAAACTTTTAACCACATGAACAAAGCTAGGTTCTAGTGGTCAGCCTTGGAAGGTTCCTTAAAGGCTTTTAGCTGAATTACACAAAGGGGATTATTTTTTCCTCTTGAAAATCATAATGCCAGGATCCCCTCTGGGCTAAGGTGGTTTAGAAGGGCATGTTGTAGTGACAGCGGTGAAAGCACCGCATATGAAGCTGCCCTTTAAAGACCCATATACCTATCTGGATGTGTCCCGGGGAGCAGTCACTGACATTAAAACTCAATTAGTGGCCGAGTGTGTAAATAGTGCATGAGCGTGGCTCTTTGCTAATGATGGCCCAGAGCAGGGGTCCCAGTCTACATCTTGATATGTCAAGAGTATGGCTGTCTACGAGTCGTAGTGTCAGTCTAAAGGGAGGTTCAAAACCAGAGTTGACAGTGGGGTGCCATTGTCATTCAGCACATCGCATGCCTTTCTGGGGGTTTCATCGCACTTCACTGTGATGTGTCAGTGCTCTTTGGCTCTGGCACATCACCAAGCATAGTAATATCCAGGATAATTTGGGATATGAGCTGCATTTTAATCTCAAGGTTCAGAGGACTGACTGTTAGTGTTCAAAATTCAACCTTGGGTGTTAAACAGTCAGCATAAGTATGTTAAATGGTTTACTCTTGATATTTGGGTCTGCTGTTCTTTTTCCTTTGGATGTTGACAATTAATAATCAGTAATACAAACAGGATTCCATAATGCTGCAGCTACAGAGGAAATATAATTCAAAATATCCTCTTTTTATTTATGCCTGAGTACACCCTATAGTTATATTTCTTATAAATCTCTTCAGTTTCACCTCGCTGGTCCCTCGAGATCAAATAGTTTTCCTGTCTGAGCAGGATCCAAAATGATGGCATTGGTTTGTGTTTCCAGTCCAGGTTTGTTGTATATATTGGAATAGAATCCAGTTGTGAGATTTGTGATTTGAAAAGCCATTAAAGCATCCAGAGTCGAGCTGAGTCCAGTCCCTGATTGGTGACTTCCAGATTGTCGATCCCTTAAAATCAATTTTTGCTTCACTTGGGCTGAGGATAATGGCTTTTTAATCTGTAATTCATCCTAAACCACAAACCAAACTCCATTGTTTACTTTCTGTTTGGAGACATTTCGGCAAGAAGTCGACGTTGCTTTCGTCATTTGATTGCCATATGCCACAGCTCCAGGTAAAACAACCCATGTGTTATTTTTGGCACTGTAAGAAGAACAGGCTCAAAGTGCCAACCCTGAGTTCTCCAATAATCATTTATATTTACAGAATGTTGCGCTTTTAAAACTTCATGACATCACGCTAATAAATGATAATAGAATAATCATTTTTGGTCAAACCAGCCCTTTAGGAGAAAATCCATCATTGTATTTAATGCACTTAATGGACTTGTGCCAGACATCTGTTTGGAGTGTTTAATGCAATTTTCAGATGTTATTATCTTTGTAAAAATGAGACGATGATTCTTTTACTAAGAGGGATATTTGTCTAGCGAGAGGAATGTTACAATCAACAGATCAAGTTCAACTGCCAAAAACTCATAATAAAACCATGGATGACTTCCAGCAATAGCAACACAAGAAAGAAGTAGTTTTCCGCAGTGTACGTACGCTTTCATGTGTGCCACAGTTTGAGGATGGATGAACAGTTCATTATTTTCCCTCCAGGGTCTTTGTTTCTGACCGTGCTTTAACTCTCTGCAGCTGTCAGTTGTTTTCATTCTTGAAGTCTGCTGAATGTGCTGGCCACACTCTAACAGGATGTGACCTCGCAGTAGTGACGGCATGCCAGAAGAGATTTGCCTCCATTCACGTTTTCTGTGACCACTGCAAGTCCTACACAGAACTGCAAGGTTACATGCCTTGATGGGCTCATTCAGTTACTGTTAAGCAGATGGATGCATATGCTCCCACACCAGACACGTCAGCACACAGTTGTCAACAGAACTGTCTTTACTGTTCAGGACTGGAATGATTCTGTAATAACAGCCAGAGATTATTTCCTGTATTCATTCTTGGATCACATTGTTGGCTTAGATTTCCTCAACCAAAACCTTGCACTGGTACCCTTTCCAGGGTATACTCATAGACTGTAAAAGGTATAGATGATGCATTACCACCTTCCATTTTCTCCATTCAGCAGTGCAATCATTTACTTGATTTGTATTTTTTTTTATTTTCTGTATACAGCAAACAGCTAAAATGAACCCTGACCCTGTGAGCTGTTCACTGTAAAGATAAGGGGTGTCAAACTCATTTTCACCGAGGGCCGCATTAGTATAATGGCTGTCCTCAAAGGGCCATATATAACTTATAAATGTAAAACAATGTAATTGAATGTATGTAAAATAAATGTAACTACTCCTTAATGTTAAATAACTCATTATTTATAACTTATTCAAATGATAATTCAGTTGCATAGAAACAATTGTATGCTTGTTCTAATATAAATCCTTTGATTTTTGTCAGCTTATGAAAACTCACATAACTCCATTAATGAAGGATCAAACTGTCCAAGTGAATAAAGAAAAATGGCATTTTTGTGATTTGTTTAGTGAAAAAAACCCTCACAGACTGAAGACGATGCATATCAGATCACAGATTAACTATTAGCTGTGCCCATTTCGCATCTTGAAATTTATTTTAGCGTTAGAAATCGGAGAGTGTAGCGTGAGAGATCACTCAAATGCGTGAGTCTTACGTTCATTGTGTAAGTTGGCAGCTCTGCAGCTCGTGAGTATGGATGCGGAAACACCGCTGCGGCTACCGCATAAAGAATTGTGGGAAATGTGTTTTTTTTTTCGCTTTAGTTTCGTTTTTTTTTTTATTTTTAGACACTCAAAACTTTTAAGCTCTCGCGGGCCACATTAGATTACTCGGCCTTGAGTTTGACACATGTGGTATAGATGAACAGTTGCAAATCATCATAATATTGGGTTTAACTGACAGTTGACCCTGGAATATTGTGGACTTCTTCACCTGCGACCATGAAAGTGCTTGAAACATCTGACTTTGCATAAGTGAGCGAATACTTTGCAATATGGTGTACCGTCCCAGATTTTTTATTTTGTTAAATATGTGACCATGGTGTTCACCTGTTCTCAGTGTCATATATAGTAATCTAAAAAGTTCCGTTGGCTGCTTTACAGTTTCTATGCACATTACTCACAAGTCCTGCAACAGCTAGAATGTTTGCTCAGTAAATAACATTCTGATGGAGTAAAAGTATGAGGATTTCCTTGTGTACTATTTCTCACAACTTTATTGTGTTTTAAAACTGTTCCATTTAAAATTGATTTATGGGCTGCAGCACAAACTGTCTCTACCCTTTTGAGGACTTTCACCTGTTTCATTCTCTCAGAGATAGAAGTCGTTCTGTAAACACAGCTTTTTAAGAGACTATCACCAAGGCCGTCAAGAACAGGTGCGAGCACATCATGCCTTTCCTATTGTCTGCAGTAACAAAGGAGCAAAAATCACATAGCTGTCGTTCTAACAAAAGTTGACTGGTGAGAGACAAAATACAAGAAAAAAAGACACTTGCGATTGCTGGATGAGAGCTGTGCTAGTCGTGCGTGACATTCACTGGAGTGTAAAATTCCAACAACCCTTCAAACAAGATTTCCATAAAAGTGTTTTGCTGTGAAAAAATGGTGAGCAACACTGGACAATTTACTGGTCTTGCGTGGACCTCTATAAACTACAGCGGCGTTAAATGCAACACTAGGTATAAAATAGAGTAATCCAGTGTCAAAGCAACACCATGTGAAGTCAGCTTGCATAAATGTACATGCAACACCACTGTTTAGATATATTTGTGCTCACAAGTTTGCATACCCTGGCAGAATATTCGATTTTTTCTGAAAATATGAATAATATTACAAAAACATTTTTTCCCACTCATAGTTAGTGGTTGGCTGAATCCATTTATTGTCAAACAACTGCGTTTATTCTTTTTAAAATCAGAATGACAACAAAAACTTTACTATTGAACCCAATCAAATGCTGCTAATTTTTTGAATTCCCCCCTTAACATCAAATACACTGCCTGGAGTCTCTTGAGGTAGTTGTTGATGAGGTTCTTTGTCTTCCCTCTTAGTAAAGCTGCCCATTATTCTTAGCAAAAAGTCTCCAACTCTTGTAATGAACTGCATGTTGTTGTGTTGGAATGTCCAATATTGACCAATGCGTAGCTTCCATGCTGATGAGTGATTTTCCTCCAGTATCTTTTGATAATCTGCGATGGACATGTCCAGGGTGTACCCCTGCTAACGTGCACAGGAGACCCCCGTGACCCCAAAAAAGTAATAAGCGGGTTGGAAAATGAATAAATGAATGAATCTTTTGATAATCTACATACAGAGTTCACCTTCCCACCTTTGAAGCTTTTCACAATGGGGATGGTGTTCCATGTTGACTCCTCGCCAAGTCGGCCGTTTATGGTTGTGCCCAAAAAGATCAGTTTTGGTCTCATCACTCCAAATAACTTTGTTTCAGAGGTCTCTGAGCTTTTGGGATATTGTAAGTGAGCTACTTTGGGACATTTGCATTCTTCTGGCAACTCGATCATTCAACATTTTTTTATTCAAGTGCCTCCTTATTGTGATCCTTGAACATTTTTTCAGAAAGTCCCGTTTCAGCCGAAGTTTCTGTTTGTTTTTCTTTGCATCCCTAACCATTTTCTTTCTGGCTGAATGTTTTGTTGGTCTACCCGGCTTCAACAGAATGCCTAAATTTCCACAACTGTAGGTTCACACCATTAGCACCAGTGATGTGGACTTAATAGTGCAACCACAGCATGTTTATTTTATTCTGGCTGTTAACATTTTAACTACTTGACATCAACTCCAGTATATAGTTAAAACAACACATAGTTTAAAAAAAAAGTTTTATATTTGACTTTTTTGCATTTTTTGAACGTCCAGTAGAGAAATAGACAGAAAGTCATGGGGAAAGCTCACCATCATTCCATTCCATTAATATATGCATTATACATTACTATGTTTTTTAGTTAAAACTGGTTTTAGGCAGTTTTTCGGCAGCCAAGATCCAAATGAATTCAGGTGTGGAGATCAAACGCCTGTCTGAACATCAATGATGAATGAGCTCCGAAATACAACTACATTAATACATTAAAACCAAAATGTAACTCACACTTTTGTGACTAATTTTAAACACCAGGCATATGCTCACAAACAAATGGACATGTGACAGTGGGCAGTGCCTAGAACATAACTGTGCATGTGCTGCCAGCCAGTGATTGGGGCTAAAGATGCTACACAATTACATTTTTCCATTTAAGGCTAACTATTTTATCTGGATTCACTATGCACTACAATCTGTAGACGGGGTAGCCGGCCAAGCCCCGCAGTGCAGGCTGCTTTTGAGGAACATTTGTATTTGAGCCCAGCCTGGCCTCCACTAATCCCTCTTAGAGCAGCCAATGCATCGGTCTCTCCAGGCTCTCTTCCTGATCAATACACAATACATCAAAGCTTAGGTTTAGATGGGGCTATTCTTTGAAGCCATGTGTGTCGAGCTGGATTTACTGAGCTAACATGGTCGAGAGAAGCCACCTTTTGATTGAGCTTGTTTGGCTGGAGCAGCCTCTGTTTGCTGAGGGCCTGAGGAGAATCTAATGAAGAACAGCCAATGTCTCTCTGTTATCTCTCGTCTCTGTCAAAGCCAATACACAGCCACTGCCAGAGCTTCTCTGTTCTCTGGACACATTCCAAAGCGCTAAAGAAGCTATCTTGCAAAACAAAGGCGCTGTACTTTGTGTGTTATTAAGGCTAGAGAACCGAAGGTAAGTAGAACCCTATTGTAATCGCTCAGAGTTTAATTGTTGGCTTTCGGTGCAGTTTTTGGGGCCTTGATGTGCTAAAAAAAATCACTAAATTTCAGACACACGTAAGAACTTGTGAAAATTTATGCCTATGGTTCAAAAGTAGATGTGGCAAAATGGCACTATATCGCCATCTAAAACGTTTAAGCTTATGTTTAGCTTTCAGCTTGCCATACACAGATGAAATTCGGCAAATGTGTATGATGCCAAGACTAATGTGGATCGCGTTTCCAAAATTATCAGGAAGTCAGCTACTTCACGAAAATCCCAAAAACCAAATGTCCACTTTTGCTTGTACTTTAACAAACTGCTCCTAGAGTTTATATCTGATCGTCATATGGGATGTGAAATTGTGAAGCTTTTTTTTGACTTTGTAAACATGTGTAAACCATTGCAATGCGACATTTTTAATTGAGTTGTTATAACTCAATCACACGATGTCTGATCGACCCCAAATTTACCAACAATGTTAACTGCCCCCAACTCAACTACAATGTCGTCTCACGGTTACAGCACCACCAGGTGGACATGTAATACATCATTTAATATTTGGCCAAAACATTGATTGATGAATAAACTCACAGCCTCGTCTAGTGCTCATGACACTTTATGATCTGTAATGATGTTCAGTAATTTAAACTAAACTGGTAAAACAAACTCTGAGTGTCGATGGCTCCAGAGGTGCTCGAGCCCTTTGATTGCTGCTTGCAGCTTTAATTTCATATCGACATTGATAAATATCCAGAGTTTAGAATACAGGTTCAGCTCAATATGAAGGTATCATTAAAGATCATTGCTGTACCAACACTAAGGAATGTATCCCATCAAATATCCCACACACTACATATAAACAAACTATGAATCCAAAAATTTCTAACTTCATTTAATGACAGATTTTAATTACATTTTCTCAGCTGCCCAAACGTAACACTCCTCTATGGGTTTTAAAATCCCTCTCCCTCTCTTCCTCCCTCGCTAGCTCCCTCACTCACATTTGCATTATATATGCTTCATTTAGCTTGCATGGCTGAGTGAAAATCGAACTCGAAGCCACTGAACTGGGTGCTGGAGCAGTCAGCGTGCAGGAGTTGGAGTGTGAAGCAGTGTTGAACAGGTCCAGCAGATGGTAGCATTCACCACTGCTGTCATCCCATCCTCTTCCACCTCATCTTCAGCACACTGTGACAGGATGAGGAGAACAACTCCTCTAAGCTGAATTCAGAGCAGCAAATCAGTATTTGCTCTAAAAGAGCTAATCACATTTCTTTTGCAAAATCTTTGTCATCACATGTCTAAATTAACCTAGAAAATGTAGATTTTTGTCTCATCATTCCAATTTTAACCAGATGTTATGGATGAATATACACTTTTTAACCATTATTTGTCCTTGTCTTTGCTTTTGGGGGGAATTTTGGGGGTTTTATTTTGTCTCACTTTTGATCACTTTGAGAGACGATTTTTACAATTTTAGGTTTGTTGTGGAACTACTGTGTAATGTAATGAATATAATGAATTAAAAGATAAGTTATTAGAGCAAATTGTAAAGCAGTAAAACACTCCAAGACTCACAGGACTTCTAAGGGTTAATTTACCACAGAATATTAACAAAGAAAAAAAAACAATATTTATGTCAAGAACATTTCATTTTATGACAGTAGCACAAAATTCTTCACTGTAATGTAGAATATTTATTGTCTTGTCAATATTAACAATTAATTGTTAATATTTCAAGCTAGCTCTATCACTTCTATTAATTCTCCTATCTGTTATTAAGGTTAATATATATATATACACTCTTTTATTTTGAATATTTCATTATTATTTAATAACATTTTGTATATTTATTTACCATTTTCAATATTTTTTTCTCAACTGCTGCTACAACAACATTATATATTAAAATGTGCTTGTAAAAGTTCCATCTCAACACTAAAGACAACAAAATGTAAAAAAAAAAAAATGAAGGAGCAATAACTTATGACAAAAATATAAATACCAAATAAAACATCATTTGTCATGAGCCAATTTAAAAATGATGCAACAAAATAGATACGAATCCACAAAAATATATTGTGAAATGAGTGAATTAAATGTATATCTGTTATATATGTATATATGTTTAAAAACCATAGTACACAACTGTTCATTTTTTCCCCTAGTTACCATTCTTTTTTCCTTTTTCTGGTGTTCATTAGCTGTGTATCCTCAGTGAGACCTGCTCCTCGCCTCCCCTGTTATCTCAATGATGTTCTAATGCTGGTCAAACATTATTGTGAATGGCTCAGCTCAATAGAGGCAGTGTTAGCCTGGAGAGTCAATATTAGCAGAGCATACAGGGTGGGAGGAAGATGGGGGGAGGGGAGCACACCATATATAAGCGTGTGTATATCTTATATGTGTATGTGAGTGAGAGAGGGAGGCCTAGTGAGCGCTCTTGGTGAACCTTGACCATTCACAACAGAGGCAACAAAGCAAGGGATAAAGAGATGACAGGAATTTAGCGGAGCATTCTTTGGCACTAGGCTCTTGCTGAAGGAGCCGGTGATCCCACAAAGAGCGAACAAAGATTCCCAGCGTTCCATCTCCACAGCACATATTTACAACCTATTATAAGTGAACTGTGGGATTAATGAGTGCTGTGTCTTCTCAGGGTTGCAGAGGAAGGTCAATTTGTCAAAGGACACAAACTACAGGCCCAAGGTCAAGCCTTTGTGTGTCTTTACAAAGGTAAGTGAATCATGTGTTCCACGCCCAGCACACCTCGAGCCGTATCAACACGTCTGTTCAGTAATCACACACACTTTTATGCTCTGAGAGCTGTGCAAACAGTTGCTTTGCTAGAATCAACAGTGGCTGTCATGTGACCCTAAAACGCTCTGAAAGCTTTCCGCATGAATCATAATTGAACACAGAAGTGATTGTGCAGGTGAATGCGCTAATAACAACAAGCGACCGACTAATGTTTGATTTGCGTCTCATTAGAGAATGTGAAGATGGAGAAAAGATTAACTTTTCAAATGACAGTGTCGCACCGTTTAGATGAGGCTCGCTAACCTGTCTCATTTAATCAATGGGCCTCGCTAGCAAACAAACAGACAAATATTGACCGTCTGGGAATGGGCTACACTCAGCAATACCTACACCCAAAGCAATTTCCTCAAGGCTCTGGGAAACTGTTAACATGGCGACTAAAGAAAATAAATTCTCCTGCCGTGGGCCAAACTGTGAACAATTTGTGCAGATATGCATTAATCAGACCTGGCTAATTTAAGCAAATAATTAGTCGAGTGAGGTGAGGAACATTACTCTCTCCACCACATGTGTGTTTGGATTGAGTCGCTTGACACGAATAAAGAGATGTCATTTTTGTGTCGAAGGTCATGATTGAAGCTTACATATATATTTGACATAGCCTACAAAATGTATGATTTAACTGAAAAATGTTTTCCATAAATTAAATGAGGTGAAAGTGTATAGTTAAAGAACCCTGCAGCAGCCAATTGTAATATTACCAATCACTGTACTTCTAACTGTTACAGCAGTCTCTCCATCTTCTCATATATCTCCTGGTTCATCCTCTTTATCTTTTCTGATTCCTTACAGACCTGTTTGCCACCACCTGCATCACATTCCATCTATGCTCAGTAAAATCCTAAGAGATAAATTAACTCTACTCAGAGTGTATTTGGTCCCACTCTATATAGAGTTAAACCAACTCTGAAGGAGAGTTATTTAAATAAGTCTATTTGAACTAAACAGTCTATTTTTGTCTGTTTTTACTCTTTCTGGAGTGGACTTGGTCCCTCTCTGAATAGTTAATATTTAGTTTGCATTTTCCATGCAGATTTGGAAAAACATGAAGAAAATAGATTATTAAATTACTCTTTCTCAGAGTCGGTTTAACTCTATATAGAGTGGGACCAAATATACTCCGAGTAGAGTTAATTTAACTCTTAGGATTTTACTGTGTGGGTATACCATTCAGTGTACTTACACAGACACATGTATATATATATACATTTTGTTTAGATCTAAAATTCTAATTAATTTTGGTTAATCACCTTCTTGACAGATTTTTTTAAATTGGATTAAGTTTTGAAGGCTTGCAAAAGCAGGACCTTGGCTTGTATTTTGAGTCATAGAAGTGCTGGAATACCAACCCTTCACCCATTTTCAATGTCCTGGGTGAGGTTAGGAGGTCTAGCCACACAGTTGTCCTGCCCCCTAGGGAGGTAAACACCCAGAAATCATAATGTTACCAACACCATGTTTAATGGTGGGATTGGTGGTTTTGGTTTGGCCCTTAATGACGGCTCCCTTAACTTTAGACTTGTCTGCACGTGTGGAGGACGTGTGAGCAAGAAAGGATTGCAGTCCTTCAAGATATAGTGTGTTACCAATAGTTTTCTTGGTGACTTGGACTTGTTTCTAACGGTCCTCAATTAAACCCCATTAGTTGTTAATATTTGCACCTAATCAGTTGCATTATACCTTCTCATCAAGCTGCTTGATTGACGCTAAAGCTAGACATATTTCACTCGAACAAGTGAAAATTTGTTATAAATTATTTTATCTCTAAGCATTGGAATAGACTTAGTATATTTACAGACGGATTTGTTCAATTTTCTATTCCATATATTAGTTCTATTTTAATTTGCCCAGTAGATGATATACAGAAGTCAGACAGGCAAATATAAGCACCTGTTGAAATAGTGTTGACAGAGTCTGGAATCTTACCTGCTCGCTTTCCTTTTCAGTGCATGTGTGTTTGGCTTGAGTAAACAGATAAGCACAGTCCAAGGTTCAAGCTTGAATCAGCTAAGCTTGAGTTTCAAACAATTCTTAGAAACCAAAGCAAGTATGGGCAAAAACAACACGTATCCATGTTCAGATCTGCTGACATGCGAAAAAAGCACCATTAGTTAATGCACTTCTTAAAGAGCATAATCACTCTTTCACATGCAGTAAACGAATGCCAATTAGAAGGAACTTGATGTTTTCTCGAGGCCCCTCTCGTTTACTGTATTGTTCCTCTTCTCCTGCTGTTTCAGCGATTAAAGTCAGCTAATCCATCGATCTCCATACTGCCAGAACTCATGCCGTGCCAGTGCTGCTTTTCAGTAACATTTCAGCTCCTGCCGACTCATGCTCATTTTTAACCCAGAACTAATGTTAGAGACCTTCAGGGTTTTTCTAAAAGAATAAGTATTGATCCCGAAACAAAAGCATTTGTTTAAGTAAAGATATTTAGGGTGTAGAACCCCATTTTAATCGCTCAGAGTATTATTGTTTCCTGGCTATTTACGCATTTTTGAGGGTGTGGTTCTAACGCGTAGCTAATGGTGTGGTAACAGTTTGTCGTAACTAACATGGATTGCGTTCCAAAATGGACAGGAAGTTGGGTATTTTGCAGAAACCTAGAGATTGCATCTGTCTTCCCCCAAACCCATGAGTCTTGTAGGGCAGTGGTCCCCAATCTTTTGTGCACCACAGATCGGTTGATTGTCTGACAATATTTTCACGGCCCAATCTAAAGGTGTGTAGCAGATAAAAACAAAATAAAATGATAAGATGGGCATTAAAAACAGTGTTATCTTCTCTATAATAATAATAATAATAAACGTACATCCACTGTGTAATCATGTGCAACTTTATTAGCCGTGTCTTTACTGTGGGGTGCTTGGTCTCCAAATGGTGAACCAGTTTTGAAGGCTTCATCGCCTCATTAGACAGCCGGTCACCGCATATTATGCACAGCGGGCTTGGTGCATGGGAATTGCCTGTGGCGATAAATCCATATTTTAAATAGGATTCTTAATGCTGTCTGTTAAAGGCAGCTTTCCCTTTTTTAGCAGGTGCAGGCTCCTCTTCTGTCCCTTCATTAGACCGTTTCCCCTTCGTAAAGAAACTTTCTAAAGAAGTTTGTTTTTTGCTCAGTTTGCTAGCTTGGGGTTTAAGTTGAGGACTTGACATGCGTCAAGTGAGACGGATGTGGCAGAGAGAATCCACTTTTCAAAATAAAACATCATTAAGACTCGGTTAATAAATCAAACGGAAATAATAGAAATGATTTTTTCTTTGTTTGCGGCCCGGTACCAAATGACCCATGGCCCAGTACCGGTCCACGGGCCGGGGGTTGGGGATCGCTGTTGTAGGGAATGCATGTGGGATGTTAAATTGCGAAATTGTTTTACTTCGTTAAACAATGTGTGCCCAGCAGCCATTGAAAGTTGACATTTCCATTGACAGGAAGTTATGACTATCACAGCCATGCAATGTCTGATTGGGTTTTTTCATCTTAAGAGCCAACGTCTGAACAAATCTATATGCATCGCTGAAAAGTTTCACCATAAACAGGAAGTTGTTATAACTATGCCATGCAGCACCGGATTGTGTACAAATTTGACACACATGTTAAGAAACTATACCTGAACACATCGATATAGAAACCTACAGTATCAGTTATAGCGCCATCAGGTGGCAACAAGGAATACAGCATTTAACTTCTTTCACCAGTTTTGACGTGTGATGAGAATATTGTCCAATAAAATAATCAATTATATTTATTCTCATTTATAGTGCAACTTGATGATCTTGACACTTTATTTGGTAGTTTTCATCATTTAATTTACCCCCCCCCCAAAAAACAAACAAACAAACAAACAAACAAAAAAACAAAAAAAAAAAACAGCAGTTCAAGTTCGAAATAATCTCCTAATTAAAGACTGGTCCTAATGCAAGCTGTAAAGAAATTGGCCACTGAGGAGCTAAAGCCGCTGAGGTGAGCTTTAATTTAAAATTAATCCATGTTTTCCATTGTTATTTTGTTTAACTTTTATTCAGAAACATACATTTGGAGACTTTTTTTTACACAAAATCTGAACTTTATGATATATTATTATTATAATATACTATTTTATATAATTCTGATAAAATGCAGAAACATAATTGTGAATCATTTAGTCTACACAATTGCAACACATTTTCTGCACGATTTGTTGTGAATAAAAGGTGAAATATACTTTAGTAATTTTATTAAAAATAGTTTTTATGTAGCTGTTAGGTATTAATGTAGCTGTTTATTTTATGTTCATTGCCTCAAACCAGTCAAAAAAAGAGAAATAAGGCCAATCCTTAAACAAACAAAATAATGAGTTTGAAAGCAGTTATTTTCGCTGTGAATAATTTGATTCACAGCATCCCTTCCCTTGTTTTTTCAGTGGCCGGGTGTTATTTAGCCAGCATGTGTTATGACTACAGCGTCTGATGTTTACAGTGTTTTGGGGCCTGGTAAACGGGTTATCTTTGGCCTCCACTCAGACTCTTCCCATCCTGAGACGCTAATAACACACACTCTGTGACACCCGAAAGGTCCCTTTGTGTGGGAAAATGCCTTTCTTGCATGGCAGTGCACCAAGAATCACATGCACTCGCAAACAGGTGCTGAAGCATCTAAAGAACAAATGAAGCCATGCTTTCACACCCCACTAATCATTTCAATGAATTATGACAGCACATGAAACATACGAAGAACTCATTAAGGATGGTACAGGGAAAACAAAGTAAATATACAGGATGTGACTGTGACATTAATGAATAAAAGGCGTGTGTTCTTTAGATTTGCAAAGAAACTGATTTTCATAAAAAGCATGTCAAAGCTTATAAAAAAGGAAGTGCTGGTTTGAATTATTTGATTTATATTATTCCATCACAAAGTTGTCTGTAAGCAATAATTCTGTACAGCAATTTCCCACATTTGAAAAAAGCATGTTATAAATCGCAGACTGCCAAACAATTAATATCAAAATACCACGCACCACACCCTGCCCAACAATCAGATTCAGAAACTTTAGCATGGGTGTGTTATGTTGGTTCCTGGCAAACATCATCCTCATAATACATGCGCCCTTAACGTGTGAATGGTAACCACAGCCATTGATTCGTTAATGATGATTATGTATTTGTATTATTTAGAGACATGAACAGACATTTTTCAATGAGTTTTATTGTTGAAATTTCCCTGATGACATCACCCCCAGCACTCCTCCATTGGTCAGCACTGGACCATTCCAGCATTGAAAGAAGGGATGTAAAACAGCCTTTATTTGTTCATAGATTGTTAAATGTGAATTGGTTAATTCTAAATTTTAATGTATTTAGATATGAGAGTTTGGATGTTTTATTTTTAAGCTCATTGAAATCACTTCCCAATTTAAAGGTGTGCTCTAAAAATTGACATTTTTGCTGATATTTACAAATGCTACACACAAAAATCACCTGTTCATTTGATGTGAAACATTGCTTTGCAGACATTTTTGATAATGTACTCAATCAAGAACATAGTTTTATTATTTAAATGATCATGAATTCTTAAAGCATAATAAAACAAATAATTAGAAACCAAACTATAACCATTATTATTTGTAAACTTAAAAGCAGGAAAACACAATGCGTCAAAATCTGTAAACTAACATAAACTCTGTGTATTCTCTGCATAGTTTCCAACCAATAAAATGACTCCACGGTGGAATGAGAATCAGATTAAATCATTTCTCTTCATTCAGGCGTAAAAACTCCCACAGCATTGTGAAAACATGTCTGCCTGGAGGAACAGCTTCTCACCTGACAATCATAGCCCTCTGTCCACCTACAAGGCTGTCATATATCTCTCTTGTGTAGCTGAAGGGCAACATAATTATCAAGCTATGCAACAGGGTGTGCACTAACTTTATTATGACAGTCATGGAGTTTGCCGGGAGCAACAGGCAACACTTGAATTCTGGAGCAAATGAAAGGCTCTGGGAAGTGATTTACAGACCTGCTTGCTCAATGCGAACTGAGAAAACAGGTGTGAGAGGCTTTTACAGTTATAGACAGGTAGACGAAGAGATCTGATTAAATGTTAGATTACATACTTGTATAATGAGGCAGCTGGGTCACTCTTTCCTGTTCGGTCACGTAGATCACTCAATAGGGCCTCAAACTAAACGATGCCGGATTATTTACTGACTGACCATCTTATTTTCTTAAATAAAGATTCTTTAAAACGTAAAAAAATACACGCATGCACCTTTTATTGACATAACACCTAATTTTAATTTCAATATGTGTTTCAGTATTTATCCCTCAATAAAAACACCTGTATCAACAAAGACTCTCCCTCATGCACCGCACCCTGCCCGACAAGCGAACTGAGAACCTTTGACAGGGTGTCAATTCAAATGCTCCACACGGCAAATTTTCATGACGGTTTTTTTGTCCACCTGTCTTCAGAATGTGTCTAGTTCTGAAGTAAATTGTACAAAAGCAATGCTAGTCAACGGCACGGCCGTTTAATTGTTTAATCACATAATACTTCACATTTATTTGAGTTAAAGAAAAAAAGATGTTCACGTTTGTTCTTTAAATGATTTTTTTTAAGGTCTCATTTTTATTTAGATTCAAATTGAATCATTTTAGCTTTTTATGTTCATTTCAGCTGCGCAAACATGAACCTGAAATGCATAAAAAAACTATTTTAGGTGATAATACTAGGTTAATTGATTAATTGCTTTTGACGGAAAAAACACATTTATCACACAAGAATAATCCTAAATTTACCAATATAAATAATAGATTATTTTTATATTTTTACACAAGAGCAATAGTTATTGTGAGAGAATATTTAATCATTACATTCATTCATTCATTTTCCAACCCGCTTATTCCCTTTTTGGGGTCACAAGGGTCTGCTTGTGCCTATCTCCAGCACACATTGGGCGAGAGTTGGGGGTACACCTTGGACAGGTCACCAGTCCATCGCAGGGTTAATCATTACGTTTAATCTTAATAATATTGATAATACTAACTAATGTTAGCCCGTTTTGGTGAAATAGGATGTGCTATTGCGCCACTGTGACTCCTGCATAAATATCGGTGTGTCGATGCTTGAACGACCTTTCTCTCATGACAGAGAGAACTGAACAGAGCAGGGCAGAGAGGGACCTCCATGTGCCTCCATCAGGAGGCTTGAGGTGATGCATGTTTTTGTGTACCATCTGATAATCATTGAATGAATGTAACATGGACGAAACTTCAGTGACGTCACCCATTGGTGTCTAGCAAAGCGAAATGAGGGTTCAAAGTGGGCGTCGCCAGCCATCGCCTTTGTGAAAGTGCGTCAGTATAGAAGATAACACTGTGACGTGACTGGCTGAAAGAACTGTCAATCATCTCCCTGTCAAGAAACCATGTCCTAAAATTATGCACAATTTTGAGGCGTAATAAATATTAAACCAGCAAATAAAAAAAAATTCACCGTTCACAGTTTTTCGGCTCCAATGTTGGCAATTTAACATTTGAGTGACTCAGTCACACACATCTATACAGGGCAATGCGGTGAAGTGGATTGTAATTCATTGTTTTGATTTTCTTAAAGCAGAAATATGTCATATGCCATAATAAACACAACAAATGTCTTCTCTTCTTCCTCCTTTGAGAATCGCCATTGATGTTTACTGCAACAAAATGAAATGTGGCCGAAGAAGAATCTATACTAGGCTTTGAAGGTTAAAAAATAAGAGATGGTAACGAAAAAGTATCTGAACAGAACTGCTCTGACCTAATTCCTCATAAGACCTCTGTACCTGGGAATCTCACACACTGTATCCTTCGGGCAACTCATAACCACCATTGCACAATCAATCCTTTTGTAAACAAATGCACGCTTCAAAAGAAGTAGTCAAAGTTTGCTAAATATAGGGCCAGAGACGGGCTGGGACACGCTACAGTGCACTCTTGAATGGAACCACCTCGAGGCAAGGGCAGTTGTCACTCCCATTAGAAAACGCCTTAACACTCAGACCACCTCATAACTCAATGCTGCCCATCTCCAGGTGCGATGGAACGCATCACGCCAGCTTCTCAAATGCAGGCTAACACTTAATGAGCCATTTTAGACAGACAGAAGAGGCAGTCGGAAGCAGAGGCCAAATCACTATGCTAAGATTTATCATTATGACACGTCTCTTTGTGAGCTGTCGTCTGTTATCAAGTGTGCCGTCTTTGTTTTTTTTAATCTAGCTGTTGCCAAAACAACCTTCATGTCTGTGATGAGAGATCCATATAGGCCCGCATTGTGCGTATGTGTGTGTTTGCGTGTGAATGTGCTGTTACACGATGTGTGTCAGACAGGCTTGGGTGTGTGTTTTTAGTGTTGTACAGAAGGCGTAGGAAGCCTCCAGGCTGACTGGCTTCACCTCTCTACCCTTCATTAAATCAGAACGTAAATTCACAGGTACGTCACCTCACCTGCTTCACCACATTTCACCTCTGTCCTCCATCTACCAAGATAGTGTTTCTTCTATGTTTTTTTTTCAGCAGAAACTGACTCATGTGTGTTTATCTGTGCTTGCGGTGGAGAGACGTAATGGGAAACAGAACTAAAGAGTAATTAATTTGCCTATAGCTGTTTGAAAATATCATATCACAAGATTTTATCACATATTGTGTAAAGGTTAAACCTGATTTTACTACACAAAGGCTGGTTGAGTCATGTCCATGAGCAACCAGTCTGCAGATTTGTCGACTAGTGATTGGCTGACAAGAAATTTGCGGTAATGAGCGGTTGTACAGGTGTACCTAATAAAGTGGCCGGTGAATGTCTTTTCTTCCTTTGCTGCTCACCAGAAATATGCTTGGTGTTAGGGGACTGGTCAATCATTAGGTCTTTGTTTGTTTGGGATCCTGGATCCTCTCTGTGGTTGTTGACATCATACCACTTCTTCAATGGTCCTTGCTCCTTTTAATGCTGATCGACCACTTCAGACAGCATTTAGGTTTTTTAATTCTCTGCTTCCCATAACATTATGCACATTATCTGACAGGAGAAGATATAGGGCTTCACTTTGACATCACCGATGACTGAAATGACAAGGATTAATGCAGCAGTTCCCAGTAACTGAGGTGGCTCCAAACAGGAAATGACAGTGACAGAAAGGGGATATCTCATCATCATCAGTAGATTCTCAGGTGTCCTATCACATGCTCCCCAAGCTGCAGTCATCCCACATGCTGGGGGCAACCATGTGATCTGTGGCCTCTGTCCACCCTTGCCCTTCTAGCCTGAAGGATTTATAGGTCAGCTGCTCCCAAAAGTCCAGTTAAAAGCAAATGTGCTCCAGTAAGCCCACACATGCTCACACATTTATTGCCTCGCAAGAACATTTCTATTAGTTCAGCCTCCTACATCCCAGTCATCCAAGCTCTATTTATGATCATTACCTAATTATAGCTATTATGAGCTGTGTCGTACATGACAATTAATGATGGCAGAATTATGGGGCAACAGGACTCACCTGTAAATAACCACTAAAGAGGCACCTTAGCCTTCAGCGGCCGTGCTAATCCTTCAGAAGGAGTGAGGCTGTAGGTCTCAGAGCCTGTGTCTCTGGTGCACAGAGATATCTGAGTCCTCTCCATTAGTCTACCGCAGCGCACTGAGAAAGCACAAACCTATTTCATGCCAGCTCCCAAATAGTGTGGAGAATTTGCGAGGCAGTTAGTGGCCGTCATTAATATCCACCCGGGCCCAGGCTGACAGCTGCTGATTGGAATGGAGAGCCCCTGTAAAGCAGACAGCTACAAATTTCCCTGACAGCTCGGCGTCCATTACCACAGTCAGCTGCCAAAACAGCAGTAATAAGAGACAGAGAAAGTGAGAGAGAGGGGAGAGAGAGATTGGCAAACATGCCCTCTCTCTCAGACTCTCCCTCTCATACGCCATGCCACACATGCAGAGTAAGGCAGAGCTATGAGCAACCTATTCATTTCTACTCTCTCAAGACAGATGAAATACTGGGGCATACATGTGTAAGTTAGTGTAAGGTGAGAACAAAATGAAAATACTGTTCATGGATCATCCAGCAAAAAGAGAGAGAAGAAGCGGTTTGTCAGAGAAGGACTAAAGTTCTGCTTATTAAATTCCTATCAATGACATTTGCATACAATAGTGCTGCTATTTCCGTACATTAGCTAAGGATATTGCATCAATATAGATTTATTTTTAATCTCTTTAATGTTCTTTAAAGAACCATCACGTTTAAGATAAATACATTACGAATGTAAAATTTTAATTCAAATTCTGATTATGGGTTTACTGAAAAGTTGCAAAATTGTCAAAGAATTTTGATTCCCAGACCCAAATCAGTTTCTAAACAGGGCTCTAAGTCCCGAAAATCTGCTTCCTATCTCGATTGTTTCTTTTCCCCATCCCTGTATTTATAAACTATATTTAAGAAAGACCTGTTGCTGTGGAAAGATGTAAATAGTTTCTAATTTCAACTAATCCAGCTAATATGATACAAAAGCATACATTATCTTGTAGTTTCCTGTTTAAGGTGGTTTTATGTCTTGTGGTGCATTCCTTTGTTGACCTTACATGACTGTTCCCAATGATCACCCTCTTTTGTTACAGGACAAAAATGATCCTTAATAAAATGCTTTCAACGATATTTCAATACAATAGTGTTGCAATTTTCAATGTATCACTGCTCATGGCATACAAACATCTAGATTCTTTTTTTTATCCCCGTAATGTTCTTTAAAGGATTGGCAACCGTGAACTTTAGATAAATACATTTTGAGAAATTGTGCTGGTAATTTTTTTAACTATGAGTTTATTGAAGAGTTGCAAAATCGTTAAGGAATACAAGTTCCCAGTCCCTGAAATCTGCTTTCAATCTCTTTTCCCCATCCTTGTCTTTATAAACTCTTTTTAAGAAAGTTCTGTTGCTGTAAAAACATGAAAGCTGTTTCCAGTTTCAACAAATCACACATTTTCTGAAAGCTCCAGCTAATGTAAGACAAAAGCGTATATTATTTTGTAGTTCCTTGTATAAGGTGGTTTTATGTCTTGTGGTGCATTCCTTTGTTAACCTTATGTGACTCTAGCCGGCTCTCAATGCAGTTTTAAACTGATCTTGTTTAAACAGAAAGAAACCCCATTTGTATAAGAACAAGAATGCTGACGAGTCTATGCAAGAAGTCATGGCTGATATTTACATAGTACAGTGTCATCCGTATCTATACACAGGCCAGCTATTAACAAATAGTTTTAACACCACTGACATTCGCAGATTTGTACTGCCATTTTGTGAGTCCGTAACTTGAAATAATGGCATTACCGCTATTTCAAGTTTAGCTGATGATTGCGACAATAAATCTCATCGTCAGTGTGTTCAGACTTGAGGTTGATCTTAAAGTTCCAAATTCCATCTGCACAGATAGTTAAACAGACACAAACATAATTATAGCTTGCAGTAATGAGCTTGAACCAAACATCTAGCAAATGTGTGACTATAATTTTGATTTACTTAGTCATGGTGCTTCAGTATAAACTCAATGTAACAAGCATAAAACTGATTTACTGCTCTCTTACATTTCACGCATGTGCTCCCCTAGGCTGCAGATTGATTTGAGATATTTGGGTCACTTAATTATAGCCAACCTTTTTAAAGTCCTAAAACAGAGGTGACAGCGTGTTAAAATCCCAACCAGTTCACCCGCTGGCAAAACCCCTCTAAGCTTAATGTTTTGGAACATGGTAGCTGGTTTCTAGGTGGTCTAAGCGGCTCTTGTGCTAATCCAAAATCGCCAGCCAATAAAACGCTAAATCTGTTGGTGTTTTCCAGCGATGCTAATGCTAAAGCTATGCACAGTAGCTTTGTCTTGTCCACACAAACAGAGGGGACGTGTATTTAGCCAAACTGAAAATGAACTCAATGTCACAGCTAAAGAGATTTCAAGTCGGTTATTATTTTTCCAGAGGCCTGACTCCAATATTAACACCTACTTTCTACCTGGCACCCAGTCAGCCCACAAGAACACTCACATATATAGCCTCACTTGTTTATATATCCACATTAAACTCATAGACAAGATACACATAGTCTCCTTCAATCCCCACACAACTGCAGTGTAATACAGCCAAGTGACAAGACAACTGGAAGCTCAGAGCACAATATTTTACAGCTCCATTTTATTGCATCTCCTCCCCTGCCAGTCTAACCACAGTCAGCAATAAAACACTCCATAATAAAAGGCCCTGTCCCTTAGCGCCTGCTACACCAGCGACACACATAATCCAGTCAGATCATGACTCTCTGCCGCAAAGCTGGCAGTGCTATCTCCTGGCTAACCCCGCGTCTTTTTCTGCTCGCTTATTATAATGTTCCCTCTTTTATTGTTCTGAGCATCAATTGAAAGAGCAGAGCCACCCTGAAAATCAAGCCATACATACAAGCCGTTAACAAGAGCCAGGCCCCAAATGGGCTCAGGGAGTGATTCATCACAGGCTCTCTCAGACAAAGGCAAGACTTACCTTCATATTTCTGAACAAAGGCAATACGCACTCAATAAATGGAATATTACAGCATTGCCATGAAGGAGATGTAATGAGCTCACACAAAGACAAGCATTTGGGAATAGATAACTCAACCCTGTAGCCACTTCATATACCACACAAACCAGGGCAGTGGAATCAAAAACAAACTCAAATATTCCATATGAACACCAGACCTCACCTCAATACATCAAGCAAGTCTTGTGTTTTTAATAGTGTACAGCTAATGATTGATGGGTGTTTTTATTTGTGGTTAACCGGAACTTCTACAACATAATTCAAATATATTTTTAAAATGTGTCAATTTAAAAATCTCCTACTAGTGCGACAAGCATTTTAGTACATTTGATAAACTTTTGCTTTCACTCTGTTTCATTGGACAAAGAAGTTGAACATGTAAGAATAAAAAATGGTAGTGGTCAATTTCTAGAAAAATATTTTATGAAATATACTTTGGATAGGTTCGCCAATTGTTATAAAAAAAAAATTCTCAATTTTTGAGATAAAAACATTACAAATAAGACCCCCTATTTAGGTAGCACTTTATAATGACTAAACTATATAAGCATTAGTTAACAGTTAATGAGCCATTGTTTCTCATTTATTACACATTTGTAAGCAGTTTCTAAAAATAACTAATAAAATATCTAATGCCGTTAATTAAGCATTAGTTAATAGTTAATTACACAATACAATGACTGTCATCTCAATCAATCGAGGTGCGTTGTCGCTCGAAACGTCTCACTGCATATTCGGACCGCTGTGTAGCGGATTTTATCTTAAGCGCTGTGCTCTCAAGGAAACGTCTTTTCCAATCCACTGTTACCTACTATTCAACTTTATCAGACATCTCTTCAACTCCTTCTTCATTCCGGCTGTGGCCAGGACCTGCTGGATGACTGGAAAGAGCATGAGAGATGATGCTAATATTTCTTATTTTGCTGAAAAATCTCACTTTCTGATCACTGTTTTTTCCAGCACTGACTCCAATAAAAATATATGTGAGGAAAAAAAAACATAAAACTTTCAGGAGTTTAGTCTGCTTTTAGATGAGTGTTTTAAGTGTAGTCAGGAATGTCTGCTCCAGTTTGAAAGACCTTCATGGTTGTTCTAAGAATGCAGCACATGGTTGTATCAGAGCACTGCAGGCAGCTTGCTCTTGTTAGAAATGAAGTGCTGCTGGCTGCGAAGCTGCCTGCACTAAATTAGTTCTCCTTTGGAAAAGAGGCCAATGTTTGAAGCCACCACTGAGCACTCCACAGCTACAGCAAACTCCATGGCTGCAGAAGCAGCAAACACTCACTGTGAGCAATTAAACACATTTAGATATGAAGACTCAAACTTAAATCACAATATACTCTGGATGCCAGCTTTTCGCATGTGTTACTTTATAAAACCCCTTTTTAGACAAAAGAGAAAAGCCACAAAAATGTGAAAAGGACTGACAAAGTCAGTCAGAATTATGGAGTTTAAGGAATTTACTATATTTAGTTGTGTAGACAACTTTACATTTAACATTGTCAAAGAATGTCTACACAAAACATATTGTGTATGTTTTTCTTTGAACGTTTTGATCATTCTCTCCTGTTGAATTGTTGATTACATTTAGTCTTTTTCACAAAATCATTTCCATAACATACAGTATGTGTCAAAAATTACATTTCCTTTGACGATTCACAGGAAGTGATTCTAGTCAATAGAGCTGAAAAAAAAAACAGGATGCCAGTACTTTTTAGACAACACCCAACTCGTTGTGTTCACAATCTTATTTATAAGTCACGGGTTTGTGAAGTATGAGGAGCTTGATTGTGCTCACAGTTCACTTACTATTTATGACACAGGAAGTTCCATCTGGTCACGTTTCCTGTCCAAGGGCTTTTTTCAGGATGTGCTGCCTGGATTGGCTTTCATGATCTGACACTTGGATCTGAAAGACACTGATTTTCTGGGTGGAATACTAAAGCTCTATCTGAGCTCAACGGTCCTCATTCTCTTTGAGAACAGTCCTGAATCACTTCTTTTTGGCTGGTGCTGAGTTAGAAACTGTTGTTTTGTTCTCTACTTTCTACATCTGCTGATTTGAAAATGTGAGATGTAAAAAAACATCTTTTGTAGGATTGAAATGTACATTTTATTACTAATTATTACACCTTTTTTATTTTTAAGAAAACTTTAATTGCACTCTAAATGTATTTAACCAACCATAAAAAATATAAAGTATTGTGCAAAAGGCAGGTGTGTAAAAAAACACCAGGATCGTCAGCAGTGCCCATTTCTTTGTAGTTCTTCAAAAGCTTGAACAGCACATCTTGAAACCCCACACTCCTTTGAAATCTTTGTCTGGAAGAGACCTGGTGGATGTAATATAACTACGTTGTGTCTTGTTGCTGTGCAAACAAGAAACTTTCTCAACCTCACACTGGTTGCAGAGTTTGGTCCTTTTCCTGTTTTAATCCTCCTACCTAATTTTACTGTTTCCTTTTTTGATTCTCACCATTTCTTTAGTTACTAGGTTCAGAAAAAAGTCACGATTGTGTTTGCAATTAAATATAGCTATCAGCAGATGTGATTCAGTCCATGGATCCGAGAAAATTGTGGATCACAAGGTACCCTTCATTTAATTAATGTGCAGGACGGCTGAGGCCTGGCGTTTGTCAATTACAGGGCAGAAGTTGTTTTCCTGCACCGCCTCAGATTAGTCCCACATGCCTGCACTCTCCGGCTCTATTGAATCAGTTTGTCTTTAATGGCAGCAGGGGGAAATTGAAGGCCTCTGTGTGTGATTTGTCTCGTCGTTCTGGAGCAGATGGTGGATATCAGTGTCATGCTTTGAGTGGCGAGTGGCTTCGGGAACAGGAAATGACACGGCTGAGGGCAAGATCTAAGACAGCGTGAAAGCGCCATTAGTCACACATTTCCTAGGCAGCGTCACTCATTAGCATTACCTGGATGTCTTTGATAGGGGTTCACGGGTGAACAGGGAACACAGGACGTTTATACGTCGATGGGACAAAACAGTAGACATGAAGATGAAATTGATGAAAATAACTGGTTTTAGAAGAAGTTGTCTGAATATAAATTGCATTTACGCATTGTGTTAGGACAATTTCAAACATTGAGGATGGGAGAATTGCAGAAATGTGCAGTTGAAAAAAATCGGAATGAACGCAAGAGAGAGGGAGATAACGATAAAGAACAAGCAGAGGTACGATAAGCTGGACAAAGAAGTGAAAAGTAAACATCCTGTCGATGTGCTTTGAGTTTGAATGTGTTTTCTTCTCACTCTGACCTCAGACCACAAGCTGCCACTCCAGTGTTATTATCTCAAACACCAAACGCTTCCGTCCGTCACAGGGCAGAGTCCTTTGAAGGATGGATTAGTGTCTCTAACTATGATTTGAGTAGTTTCGTCATCACATAACATCTTATCAGGTCTTGGATTGCAGCAAAATCACAAACGTGTCAGTGCACCATGAATTCAGGTTGCACTTTCATTGAATTAACCTAGCATCCCATTGTATTTACTGGTTAGAGTAGCATTCTAGGAAAAGCTGTTCTGGAATGTGCTTCGTGGTCAGGATGTGACCAGGATCTGTCTAACCCCTGGTCAAGGTAGGTTCTTTTACCTTGTGTGGGAAAGGGCTGATGGTTTTTTCACTAATAAAAGTTTGCTCTAACTTATACAATCTCATTGATTAGAAGTAGTCGACATACCTGCCCAAACTAACCATGTTTGTTAAATAAAGTTTGACCACAGAGTCGCATTTCTACCCATTAGCTCTCAACATTGAAATAATAACCAATCACAGAAGACTCTGGAAGCAAGTTTTAAGAAGATTTAACAAACATGCAGCTTTATTTAAGAAAATCACATGCCGCATTGAGAACAAAGGAAGGTCGGGGGAGGGAGAAAGGGAGACCACGAGAGAGCCGGATGAGTCTTTCACAAGATCATAAAGTCACAAAGATTTGTTTATTTTGCTGAACAAGACTCAAAGATCTGAGTCAGTAAAATGATCCGAAGTTCCCATCACTGAAGCTGTGGCAGATGAAATGAGAAAAGATCAACAGATGCAGCAACTAGCAAGAGTTAACCACAGTGACATGAGCACAGGCATCAGTGTTGGACAAACACCAGCGGGAGAGGCTGCCTCTTCCCAGCGTACCTTCTGCCAGTGGCACAGAGGTGTCAGTCAGCTTTAATTAACCTCACTTCTTGTTAGCCCACCACTGAAGCCACTCACAGCAGGTGATAAGGGGATTTTCCATGAAATTGTCACAGTGTAGCCTTTAGCCATTTGAAGACGTTTCTGGGACAGTTTTTAAAAGGCTCGATGTTGTATTAACGATGAAGCAGGTTACATGAAGATCCATTGTCTCTTTGAGCCCATTATGTACTCATCTGTTTCCCATCCCTCTCCAAAACTTCCACTGCTTAACCGGCCCTCTGACAAGAGCGAATAGTGAAGCACAGTTAAAATGTCCCTAAGCCCCAGCAGCCTTAACCACAGTCTCTCAACATCAAGTAGACATCCAAATCGCACGTGAAGCATTGATAATGCCAGCCAAATAAAGTCTCCAGACCTGCGCCGGGCCACATATCGCTTCCCCTTGGCAGTCTTCTCTGTGGTTAATCTGATCAGAGTGCAGTGTTAACAACACATGGTCTGGCCCTGGATCCTGCTCTAAATGAGGTTACATCCTGAGCAATACCTTGATGAATAATTAAAAGCCCAGACACAGAACTTGAAGTGACTTAGCCAGCGACCCTGGGGTCTAATCACATGATCAAGCCATATTTGGAGATTTATCCAATGCCGTGACTGACTATTTTAAGCCAGTTGCCACTCTGCTGATTTTTTGGGCGTACACCAGAGCTAACGGTAAGCATGATGCTTATGTATTTTTTTCTGTGGGCACACAGTGAGATAACTGCTGTCGACTTATATTTTAAGAAAAGCTGTAGAAATATTGGTCATCAAGTAAATGGGCCATTGTAATTTCAGGCATTAAGTAACAGTGTTTACTCTAAATGTTTGAATCTGACTGTAGCAGTGGATTTAAAATCTAGGATCTGATAGATGATAACTAGTCTTTTATTTGCTAATATGTAAGTTCTTAAGATTTGTTTCAGCTGAGCTGGTTATGAAAATTACTGGAAATATGTAAAATCTCACACACATTAACCAAAGTGGCAGGAA
This sequence comes from Danionella cerebrum, assembly GCA_007224835.1. Classification (NCBI taxonomy): domain Eukaryota; kingdom Metazoa; phylum Chordata; class Actinopteri; order Cypriniformes; family Danionidae; genus Danionella; species Danionella cerebrum. The sequence continues at coordinate 16,204 of SRMA01026851.1, read as the reverse complement.
ACTTGTTTGGAAAGCCATGTGTAATCCACAACGTCTGCTCTACTTTTGGGGAAAAACTTATTGGTTTCTTGTCTAACCCACTGTTCCCTGAAGAACCAGAGATGATAAGTTTGTGGTGGGTTTGACCCTTTCTATGGGAGCACTATCAACAATCCATTAAGGATCCAATCATCATCTTCTATGACTGTGTACAGGTCTGTGGGGTGTGAACAGGTTAGATTATCTCAGCTCTGCCCATATCTGAAATAAGGATATGATCACCATGCCCAGTTTGAACACCAAAACCTCGATTAATAACAACAGAATGTCTATAATTTCTATAAGTCTATGTACATCACAAAAAACATGATCGTTGATAATATGGTTAAAATCCAGTGTAACAAACATAGTTGATCAAAAACATTCAAATACATAATGCATTCAAATAATAGATTATAAAAATTAATAACAACAAGGTTATGACAAGGACACGTAAAGCATCATAAATCGTGTAGTTTCTGAAAAATCAATTCAGTTTTTCAGGTTTGTTTGAATCATTTACGGCTGTAAGGGGAAAAAGTCTTGCTTATAAATCCAATATGACAGCTCTTTCTTTCAGCGTGGAGTGGGAGTCATTAGTGGTATCTTTGTATTTGCCAAAGAGCCAAAAGCCTTCATCCATATCTAAGCATCAGCATAGAAGCCAACATACATGTGATTCCAGATAAAAGAGATTAAAGAGGTCTACAGTTTTCCATGCAGCCGCACTGACAGTGACATGAGGCATGGTGACCTTCTGAATCTAATTTACAAACATAAAAGATACTGTGCTGCCACACAAGATCCAAAGGACACAGAGAGAGCAGAAATCTTGAATGTGAAAAAAACGTTTGTCTGCTCAATGGTTCTCATCATCTATTAGGTGTCAAGGTTGAGAAAGATGAAGAATATGAAGGGAGGGGTATTGCTCCTCATATCTACTGTAGGATTCAGCTATTGTGCTTTGGCGCCACTGAAAAATGCCATTGCAATTTCCACAAGGCAGTTGTGAAGCAAGAGAAAGGTACGACAGAATTCAACAGTTCAACAGAAAACTCAGGCCCTCTTCAACGAATAAACTCATAAAAATTCTGCAGATTAGAGGTTGTTCCCTTCACAAACTAAGAATTAAATGCAATCCAACACATGAAGGTTCACCTCCTCTTATTTTAAACCCCAGAAAACCAGTGTCTCTGCACTAATCAGTTCATTCAACCTTAAAAGTAATGAACAGTGATTTCTAACATGACGTTTTCGAACTTCACTACTATCTCTCGTCAGGGTCTAGTGGACAAGATTATCATTAAGGATTTTGAAAAAGTTCCCATCACTCCCTTAGATACACCAGAACAGCAACTGAAGGGTCTGTAATTGGTTGTAGTGCTAATGACAAGCCACAGCAACAAGGTGATGATTGGTCCAATTCTTTCAAATTCCTACCAGTTCATATTTTGACAATGACCTCTTAGAACGGACAGAAGATTGAGCAGATCATTGAAATTTATATTTAGAAATTTAAATTGAACGGCGTGTCTAGTGAAGCTAAGTGTTTTTATAATTTAAGATTAGATTTGCTAATATTCATACATGCTTATTTAGTTATTTCTTCCATCTGAGTGTTCCGGCTGAGTGTAAGAAAAGAGTATTTTCTTAAGGTAATTATGCATAATGACTGCTGTCTCATTTAACAGTTTGCTTACTTGAGCAAAGTGCCAATTTGAGGAACAAAGTGAGACCACCGTGGTGGTATTATGTGTAGAAATGTTCAAAATCACTATATTTTTATTTATCACAGATTTAAATATCACTGATATTCATTCATTTTCCAACCCTCTTATTCCTTTTTTGGGGTCACGGGGGTCTGTCGGTGCCTATCTCCAGCTCACATTGGACGAGAGGCGGGGGTACACCCTGGACAGGTCGCCAGTCCATCGCAGATATTACAGATATGTTAAGTACAACTCAGATCCTGTACATAGTCTAAACATACAAATGTGTGTTCCACACTTATCTTGGATCTTTTAATGTACAAGATGTTAATGGTTCTTTTAAATAAAGGTACATTTTTTTATCCTTTAAAACGCACCCCCAAGATGCCAAACATTTGTAACTTTTTTAACTTCTTTTGAACAAGATGTTGTGTAGATGTCTCCTGAGTGTTTATTGTGGTTCAATAAAGAGATATTTTTGCAGGAGTTCCATGAAATTGTTGTTGTTCATAATTTATTAAAGGCTCAAAGCCGGCAGGACAGCTTTACGGTTGACTGAAATCAATTAAACTAAGCTAAACTAGACTAACCCCCCCCCACACACATATTTATAAACATATAGTTTAATGAAGCGTACCAGAATGACAAAGATATTTTAAACAGTATTCAAAGTTAATGCTTAAATTAAGATGATCCTCATTTGTTTTCCTTTATTCCTTTTTATGGCTGTTCTTTTTCTGAAGAAAGAAATATTAAGCCACTTTTATCGGGCTCAATATAATAGAACTAATTTCTTAATAATCATAGTTTATTAGGGCTTTGAGTTCCGCCCCCTCTTGGAGGTATCTCCCTAGGTGGAAACCTAAGAAAAGGTTGTTGTTGTTGAGGAACTGTTTCTCTTACAAAGTTTTGATTACAACCAAACAGGTAAAAGACAGTTAAAAATTACGTAACATTCTCACAGGCAATATTTTAATATCGCTGAGCAAGAGGCAAGAGGTATTCTATAAACAGTTATTCATAAACCAAGAGCAACACTTGAAAAAGCTTCACCGGCTCCTCCAAATTACAGCCATTACATTTAAAAACAGCACTGTAAACCTGACATAAACATCATCTGAAGTGTAAATAAAAAGCGATGGGGATGGAAACTGCCCAGTGCTGGTTTAATAGGCCTGGCCATCAAACAGCTTGAGGCCTGCTGTGATCTGCATGAGAGCCTGACAGTGCTGACGCATGTGCCTCTTCTGCTTATGTACAGATGGCAGAATAAACATGTGGCCTCCCCGGAGACACATGGTAAATTTACCTTTTCCCCTTGACGCTGGGCCCGAACATCAACATTCATCTTTTTCTCAATGAGACAGAAAGAACATTTGTAGACATAGGGCTAATGAAGTCAGCCAAGACAAACCTCTCATATCCTAAAAATGCCAAGAGCCCGACTCCTAGGCCAAAAACCACAGCAGGCCTAAGGTGGTTGAGGAAATCTTTCCAATGAAAATGTTTACATAAAGAAAGCCCCCTTTTCTTGCATTTAAAGTCAAGCTGGGACAAAAGCCACACTGACACACATTGTGAGTGCCAGAAGTGGAGCGGCCTGCTGACAAACACGCCGTAGACTCAAAGTGCTGCTCCTTTTAGCTGAAAACCTCAATGCATTCATTTCACACTCATCCTCGACTTAATGGAAACTTGTCATTTGTCTTGGTGGCTCCACCACACACATACAAAAAAAACACAACAACCTAAAACATATGCTGAACACACTCACACAGCTCATTTGAGATAATAAAAACATTAACCAGTCAACAGACCACGCTTTAACCCCAAACGGTGAAGTCTGACAGACCAAACAGCTGCCGTGGTTCATCTTGTATTCCTCACCAGGACGGTAAAGACATCTGGGATGAAGGCTTGACAGAAAACACAAACCATGCAGCGTCTGGAAGCTATTCATCATGGTTAATCCAACATCATGGTGTGATTCATAATATACTGAACATTTGAGAATGCTGCTGTTCTACAATTTACTTCAAACTCATTTATACTGGCCAGTGTGCTCAGATATTTGGGGCACAATTGTAGCATTTGTTTGGAACGCATCCTGCTCTGGCATCCAGTACCAAACATGGCCTGCGTCTGAGAGAAGTTTTGTTTTCAGATTTAATGTGGCATACAAAACATGACCCTTCACAGGTGGTGTGGCATTTACTTGACTAAGACTTAGGCCAGTCTTGTACAAAAATGTATCATGGTATGATCTTGGTACTATGCAAAAATTACCTGTTCAGAGTTTGCCAGATTAAAATTGGTAGGATGGTTCAAGTTAGCCAATCATGTATCTAGCTATGAGCGACAATGGAAAATCCCAACATATACTTCTACGCCTACACATGCCATGTGCCCTACGCTTGAACTGGATGCGCACCTCTAAGAAATCGCAACTTTGTGCAGCAAAGAAGTGCAGAAATATCTGTACAACTGTTCTTCAGCTGAGTACAACCATTATCAGGTAGCAGCTAGTTAATAAGATCTTTGACAAGAAAGCACAACACAAGCGAAGAAGTTCACACACCCTGACAGAAATAACGTAAACATATAACATAACATAAAATTTGAATATTGGTTTTCAATATATGTGACATATATAAAATTGCCAGTTTTCTGTAATGTAAGTCTGCATTAAGACAACATAGAACATTTTTTTTTGCAATGCATGTGGTGGATGTAGTGGTGAATGTGTGGATCTGTATGAGCGGAAAAAGGCTGGATTAACAAAATAGAAAAAAAAAAACATTCTATCAAAATCCAAAAATAGAACAAACCCCTACCTCATCCTGCGATGTTCTTTCCTGTATTTGTCAATGTGCTTGATTGCAAATGGCTTTTTTTTAACCTGCTCCACAGTGCTCTTTTCTTTGAAGGACAATGCGGAAAGGTTTTTTTTTTAAGCTAATTTACCTAATGTATATCCATTTTCTCTGTTTCTCTCTGTAAATGCTACCTCTCAACACTGGCCTGTTCCCACCCTGTCTATGTCTGTGGCCAGAGGGGTCCAATTTCACTACATGTAACAGTGTATGTGACAAATAAAGGCTAATTCAATTCAAAACCATTTTGATAAACATTTCCTTTTTTCCATGTTTATACAAGAAAGAATTGACAAACTGAAGAAAGTTTCAGGAAAATGTGTAGACATCATATGGGTTTTTCACATGTGGGCAGCTGTGGTGGAAATATTCCTGAATAGTAATGACTCTGGAGCCAAGGTAAATATGCACACAGCACATACAGTGTTTTATTTAATATAACCAAACAATTAAACAATGCATTGAAACTACATAAGAGAGAGAACGGGGGAAATATATAGTTCCAGAGCTACACACTTCACTTATACCATTCCAGCAGGGATCGAATTTCAGTTATTCAAAACTCTGGTGGGATTAAACTCAGAAAAAGAAAATCAAGAAAAAGGATGTCTTACTGTAGTGTAAGGTCCTACCTCAACTCTTTAGGAATGTATTGAAGTCAGAGTCATTATCTGAAAAATAATGTAATATATGTAACATTACAATAAAACAGCAGTGGAATTCAATCTTTATTTTCAACATGAATGATTAAATACTTTGGCAAAAGTTCCAGGTTTGTTATCAATGCCATGGATGTTTACCTCTACTTTGAGAAATGGTCGAATACGTCATAAGATGTGACGCATGAGCTTTGGATATTCATCATTTTCTGCCAGGACAACCTCTAACAATAAATTCATTTGTTAGTGATTTCACATATTTAATGTGAAATAATAATAATTAGACTATGTATAGTGGTTTTACATTTTCTCTCAAACAGCAGAAGTCGACACTACTCACTAGTTTTTATGAGCTGATATTGCTGGCAGGATACGCATACAGAGGCTAACAATGCTCAAGTAAGCTTAGTTACTTTAGGGGGTGCAGCAGAGAGTCAGATTCATTCATATTTTAAAGAAATAAAACATAAATAAAATGGCTAGAGGCAGTTCTGACAAATGATTGAACCAAATGGCAACAGTACCAGCACAAAAAAATAAATAATAAACATTCTATTTCTGAAAGAATGTACACCACACCGCCTAAAACTTTGGCTTATATGATTTTTTTTGACAAACAAGACAGTAGGCAGACAGGAAGAAAAGTAGGGAGAGAAGGGGAGGGTTGGGAAACGACAGGTTTGGGAAATTTGTCTGGCGTACGGTACACTAAACCATGGTTATATGTTTTTAAAACCGACCCTTGATATTCATTTAATGGATAGTAAATGACAAAAAAATAGAATCACTATTTATTTCTTTGTTGAGGATATAAATTCACAAATCCCTGTATTATACATATTCTTGTGGCCATGATTTACTACCCTTGAAAGTACTGTTTGTTCCACACCCAGTCAACCAAATTCAGCCACTTTATTTGTGTACACAGACCAAGGTTTGTTTCTTCCCTAGAGTGACGCTGTGTGTTTTCATGTAGTTTGTGTTTTGCCTGGGGCTTAGCCACGTCTGGACCTGCAGGCTGCCGAATAATGAAGAGCTCTGTGGAGGTGACAGAGCGGGCAGCAGGTATGCAGCTGAACGCAACCCAAACCATCTGATCAACTCTGCTTTCTGTCACTCACACACGTACGCAAGTGTGAGAGCCCCCTCTCACACACCTACTGCACTGGCATATTTATTTATAGTGCTCTGACAGAGCCGCAGATAGATGTCACCTTTAAGCAACAAACTCCAGGGGGATAAACAGCATGCGCACACAGAGTAAAGAGCTCAGACGCAAACTGCAGATTGTGCAGACAGCAGATGCATCAGAACATGAGAAGCAAATCAACCCACGCAGAATTGAGTGTGAATCTGCCTGTAAGGCTTAGTCAAAGCCAGCGGTGCACGATTTCTCTGTTTATAATGTATGAGTGACTGAGGAGACTACTACAGCTGTCAAAGTAGATGAGAGGAAGCTGAACTCTGTGTCTAAACACAGAAGAGGATGGAGAGATCAGTGATCTCGGTCTCTTGATTTCTTCAACCTTTTGAAAGAACAAAAAAACATTCATTCATCTTTTGACCCGCTGACCTTTCAAGGTCACAGGGGTCTGCTGGTGCTTATCTCCAGCTCCTTATCTCCAGCTCCAGCGAGAGGTGGGGGCACATTCTGGACAGGTCGCCAGTCCATTGCAGTACAAAAAATATTAAAGTGGTAATTATGACATACTGGCAGCTACATCCGTATTCTCACAATTTCTTATAAGGGAGTATTTTATTTTCACTGTTGATAAAAAGGCAACCACCCCACTTAATGATTGGATTTGGCTGAAATGATTAGAAAATGTTAGTAACTAGCTAAAGAGAGCCAAAGTTTGCACACAAACTTTGATGCTGGCGTGTTAGTGCCATTTAAAACAATTTTTTAAATGTTGTCAATGTCACAATGAGTAGCATAAACCTGCCCTCATGTCTATGATTTTTATAAGATGAGAAAGTGGTTCCAAATTGGTTGCTTTGCTAAAAAGTCTGGTTGCTATGGAGGGGTCAGTGACATAATATGATGTTCCTCATTTCAATATGAATTAAAAAAAAAACAACCCTATGACTTTTCCTAATCTGAGATAGAGATATGCCAAACTGGTTGCTATGGTAAACATTCTGGTTGCTATGGAGGGGTCAGTGACATAATATGATGTTCCCCATGTTAATGCAAATAAAATAAAGCAACCCCCCCTGTCTCTATGCCTTTTCCTAATCTGAGATAGAGATATGCCAAACTGGTTGCTATGGTAAACATTCTGGTTGCTATGGAGGGGTCAGTGACATAATATAATGTTCCCCATGTTAATACAAAAAAATAAAGCAACCCCCCCTGTCTCTATGACTTTTCCTAAGCTGAGATAGAGATATGCCAAATTGGTTGCTATGGAGGGGTCAGTGACATTTTCCAAAGATGAGATAGAATTATAAGAATTTGATGGTAAACAGTCTGGTTGCTATGGTGAAGTCGATGTCATAACATAATGTTCCCCTTTTGTCACTTAAGTTACATTAACCAACCCTTGAGTCTTAACTATTTTCCAAAGCTGAGATATTGATCTAAGAATTTTAAGACTTTTTGTAAGAACACCTACATTACCATTGGCACCAGTATCTCTTGTTTTTTTATTCATATTTGTTGCATTTATACTTTTGTTCCTTTAATTTATTACATAATTTTAAATTTATGTATATAACAAGCCTTGATACTTTTAAAAGCACATGTCTAAGGCTTATTTTTGGAGAGTTTAGCCATTGTGGTTCATAGCAAAAACACTTTTTTTGCGTTTTCAATTTTAGTGTATTTTATAACTTTTGACAAAGGGACATTAGCATAAATCAGAATAATCATATGATAACAACATATTCAATAACAACAAAAGGATAGATGTGATAATGCATAGGGACAACAGTGTTGGACCTAACCTATCCATCCATCCATCCATCCATCCATCCATCCATCCATCCATCCATCCATCCATCCATCCATTTCTTTTCATTACACGCTTATTCCTTCAGGTTCACAGGGTTCTGCTGGTGCTCCTGCTTCTGGACAGGTCGCCAGACCATCGCAGGACATTCAACATTTATTATTAGATAAAAAGCCAACATTCCATGAGAGAGCATGGGAAGGGCTGTGCTTCTCACCCTTGCAGCCGAAACACCCCTTTTTAGACCTGACATGATGTCGTTCTACATCAATACTGAAGTACAGCTCTGCAGGGCAGCTGCTGCCAAGCACCCCCTAGATCCTTAATAATTCATCGTGATGCTAATGCAGCGGGACAAAACATGTCATCCTTTCTCATTTGATGTCATCAATAAGAAATGCCATTCAATCCCACTTTGCATCTTTATGTTGAATATTCAGTAAACAAAGCTTGGCAGTTACTGACGAGGTGGATTTACATCATCCTCTCTGGTTGTTTATCAAAAGAAAAACAACATTTCCTCAAAACGGTGTGATCCCCATGCAGATTGTGGGGTTCTAATCGTCAGCTATGTTCATCTGCTCACATAACAGCAGGCTGGAAGCGAGACGAAATGTGACCCTGCCATTCTCAATGTGTTGACAGTGCTTTAATTCAACATTATACTAGACACCCCCAGTCTGCCTCGGCCCACGAGAACTCCTTCTAGTTTTATCCACTCAGAGGCACTTAAAATATAAACACTCCTCTGGACGACAAGGGAGTTAGAGGGAAAAAACATTTAGCTCTGAAGCCATTCACATATTCATGTGTTGGCTTTCCCAAAAGGCTTACTGGTAATGGTCTGGTTAACTTGGTTTAAGTTGGTGTTAAACCTCAATGTAAAACTTCTTTCGTAACCTTTTTAAAAAGGATGTTTCCTGAACTAAGGTTTGCCTTATGTGCAGCTCATATCTATGAGAAGGATTAAAATGTTTTGATTTTCAGGATGCCTATGGTTAGACAGACAGGTTTTGGGCAATCCCCAGGTCTGATGGCTCATTTTTTCTGTTGTAAAACAGCCCCGATTGTTTTCTTTTCCATATCTTATCCTTTCTTAAAGCACATTTAATTGCATTTTTGCTATACAAATAAACTTGCCTTGCCTTGGCTAAAAATAACTCAGTTTTCAAATGACAGTCTCAAATTATTTCAGTCTCAAATTATTGTATGTGGTCAACATTTGCTGTATGTACGTTCTCAAAAATGTTAATATATGGATGGGAAGTGAAAAAGAGAGAGAAATAAAGATTTCATGTAAGATTACAAGTCATAATATATAAAAAAAAATGACCACTTTCTGTATTATATCCTGTATTCATGAATAAATCTGACCAAAATCCACTTGATAATCTATATGTTAGATTTGTCCTTTCTTTTGATTTATTTGGTTGGGGTGTAACAATACACTCTGTTCACGATATGATACCTACCTCGATAAAATACGATATGAATCACTGTATTTTACAAAACTAGTGACAATTTTGTATTGCAATGCATTGTTACACAGTATTTGGACATTTATACCACAAGTATAACAAACATCATCTTTTCAACCTATTTTTCAAGAACTACTGTCATTTACAAATATGAAAATGAAGGAGGGAGAGAGAGAGAGAGAGAGAGAGAGAGAGAGAGGGGTGACAACCGTGGCCTGGTGTGAGAAACAAGGATCCCCTTGTACCCTGAGAGCTTGGTTTTCATCACCCCACAGCTCTGCTCGTCATCCTCATTCTATCTCCAGCCCAGCAAGATTGAAGTACTCCATTACTCTTTACTTAGATACTCACATGAAAAAAGTGCAACCTATTGATCACCAGTAAAGACAGTGGCCATAACGTCAGGACTGCGCTTTATCACCCTGATACCATTCAATCAGTCTATTTTTAAAGCGCCATAAGCTAAAATAAACCCTGATCTGCCCTTTGAGGTTGAAAAGCTGAGGTTTGTTCTTCGTCATCCAATCAAATTCAACACAGAGCTTTAGGGGGAAAAAATCCCAAGAGCACTATATATAAAACTCGACAGCAGCCAGTTCCAAAACACAACAAATCACTTTTTCTTGGATTAAATCAATCTTAAATCCCAAGTCAACATATTGTCATTGCATTTCTTAATCCCTCGATTCACCATGCCTTCCTGGTAACATGAGAAAATCACATGCCCCGGATTAAAGAAGTTCAAAGTTCC
>SRMA01026850.1:148156-191544 GCA_007224835.1 Danionella cerebrum | reverse complement strand
AGAAGAAGAAGAATAACTAGATTTTAAAGTTTGCACGCAAGCTTCGATGTTGGCTTGCGTTGGTACCGTTAATACCTTTTTTTTAAATGTTGTCAATTCCGCAACAATAACATAATCCAACTCTCATGTCTCTATGATTCTCATAAGCTGAGATAGGTACATGCAAAATTGGTTGCTATGGTAACCAATCTGGTTGCTATGGAGGGGTCAGTGACCTAACATATTGTTCCCCATGTCAACACGAGTAAAATACACCAACCCCCATGTCTCTATGACTTTCGTAAGCTGAGATAGAGATACGCCATATTGGTTGCTATGGTAACAGTGTGGTTGCTATGGAGGGGTCGCTGACCTAATATATTGTTCCCCATATGAATACGAGTAAATTACAGCAACCCCCATGTCTCTATGATTTTCCTGAGCTGAGATAGGTACATGCAAAATTGGTTGCTATGGTAACCAGTCTGGTTGCTATGGAGGGGTCAGTGACCCTAACACATTGTTCCCCATGTCAATACATCAACCCCCATGTCTCTATGACTTTCCAAAGCTGAGATAGAGCTGCGCCATATTGGTTGCTATAGTAACCAGTTTGGTTGCTATGGAGGGGTCGCTGACCTAATATATTGCTCCCAATATTTATACGGGTAAAATACAGCAACTCCCATCTCTCTATGATTTTCCTGAGCTGAGATAGACATGCCATATTGGTTGCTATGGTAACCAGTCTGGTTGCTATGGAGGAGTCAGTGACATCATTTTGTAATCTACTTTCCATTTAGAATAATATAAAGCAACCCCCATGTCTCTACTGTGTTCCGTTCAGAAGATATTTGACATCGATAGTTTTGTAAAAAAAGTGGGTGTGGCTTAATTATTTTATGTTAAATCACAAGGAATGATTGGCTGGATAAGTGATTTGCTTCTTTATTTCTAGTATGACTTTCCAGTGTCAATCAATTACAAAAGCTCTTTTACATTAGGATCTATGGGATTCATGCTCCATTCATTTCAATGGGCCATTGAAAGTCAATGAGACACCTTTGACCTACTTATTAGTAATCAAGTGCAGCTGCTGCAAAGGGCCAACTGTCAGATTTTCAAATGATGGCAAATCTGCTGGAGAAAATCAAATTTTCATGCCTCAAACAAATAAAGATTATAGAAGAACCGTAAGACATATCGAAATGATTCTTTCTTTGTAAGAAGCAGAAGACCCTAACAAAGAGAATGCTGTAAATTTTGTGAAGGTTTGATTAGAAATAAAAAATTTATGGCGAGCTAGAAAAAGCCTTCATTTGATTCTGTGCAACTGCTCATTTCTGAGAAATCCATACCTCCAAACAAATAAGGATTACGAAGAAGGACAAGACACATTAAAATATTTCCTTTACTGTTAGAATCACAAGATTTTAAGGAAGAGAATGGTGTAAGTTTTGTGAAGCTGTGATAAAGTTTGAATGATTTATGGCGAGTTATAAATAGCCTGCGATTGAGATTTTGAACAGAATCCACCAGAATTTTTGAATGGAGGTGAATGGAGCAATTATGTGCACTCCTTGTGGTTTAGGCCACCTGGAGTAAAAACCGTGTGTTTTTTAAAAATGAAAACAGCACCAACTGAAAGAGGACAAAAATCTCTACCATTTAGATATAAAATGTGTGTGTAAAGGTTAATTTTTAGTTGAGAAAACAGTGCAAGTAGCAACAAGACTGAGCTTGCTCAAAGTTAGAGTGAGCGATGACATCACCACTCTAGGGCTCCCATAGGGAATGACTTGGGCGATTTTTGGGCCGAAATTCGCGATTTTTACGGAAACCGCTGGTCAAATCGGTTCGAAAAGACATAGCAACTCGAGTGGGAACAGCTTGGACGACCGTGGAAAGTTTCGTGGCTGTAGCTCGAACGGGCTAGGAGGAGAAGCGTCGTAAAATTTTGACGTAGGAAAAGAGAAGAAGAAGAAGAAGAAGAAGAATAATAATAAGTTTAAGTGCAATATCAATATGTTGGCTTTGCAAGCAAGCCAACATAATAAGTTTAAGAGAGATAACAATATGTTGGCTCTGCAAGCCAACATAATAAGTTTAAGAGAGATAACAATATGTTGGCTCTGCAAGCCAACATAATTAACTTTTAAGTGTACCATGAGAGTAAATGGACAGTCAGCCGACCAGCTCTCTTCCTTGGTTAGCGAAGACTGAATGGAAGACTCTGGAAGGACTCAAGAGGCACCAGCAGCTTCAAATATTGGTTTGTAAATATCAGATGCATGACAGAAAACTTCCTCAATGTGCTTTTATCTACAAGAACCTGACTATGCTCTGAATTAGCTGTCAAGTTCTTCAAGGACTTCGACCAAACTGCCCAAACTTGAATAAGGCCTTCACATCTTGAGAATTGAAAAAGTTTGTACTCAAAGCTCTGAATTCCACAAAAATTGGTTTTATTTGTGTGCCTGTTACCAGGACATGCCAGGGCTTAGGTTATATACCTAAACAAACAAACATGACAATAAATTTTACAAAGAAACAAAGATCATCCACATATTTGAAAGTCTCTTTCCTACCAGTGGTCCTCCTCAAGCTGTGAGCTTTGGTCTCTCCTCTATTTGCTGCTGGACTTCTTTCTGAATTGTTTGGTTCCTTTCTTACAGACCAAAACCCTCATGCTCTTTAATGAGACACCTGGTCACTGCAGAGGTGTCACATGGGTGCCAATAGCCAATCAGCTTCTTCCTTTTTTTTAATAAACCCAGATTGGTTTTAAATTAGCCAAATCTGATGAACTAGCTCATGTTTTTGTGAAATATCTAATGTTTTCATACTGTCATCTTTAGTAGTCTGTCCTTTAATTGGGCTCATCTAATTATCACAGGTGTCCAGGATCAAATTAGCCCTTAGACACAATGTCATCAATGAGTTTAACTGAAAAACTAAACATTTAACCTTTCTGACACAAACAAAAATCCTTCGCTTAATCATTTGGAATACATTGTATGTTATATTATATTTGTTCGCAAAAGAAAATCAACTGTAGATTTTAGCAATAAAATACTTTTACCTTGTGAAAAATAACCAAAAAAAATTCTTTTCAGATGCTCTGACTAGTTTTAAAAGCTACAAAACCCAGATAAAGGAGGAAAACATAAATCACATCTGAGGTTCAAGACATAAAAGCAGAAGAAAGTCGAGTTCTGAACTTCTCAGGTGATAAAGATGCCATTTGTCGTGGGGTGTGTGTAGTATTTACATGGCTAAGATTGAGACAGTAAGGGTCACAGGGCTACAGACGACACGCCTTGCTTATAATGAAGCTCTGATGGGGAAAAGGAGAGGTCAGCAGAGCAGGAAATAAGAAACACGCCTTCCTCCACACACTTCACAGAGATCACTATGGAGTGTCTGCGAGCAAATAAACGTGATTATATTTAGCAGCATGTCATCGCTATTATTTTGTCCTTGTTCAATTTAAAGAGTTACAATGATATCATGCAACAAAGACACTGAAAATGGTCAATAAACGCAATCATATTATAATAAAAAAGCTTTTAAATAAGTTTCACAGAAAATGCTCAGCAGGGTCTGAATTGATCTAGCTGCCAGTCCAAGATCCAGACTTTGGTAAACCCTGGGTGAGTCCTAAACAGTTCCCTTCAATGTGATTATGTAAATGTCAACAAAGTTCCAAAAGGCGAGAGTATCGGAATGGACCTGCAACCTAAAACGGAGAAACCAGGCAGAATCTTCAAGTCAGTTCTACGGTTCACACCCCCTGACTCTCCATGGTTGGTGTCTACCCATGTTTATTCCCCTTGTTTCCTCTTCACTCAATCAGTGTCCGGTTCTCATTTCCTCTTCTCCTTTATATGTATTCACTTCTCTGTTAATTTATTCACTCCTCTGTCTCTGTTATTCCTCACTGTTAGTCCTACGGTTCACGCCCTCGGACACTCCAGGATTGCTTCCTGCCTACTTGGATTCTCCTGTGCATCTTGGTTCCCCTCCATTTTTATTATTTTTATACAGCTGATATAGGATGTGTAAATAAAATGTACATAGTTCAAAACTCTGTGCGGCATCTCCCTTCTTCCAGCCACCATGACAGATATTAACATTTAAAAATTAATTTTATGTTGTTGAAGGTGTGCAATACCTTTGTTCTCTATATTTTCAAACCAGGCTTTTCCAAAGCACTTTTCTGAAGTTATTACATTTATGGAGTGGTAACCGATATATTTGTGTGTGAAAACTTGTAAAAATTGCAAGGCGATACTTCTTATTCTCGCTGCAACAGAACAGTTGGGTGTTTGGGTGTGGAGCAGTGTTAATGACGGCATCTTCTAGCCTTGAGTGTTGAGCAAACAGAGTGCTTACAGGAGGTGTGTGAGCATGCACATGTGCTTCTGTGTGTGCATGTGCATTTGTGTGCACTCACAGAGGGCGTGCTGCAGCTGTTGGCACTGGAGGAAGGAAGTAGAGCATTAAAGCTGATGTGACGTGTGGGCGCTGCCAGGTGGGAGCAGGGCTGCTCACTCGCTGGGCTTTGTGTGTCTTATGAAGCTTCCTCAACCAGCTGCAGTCATGCTCGGCACAGTGCTGCCACCACCGCCATGTCCTCCACGGCTGCACAATAATACACTCACACATCAGCCATGCGTGAACACACTGCAACACACATCAGTGACTAGTTGAGCACAATGCATATGAGTGCGTTCCTGCTTTTCATCCTACAGATGATACAGTATGCTAATTATCTACAGATTTTTGCTTCATTTTGAGGAATTCAGTTCCAAGCTCCATAGCCATTTCTCTTTTCTGCCCATTGTCATCAGAAAAAAAGTGGTGTCCCAATCCTTTTTTAAAAGAAGTCGAAGACCTAAAATGAGCTCTTATTTTTAAAATGTAAAAAAAAAGAATTTTATGTTAGATTTTATGCCACATAATTCTAAATAGGTCAGAATTTTTCTTAATGAATGTATTTTAAATCACAAAAATTGCTATATTTTTCAACAAAAATGTTAGCAACTTGAGTAAGACACATCAAATTTTCCTTTTGTAAGTTTAAAACTTTACTAATGACCTGGAGTGATACATTTGCTGATGTGGTTGCCCAGGAATGAAGAGTGCCACCAACAGCCATATCACCCAACAACCTGTACTGAAAACTCGTCTTCAATCTTAACATGGTATGTGGATCAAGATCCTTTGTCTGATCTACAACTCACCAAACAGTATCAGGCAGCATCTCCAATGATAAAATATATTTACATTTTTTCAATTTCTATAAAGCCAGAGTCTGAGATGATGTTGGTGATGGTGTGTTTTAGATTTAAAGAGAGTTGTCTTTGGCGTCTATTTCTTCTGCTTTTCAGACTACTCTTTCCTTCTACGGAAGACTCGCCCCAGACTGAGCTCCTAATAAGGCAGCATTAGAGGATGAGGTGTCAGGGTGTTTTCACACATTTGCTGCACAGCAAACATGTACGTCCTTGGAAACCTTGCAGACAAGCCACATTATACTGAACACCCCATTACCAACGTCAACACCATTTTGTCAAACCATTCATGGTCAAAATTGCAGGTCAAGAGTCAATTTTTTTTTGTTCCAACATTAAACATACAAAGACATGCCTTGTCTATTAAACATGCCTTGCAATGTCATTTAAAAATAAGACACAGAATTAATATTAAACAGTTAAAAGCAATAAGAACCTACCAGTGCAAAATTCCTGAGCAAACCTATTGGCCATATGAACTTTGGAGGTCTGTATCTATAGGCTCTGTAGAAACTTGGCAACTCTGTTGGCCCTGCTCTGTCATAATAAGTGTCACTCCACTTCATGGCTGAGTTGCTGTCATTCTAGTCACTTCCACTTTGTTACAATCTCACTGCTGCTGAAAATGTAGTACTAACGAAAGCTAACATTCCATGCGAGAATTCACTGAGCTCCTGAAAGTTCCATATTGTAACTGAAGAAAGGGGCAGAACTGCAATAAAACACAAAAAGTAAATATGTTTCACATATATTTTATTAAATACAGAAATCTCCCAGCTGTATTCCTCAATTTTTTTTTTATGTAAAACACAATGTTTTTCGGTTGTTTTCATTGCATTTTTAAAGTTACGTTCACATGTATGAAATGAAAGAAAAAAATAAAATAGATTTGGTTCATTGAGCCCAATTTGCAAAACCCTGGACCAGATTTTTCATTGCAATTGACACCAAAACAGTTTTAGTGCAATCAAATTTTTAACTTTTTTTTCTTTACACTCCCGTACTGTATATGGAAATACACACACAAGAGTTGTAATTCTGCAAAAATGGAGCTTTGTGAATGTTTCTGTGTCAGAAATGTTGTGAACACCCAATGTCTGGATAATAATATTTTTATTGCTTATGGTTTATCACTTTTTGGTGTTTTCCTCTACACACCTGTTCAGTATATGGAAATATACACTTAAGAGTTGTAATTCGGCAAAAAAATAAATGAAATGAAGAAGTTTCTGGAGCTTTGTAAATGTTCCTGGTCAGAAATGACCCAAAGTCTGGATAATAATATTTTTATAAATTTTAAAATGAAGAAGTTTCGGGATGGAAATACAGTATATGGAAATATACAGATACAAGTTGTAAATCAGCAAAAAAAAATGAAGAAGAAAAACTACTGCTTATTGTTACCATGGTGTTTTGTGCAGAATGGGATTGTGGAAAGTAACCAGGTTAGCTTTTTTGCAATGAACAATCTGTACTTGCTCATTTTTATGCTGCTGGTGACAAACGGGGCCAATGCGAGGTCAAGATGCACTGATGAAGTCCTGATGCGCACAGGTTTGGGATTTATGGCATACACAGATGTAAAATAGCTACAGCCAGAGCCTGGAAACCCATGCTCTCTGTCGAGGTGAGAGTGAACGGTATAAACACATACACATATCATACACCCACACAACTCACACGTGCAAAAAGGCGTGAACACTCACTTTTATCATACAAGGCTCTTTATTCTAGCACATTTTTAATTGACACTATTTTATTCTGTGTGAGCCAAAAATTACAAAACATTCTCAAAATACCAATAGAGACACTGACCTCCCCCAATGTTTCTGTAAGTATCGCTCTGTATATTTGAAAAGGAAGGAGTAATTTACTCCCAAATTCGATCTGTCACAGGGTTACAAATGTGCTTCTTGTGCAACGACAGCAATAACGTGAACAAATGAGGGGTCCTGAGGCAAGTCACTGAGACATGGCACTACAGCGCACACCCAGCTCGAACCCAGCTGTTCTCAGAGGAGCCGGAGGAGGAGAGAAGCACAGGAGAAAAGACGGAGGGAGAAACATATGGAATGTGCTCCCGACCGCTGTGTCTCTCAGAAAAGCCGTGAGCCATCAGTGTCCCGACAGCTGGAGGTCATTAGCCGGAGGACGGGTGCTACACACCACTAAACGCACGTAAAGCACAGCACACAAGCTGATGAAGAGGTATGCGGGAAGACGTGAGGGTGAAGGAATGAGGAGGAAATGGTCAGCACCAACATCTTTTGTCTTTAAATAAAAGAATCGCATGGAATATGTTTATGGCATCACAGCATCTTGACTTTGTCATGTTCTCAACAATAATACAAATATTTTCACTAATTATAAAATGACCTTAGCTGTTAGGGTTTGACCCAGTTATAATAATAAATTAAGTTCGTTTTTTACCTGGGTGATTAAATGACTTGAGGAGGTCATGTGACCTTTGAGCAAGCTTGTTTTGTTTTATTTGTGTTTAGTTTGTTGTTAATATAATTGAATGCATCCATGTGTTAATTATGAATTAATTATGAATTTAATTATTTGGACTATGTTTAGCATTTGCATGTTTGTCCTAATTGGTCTGTGCGTATTGCATTGTGGGTAATGGGTGATATTTGGACGAGGAATGAGGTAGAAAGAGGAGGCCTTGAATGGACCTGCAAGCTGACTCTAAAGTTTTAAACACAAGAGGAAGGCTTAATTACAACCTAAAGAAATATTTTAAGTTAAGTAGGTGCATATTTATAATATGCAAAGATTAATGTGTTTATTAATGTAATCAAATTAAAATGGTTGGAACAAATGGAACAAATGATAATGCACTGATTTCAAAAGACTTTTAAAGAAACTAGTTTTGCAGAAATGTTGATTTCTATGTTTTTCTTTTCTGACGTTCACTGAATTTATTATTGTTTTCAAATTAGCTCAATATTTCACTCAAAATGATTCCCGCCCAATAGAATTTTGAAAGTTTCTTCAGCTTACCCCAAAGCTGTTGACAGGCTTTTTCAGGAGTTTGAATATCTGGACCTGCTTTAAGTTCGTAAGCGTGTGTGGCGGGTACAAATGCGCAGGCTTGCTGTCTTGCTCGGATGCGTCCGAGTAGACCCCCATGAGAGGTGAAGGGGAGGAAGGGGGGAGCGATGAAGCTGATTCAGACTGAGTCAGGGAACAGGAGGAAGGAACAGCTTATATGGAAGAGGGTTGATTGAATGATTGAAGTAGGTGTGGCTCCAGATAGTCTCCTCCCGAAAGACGTTTATTAAACTGTATTTAGGAAGGGGCAAAAGTTTGCGTGTATGTGTTATCATTTTTTTTTATAAATAAATACAGATTTGAAAATATCCATGTACATGTGAACATAACTAATCACAAAATATTTGCTAATATATGCTAGTATTTAAAAAAAAAGTACAAATTAAAAAGAAAAAAATATGGTAACAAAAATATAGCAGTTAAATTAGCTTTTGATTAATTTCATTTTACTTGTAATCAATGATTCTACTGCAGTCAACCAATTTATACAGAAATTTCCTTTTAAATATTTACAATCAGAGTATGGTCAGAGTGAATTTTTACTTGATATAATTTTTTTGTTAGTTATTTTATAATCAAAGCAGAAATGACTACGTTTAACATTTTGCTATGTCACGACACGCGTTTACGTAGCCATCATCTGCTGCACTTCACACAACCCTTCTGAACAAGCAGGAGATTCATGGAGCTGTAATGGGATATCATGCATGTCCCGGCTCAAAGAAGAAGCTTTTCACTCCTAATTACTTCTCTTTCACGTGCCATATGATCAAACACACGGGGGTCTGCTCCCTGTTAAGCTTTCAGGCTGTGGTCGATAGCCCAAAGCTTTGAAAAAAGGGGAAATGCAAACCATGCCCAACTCCTCCTCCAGTGGCGGCTGGGGTCAGGCAGCAGGGTAACTCCCAGCACTGGGGCCCACAGACAGAATCTCTAACCAATCTCTGGACTGGAAACACAAATAACATCAAGCTTTCAGGAAGAAAATATCCAGAAAGAATGATTGCTGTTTTTATTTCATGGGTATAGACGATGATGCAAATACAACATGGCAAAAACACAGATGTCTGTGGCATTATGAGCTGGATATATGCAGACATGATAGACGCAGTCTGCACATGCTCAGAGGCAAGCTTGAGAAGCGCGGGCAGAGCTGTGGTGTCTCTAAATGTTTGTTTTATTAATTCAGTGCAACAATACAGCTGTCAATCAATTTTATGGGATGAAGTCAGCAGCAATAACAAAACGGAAAACTTTGTTTACTGTAAAGAAAAAATAACAAAAAATGTCAAAAACATATCTGGTGTATTTGAGTTGAAGACTCCCCATGTAAATCTGTACGACCTACACTGCAGCTGGCCACTGTGGGGCGATCAAGGTGCCTTCAGCACAAGCAGGAACCTCCCACTTTAAATAAGATAAACAGAGTGTCAGTGATGTCACCCATAGGATTCCGGTGAAAGGTTTTGAATCTTACATTGGGCATTGCCAGCTTGTAAATCAGTCGTTTTAGAATAACCTAATGCAGGACAATAATTATATTAGCCAATAATAGCCAAAAATGTATATATATATATATAATGTCTGGCTCTGTAAAGAGTGGATGGTGTCGCTCCCTCTCCCACTCTTGCTTCAAGTTTCCCTACTGTTAAAGACAGTGGCAGAAAAAAATGCATAAAAAAACAAAATGCAGCATTAAAAAATGTATATTCATTACAAAAATGTAAGGCTCAATAAAATTTACACAAATTAGCGTAAGTGTTAAGTTATTCGTGAAGGTTAAATTTAGTAAGATACATCAAAGAACATAAAGCAAGCGGGGTAAACATGATTTTTTAAAGATGGGGATCTAACATGTGTGTCTTTGGGAACCTGCACTGACCAATGGAAGCACAGAGGGGTGAACCTACTAAAAATATTGTTACATTCAAATATATTCTTTGTATCATTCATCCTGAAAACCAGAGAGAGATATTAATCGTGTCTGCGCAAGAGATAGAGCATGTCCTCTTCATGTGGACTTTCCTCAAATCCACGGAAATTATGAAAACAAGTGAATATCCTGTTCATGTCAGGGTTAAGGTGCATGACATCTGCACGTTCATGACATCACTGTGCTGCAGTCTGCAGGGAGGACAGTGTCACTTGAATGCAAGGCAGGAAGTCAGTGAAGTTCATCTACAGGCCACATGAAGTGCGTAGCAGTATTGAGCAGATTCCCACTGACACAAGTTCTCAGATTCACAGAAGAAAAAACTGAGTTTAGATAAAACTATTGATTCATTTTGACATTCATTCTTACATTTATGGCTATTTTAAATGTATGCCTTTGGCAGATGGTTTTAGACAAGAAAGACTTCAAGGAATGAACACATGTTCTTGCTTTCCCATGGGTTGGAGCCCTCAAGGAAGCTTCCCCCAGTTAGGATTACCCAGTAGAAATTTACTCCCATGGCTTGCCACGCCCAATTTGAGTTTCAACACAGAAAACTGTAGATTGCATGGGGAAATACTCTACAATTAAATTGTAATCATTTGGAAGAAAAATATTGGAAAAATGTATATTTATTTTAAATTCATCTATTCATTCAAATCCAGCAAATATTTATATTGAATTATATGATGACTTTTGTGCAAAAAAGTGTTGTTGAACTCTTGTTTGTATTTAAACTAACTATTTATTTTTCCACACAAACAAGGGTTGTTATCATGGTTACTTAGTTACCTTATCCATGATCCGAGCAGACCAGTGACCCTCCTCCGTCATGGACAATCTATTATGGTGGAAGGCTTCGTTTTATGCTCAGAACAACTTTGAGCATCTTAAATGAGGCAGCAAACTCTGTAATTTCATGTTGCGTTGACGGCATGGCTTGAAGGCAAGCTTATCCCCATGCAGAAGGAGCCCCATCTGAGCCAATGATGGAGTTCCAGAACCAAAACGGGGCATAATCCGGCTCTGCGGGGAGTCTCAGCAGGACTGATTCACTTAACATTTACTTCCATTCAAATGAAGCCTACAGCCACTGCTTCAGGAGACGGGGCCATTAAGAACAACTCCCTTAAAGGGTCATGTAACCCCCTTCCATCTCCGTATCGCTTGCTTTTCAACCCCTTTAAAATAAGCTTCAAGAATAAATGTACGAGAGAAAACATGACAGCTCCAATCAAGACTGTACGACTTCTAGAATTGCACTTTGCACACAATGTTGGTACTATACTAATGGTACTATTTTATTGTGCGAAGTAATTACAGAGATGCTGCTTTGGGGGCGGGTCTGCTCCTCGCAGGATGAAGAAGAAAAGTATAGATTCTTTTTGTTTTGTTAAGTATTTGTGAGACTCTTCTATTATTTATCGTATTACCGTTATTAAGAGATTTATTGTTGAAGCTGGATTTTCCATATCTGGAACATTATTTCATATTTTTTATTTATTTGAAAAGAGTCTGAGAGAACTATTAATTTGTTTTTACAGATTTAATTTTATTACAGACGTTAATTTTGCACCATTGAAGCATATTAAAATCACGTTCACCACCCTTCGAGAAGTTTGCGTCTCTAGCCGATTGCACCGATAATCCTGGAAATCAGAATATGGTCACCCTAGTTTCTGTATTTTTTTCTGCAGTGAGTGCTTACCAACCACAAATGCTCATCACACTACAAAGCAAATACTTCTCATCAACATTTTTAAATATTCATAAAGCATTTGCTCCCTCTCTAAATTTAACTCATTTTCCTGTGTGGGTGGACAAACAAGAGTTCTGCTCGCACCCACATTTATGGATATTGTTCCTCGGAACCAACATCCACCGCTGTTACTTCCACTCGCATTGTTTTTGGAAGACGATCCCCAGCTGCACTTCAGCACGGAACCAATTAGCAGAGGGTTCAAGTCTGTTGTGAGCATGCGCACGTATACAAATACCCCTCTCTATCCTCCTGCGACGGCTTCCTCTCGTCCTTCCGCCTACTCATGTGATGAATGAGAAACTGCATTCGTTCTTTTAGCGTCAGCCTGACCGTGCTTCTTTTGTATTTCTCTTACTCATCGATCTCTCACCTGAGCACACATTAATAAACCTGTGCCCTCATGTGCTCTCTTCACAAAATAAACACATTATTGCCGTCGTTACGGAGCAGGCGGTGCACTACGCGGCCATGACAGCTTCCACCATCCCTCCTTTTTTGATGATGGTGATAAATGAGTCGTTGCTTTTCACCCACACTAGGGTATTTCATTTAGATTACTCTTACTTTCACCCGCTGACAGTGGGGAAACGCTGTGGGTACAGGTTAGCATTGTTTGGTTTTGTCCCTGTGGTACATTTGTGTAACAAACAGACAGGATAATAGAGCATCCTTGTCACAGCTGCTGCTTTTGGCTGCATTTTTTCCCTTTTTATGATTATTGTTCCAGGCCGAGGAAGGAATGAGGAGGTCAGACCCGAAGGCCTCATTTCACACCTTGCATTGAAGCAGGGTCAGTGCAAACTCAGTGTGGCTGTCTTGCCCTTTCAGCTCGTTTCAGCCTGTTTCTGTGCACCTGCAACAATATACTCTGCAAAGTTCTTTAATATAAAAGGTCCGTGGTTTCAAAAGTTGCCCCTAGAACAATGTATTCATCAGAAAGTAATGTTTTTCTCCACATTGTTCTGAAATAGAACAGTGAAAGAAACAGTGAACGGGCACATTCGAATTTTGCAAGTTGAAAAATTGAAATCTAATGCAATTTTTCCTCATTTACCTGAATAATTTATAAAAACCAATTGACTTTATTGAACAAACCTCTGAAATGTTCCAAATGCATAGTAAGTTTCAAAATACTAATACATATAGGTTGCAAAGAACTCAAAACTGTCAATTTCATTCAAAATTTGAACATTCTAACTGTTTAAACAATTTATTAAAGGACCCTTATTTGATAGCAGCTTCACAAGTCTTGCAACAACTTTTAAATCCATATGTTTTTTCCCATTACATCAACCTTGGGTCTGACGTCCATAAAACTACAAAACTGATCTCTTAGTTTTATGAAACTTTAGCATTTTTAGCACCCGAAACTTTAGCACCCTTTTGAAGATTAACATAAACGAATGATAGAAACACTACAATTTTTAAAAAAGATTGAATTAAATGTCTGATTGTAACCTTTATATACAAAGAAAAGCACAGATATTAGCTTATTTTGGTTTCAACATAAAATAAAAGCATTCTCCTCCACATGTGAAGCTTAATTTCCCTTGAGAGACAGAAATAAATTGAGGATTTTTAAAAGGAACAGAGTGTACATCTCATATTACTGTGAAGAGAAGCTAATATAAGCCTGAGCGTGGGTAGGCCCCGTCCCAGAGAGAGCAGCCCCTCGCATGCACCATGTGATGCTGCTGCTACTGGGGTTTGTCCGTATGAAATAATGCTGGAAATATGTTAGTCCATGGCTCTGGATAACATATTCAAAATAGTGTAAAAGCTGGGAAAAATTCCTGAAAGCAACATCAACAAGACGTCTAAACATAACTCGGACACTGGGTTCTTTTGCTCTCTCGGTTTTTCCAAGTTTATAGTAACGTTACTAAGTCTGAAAAATGTTTTCTTTACTTGGGAGACATTTACGTAATGGTCCCTGAAAGATGAAACACTCATTTCCTCTCGATTTCCACCCACTTACATCTATATTTTCTCACCAAAGCCACTTGTACATTGGGAAACCATCAAAGTTATGGCTCACATCTGAAAAAAAAAAATGTTAAGAATTTAAAAGACGAAAACAAAACGTGCTCATGTACAGTAGTTGCATATAAAATCTGAAAGAATGTTTTGTTTTTGAGCAGAACAATATATTGTATGCATTAATGTCACTTTCCCACCAGGCCACGCCCCTTTCAGTGATACTGAGTGGCAAAACAAGCAGTAAAATGGCTGTGTTTAACACGTAAATGTTCCAAAAGGCAAGTTTTTCTGACAATAACATGCTTAAAAAAAGAAACTATGATCCCCACAAATTACCAGATGACCAGCTTTATGCTGTCATGGAGATTTGACCAAAAAACTGGATTTCTTGACATCAATATGTTTATGATTTCAGAGCTGGATGACTTCGTAAAGAGATAGCAGGGTATGGCACCGGTGCAATCCACTAAGACGCCCAGCACGTGTTTAAGCCAATTCAACCATTGCCTCCACGAAAATCTCCAAACTTCCCTCTCATTCCTGCCCCTCATTTGGCTTCACCGTCAAGGCAGGTTCGGGCATTGACGTGAGACAATGTACCAAAAATTTAAACCTTGTTGTAATTTAAACCATAATTTGCTGGGGACTTTAAAGTAATCATAAATGGACAAGGTTGTGTGTGCTCATCTGTTAGAAACTATCGGTACACATCATGAAACAGAGACGTGTGAATATCATACTAACTGGACTCATCGTGTTGTGCTTGGCCGCATGCTTTAGATCGTCTATTTAGTATTCTTCAAAAACTACAACAAACATTCAGCCAGCGCTCAACCGACTTTCTTTCATCACCCTCTCCCCCCACCTTTTCTTTCTTTCTCTTTTTTTCTCTTATTCTCTCTATTAACACTCAACTGGATATATTAGTCGTTTTTCTACATTTGTTGGATATATTTGTTGTTTTTGTACATTTGTTGGATATATTTGTCACAATAAAAAAAAGGTTGTGTGTGGACTGCTACAAACAAATAATTTTTGGTACAATTTGTATTCTTTCTGTAGAACTAGCAGATAGAATCATATTATCAGCAGCAAATTCTAATCCACTGTCAAATAATATCTCTAAAAAGTTCTTCTACACACCACGGAGCGATATACTGAGCACAACCGAGAGGTTTTTTTGTAAGTAAATTGCACATGACAAAAGGGTGCACGCCAAACATTTAATTTATGATTAGAAAATATAGGATTAGGTTCACAAAATCACCACAAATCCAGGATTCAGCTCTTCAGTTTTATTTCTTCAGAATGCAACAATTCTTTTGCTTCTCTTTTTTAGATCACTGCAGTATTTACAATGCTCTCCATAAATTGTTTGAAAATTGTTTTGAACAGTCAATAGCACAACAACTTCTGCCCAATTTCGGTTCTCACACTGATGTTCACCGCATGAATTAACTTTTTGCCACTTACCCAATGATTTCTGGGTATCGGAACATGTCCATACCCTCTATTAATTCATTCATTCTTTTTCAAACCCGCTTATTCCCTTTTGGGGTCACGGGGGTCTGCCAGTGTCTATCTCCAGCACACATTGGGCGGGAGGCGGGGGTACATCCTGGACAGGTCACCAGTCCATCACAGACCCTCTATTAAATCCCTTCTATTTGTAATTGTATTCACATCTTTTCCCCTAAAACATAACGATTCACAAAAGGGCACAGATCTTTCGTGTGAGAAAAATCACAATCCTTGTTGCAAACGCAACAAGCTCTTCCCTCAAACAGTTCTCTCATTACTCCATTTGTTCTTGTATTATTATTATTAAAAGCTGACTTTGGTTGTCTTGATAAAAGCCTCTCTGAGGGGTGTTAGCCCAGTCCCACAGAGTTGATTTCCCTTCTGTTCGCTCTATTGTGTGTAAAACGCCTGTGGAAACATGGCCACCAGAGCATTATTTATGTGGCTGTTGAAATATTCAATACCTCAGAGGCTGAGTTCTGTATAAACACACTGAAATCAAATAATGTTTTCATGTCTGTGGAACAGCAACATCGCATCACAGTTCCTAGAACTGCAGCAATACAAAGATATCAATAATATAATAATCAAGCTGTTCTTGCAATCCTGTTTACAACCGAAGCGTTCCTCTTGAGTCATTTTGCATGTGCTGTTTTAGAATCATTTAACATGTTTTTATTCATTTTACAAACCTTTCCTTTTAGTTTAAAGGGAATAACACCATCATAAAAAACTATACATTATAGACATTTTTCAAGTACTTTAGTAATAACTGATTTAGAGCAGTACTCGTTTCCCTTGATCTTTGTAGTTTTAGGGGTAGATTATGAATCGTTTTATTTTCTGCATATTCTATATTCTGCATGGTTTCAAGTGAAGTTGCTCTTCAACGCTTAAAAAACACTTTTTGTTGCACTGACAAAGAATCAATGGTTTTTTTCATGGTAACTGTAGCCTGCTAATTTAGATATATATTGTGCATTTAAAATATCAAATGATTAACATAAAAGTACAGCAATAATACAAATTGATTTAGCTGTATCAACTAAATGCAAATGCCAAATATTGAAGCGCCGAGCCCTCCAATACAAATACAGATGCAGCTCATCACAGAAAATCTATAAATGGAAATAAAGGCGTGGACCTCCTCCTCATCTTCAAATGAAAATGCAGGGAAGGCGGGGCATACTGCACTGACCAATGGAAGCACAGAGGGGTGGACCTACTAATAATATAGTTACATTCATTACATAGTTACATGTGACACATTATATTCATCCTGAAAGCCAGAGAAAGATATTAATCAAAAATACAAGTTTGAGATTAAGAGAAGTCAATTTGCATATTATTAAAGGGCTGATATGTATAGTTTGTCACGAAAGTGAGAACACCCCTCATTTTTTGGGAATTGTTTATTTATATCTTTTCATTGGATAACACTGCCGAAATGACTCTTTGACGCGTTGAAAAGTAGGGGACTGAAAATGACTAATTGTGCTGTTATTGGCTGTATTTTTAAAAAAGCCCATCATGCTGGAACTTACGGTGCCCTGGTAAGAGCGTATTGAGGAAGCAAATGAGAGGAAATGAGCCAAGTACCATGAACTGGTGGAGGAGTGCAGAGAGAGAGGCTGGAGAACCATCTCTGAGCCCATAGAAGTTGGCTGTAGAAGCTTTGCAGTACGTGCAAAGTCCTCAGCCAGTTGGGCGTTACAGGGATGGTAAAGAAAAGAGCTATTCGTTCCGCAAGTGAAGCTGCAGAGAAGGCCACAAGGTGTCTTTGGATAAGGAGGGCTGAGCTGTGGACTGCTACTGGGATTGATCAACCCAGGCTGAGTCGCCTGGGGGAGGGTGTATGATGTGTGAGACCCGAAACACTCAATGATCCCAGGATCATTCACTTAGGATGCGTCCCAGAGGATGTTTCTTACTTAAGTTAGTTATTTTGAGGGGACAATATTTGTACACTGCCTTTAGAAACTTTACTGCTGCTTTTCATTGCGTCCAAGAGTCACTTCTGCAGCGTTGTCCTATTCATAAATATTCAGAGAAATGTGAGGAGTGTGCTCACTTATATCCTTATAACTAAAGGTTATTAGTGCAGTACCTCACAAAAGTGAGCACACGTTCTCAGCATCACTTGTCTCACATCTCAAATTCTCCCAGTTTTCCACGTTTCATCAGAATAAACGTGTGTCATTTCAGATTTGTGGAGATCCGTATAGGGGAGCATTCAGGAACTAACGTGGGTGGTTTTGAACAAAAGGTGTTTGGCAGCAGCAGTGAGCAGATGCTGCTGTGAGAGTGGAAGGAAATGGGCTGTGGATGCTCAGGGTCAGTGAGCTCGGGTGAACCTTGTCTCCTCGGTGCCACTTCCTCTTTGGCGATTGATGTAGGGCAAAGGGAAAGTAGTTTGGAAAAGTGAAGTTTGCTATCGATTTGCTATGTCTTCAGTCTGTGAGGGTTTTTTTTTTGCTAAACAAATGACAAAAATGCTATATTTCTTTATTCACTTGGACAGTTTGATCCTTCATTAATAGAGTTGTGTGGGTTTTCATAAGCTGACAAATCAAAAGGATTTATATTAGAACAACAAGCATACAATTGTTTCTATTCAACTGAATTGTCACTTGAATAAGTTATAAATAATGAGTTATTTAACATTAAGGAGTAGTTACATTTATTTCACATTACATTCAATTACATTGTTTTACATTTATAAGTTACATCTGGCCCTTTGAGGACAGCCATTATGCTAATGTTGCCCTCTGTGAAAATGAGTTTGACACCCCTGTGCTAGAGTTTATTTCATTCAGTGGGGCCAGGGAAAGGTAAAGACTCAATGAAGTTAAAAAAATCCAAATTGGTTAAAAGCTTCTCCAGCTCATTCAGCCCTAATTAAACTTCCCATGCTCTCAGGCATCGGACAATCCGTCACTCCGTCATTATTTCTATTTTTCATCAGTATGTTCATGACCACAATAGTACGGGAGAGGATCTCCTTGCATAGATGCATGTCCTCAAAAACAGCTCTCCTATACACTAACGTGCCGAACTTACTTCGCAAGATCAAATTCTTTCAAGAACTGCAAGAATTCCTGAGTGTAAAAGAAACTTTTTATCTCTGTCAAGATTCCGGGAGCTATTTGTCTGATTAATGAGCTGCTAATCAGATGACAGATGTTACTGTGTTTGAAAATCCCAATTTCAGACAGGAGTCAGCATGCAGCAGAAACTAGAGGAAGAAGTTTGATTGTGATTTGAGGACTGGTGTGATGACGATTCATGCCAACATGTCTAGCCCCTCATCCTCCACCCACCCACATACACACGCCCAGAAAGGTGCCAAGGTTTGCACCTCATCTCATCTCTTCCCTCTTTTTTTTCAGAGCACTTTGGCACTTCTTTGCCACAGCCTCTGATAGCGGATCGCTCGCTGTTCTCATCACTTTATTCTCACAGGAAGGTGTCAAGGTTCCCACTGACGCTTTGACAGGCTTTGCCATTAGACGCGAGTGTGATTGGGGCGAGATCCAGTCGGAGGTGGTAATTAATGTACCAGTGCAGTTATTTATACCGTAATGTGCAGAGCTGTTCCATCAGTCATTTACAGGACTCGGTCGGCTCCAGACCACAGGATTCCACTTTGGAAATGGATTCCGATGGTAGATAGCGTTTTCTCGTTAATTACTCTTGGAATGTATTAAGCTAGCTATTGTGAATTAGCAAACAGCAAGACATCTTAAACTCAGCGTGAAGTTTCCTCTTCATAAAGTAAAGTTCTGCTCAACATGAAGAGCTACTCAGAAACACCTAGCATGTCGATTAGCATTTAGCTCTCAAACAATGGCCTGCTGATGATGATTGTATTATCCTCTGGTTTCCTTAGCAATCCCAAAAACATGTGTCTGGATTTCTAAAAAATGCGGGGCTAAAAATGTGCAGTGAGAGACCGTTTTTACGTGGAGCTGACTGCAGCACATCTAAAGAGAGTCATGTGTAGGTAATTTTTCCATATTTTACAGAAATTACAAAAAACAATGTCAAATTTCATGTTGTTTATAAACAGGTCAGCAAAAGTATAGTGATTAATGCACCATTAGTTTGACACAACACACTCGCGAATGACGTCATTTGACATATACAGCTTTGAAGGGGTGTCCCAATTCAACTTTAGGTCAAATCATTCAGAAGACCCCTGAAATGTGTAAAAATTCTGAAAGAAATCCTCATAAATACATCAAAATGTTGCAGAATTTTTACAGCTAAACCGCTGAGCTGGAGAATTTCAGATTGAACAAATTACAACTTTGAAACAATCTCCCTGATTTAGCCTCTCAGCAGCCGAGTGAATCCAGCAGCGCTGATGACTTCCGGAGCCTGCGGTTTTTACTTCTACAGATTGTCACTTTCCATGTGTGAATGCCTGAGCGATGGATGGCATCAGTGGCAGACTGGCACCAGAGGGTATGAGCCCTAAATGTAATTCAGATCACTGCAGAGATCAAGCAAAGCACAGGCTGTTAGTTAGCAAGAGCGCATTACTATAGGAAGAGTAACATTACAGAATAATTGAATCAAGCGATGTCAGATTTGTTATTCCTCGGGTCATACATGCTTGATGGAATCGGTTTAAGAAGCCTTTTCTCACAATATGAAACGCAATGTCTAAATTAAAATAATCCGATGTAAAAGCTTGTCTATTGGTGAGAATTACAGGGAGCAACGGAATTCTGTTTGAAGTCTCTGCATTAAAGATGGGAACTGAGGTAAAGCAAAGGGTTAGAGTAAAGGTCAGAGTTGAGCTAATATCTCAGGCTTTAATCTTGACTTACTTCAGAGGTCACATGCCTGTAAACCTGCTCTGAGCTGCTGTTCTGGGTCGCGATTGACTGCTGTGTAACGTCCATCAGGCATTCGCTCTGATCTCCGATAAACATCAGGTAAACACTCGCCAGGAGACAGTGAGATGAGATTATACAGAAGGCTGTATTTAGCATTCCAGTGTTTGAATGATAACATAAAATGAACTGCAAAATTCCGGCAGCTGGGGTGCAGCAGTGAAAAAAAGCTTAAAATAAGATTATGGTAGATTTGTAAAGTTTCCAGGAGCTTTTAATATCCTCTATTCTCTTTCCTTAAATATTTCGTAAAATCCATGCAATAATCACATGTGACCACTGCTTTAATTCAGTGTTTTATGTATGTCTATAACTTGTGTCTCTGTCATTTTACGGTTTTGCAGTAGCTTTATTGTGCGTAGATTGTGTCAGAATCTCCAAAACTTGTGGGTTCTGCAGCTCATTACCCGTTTTAAGCAAACAGTACTTAAAATGACAATATTTCATCAAAATTATTCTACGCTGCTTGAATGGTTTGCCATCTCAAATGCTTTCACTTCATCTGTTTCATCAAAATTTTGAGTACATTTCAGTAGTCACATGACTTCCTGTTTTGGTCCAATTAGATATGTTTTGGTCCATGGTGCATTAACACTTCCAGTGGAGTGCACCATACTTCTTTTGGTACTGCTTGTTTTGGTAGGATTTGGGTGGCAACATTCACCATTACTCAGCCGGACACACTAACTACACAATTCTTTTTAATCCATAAGCAGAAGTGTGAACACAAAGAAAACACAATGTCATGGACTCAAAGTCAATGGGGATCAGTTCATGCCTTTATGAACTTACCATAATCATCTATGCCAACTTTCTTGGATTATTGAACACATTTTCCTTCATTTTAAGTGGTTTGTAAATTAAACTTTCCTCCTGAAAAATGATATCTCCTGCTACTCGGTTCTTAGGGGGGAAATCAGGGTCGGACAGATAAACAATGAGCTTTTGTTTTTGTGGGTTGCCTCTTTCATTAGAAAGCTGTTCATGAATGAAATGAGTCTGGTGGCATCTGGAAAGTCTTTTTCTGTCCATGGATCCTGCTGGAGGTAATCCAGGAAAACCTGCTCTCTGTAATTGGCAGGATCATGAGATTCTCTCCGCTCTGGTTGAGGTCTGGGTTTATTTGTCTTCATGTGATTATTTTTATAATCCTGAGCTATTCTAAGACTACAGCTCATCTACAGCGCGAGTCATCTGAGAGTTGGTTAAATCTCTCAAATGACCTCAGGATACAAGGCGACAAAATGTCCTCTCAACTTTTACGAAGAGGACTTCACCTTTATGTTTTGATAACTTCCCCTTCAAATGTATTCTGTGTTTGGTCATTAAAATTCCAAATCATATTGTTCTTGATTTCTGAAGACAGCAACTTTTGCTTTGACTGACAGAAAGTTATTTAAATGTCATTGAAACAGACACAGGGGACTTGTACGAGTCACAGGATCTTTTTGATTGCTTCCCCATGCCTTTACATCATACCCAGTACATTTGTCATCCTTTTGTTAAGATCCAACATAACATTTCCCTTGAAAACTTCCTTGTGGTTTCATTCCCTTTGATGAAAACCATCTGTATCCATTGGTTTGATGGGGTCACAGTGGTTTAGTGTGCTAATAGGGCTGACTTATTAGGCAATGTGCGTTTATGCAAAAGGGGGAAAGCCCATTTACGAACAAAATCCTTCTGCCCTTACATGGACATCTAGGCAATCCTTCTTTCTGCTGAAGTTTACAGGATGTACGATTCCTCTAGGACTACTCGATTTCTGGATTTCAAAACTTCCAAGGTCATTAATAAATCAACAGAAAGGGCTTTAAAATATAAACTATAAACTGGTCTATAATGCTTAATTTTGAAATCTAAATTTGTAAAATATAAATAGACAGATTCAATGCATAGATGCAGCCATATTTCTGGGAGATTTCTGTTCTAAAAATTATGTAAAATACCCTAATCATCTACTCATGATACAAAACCACAACCTTTTCTGGGGCTTTTAGAAAGTTTTAGAAACTACCAATCTTGTCTGGGTTTCGTAGAGAGTTTTAGAAACCCATAAGCTTTTCTGGGGTTCATAGAGAGTTTTAGAAACCATACGCATTTCTGGGGTTCTTGGAGAGTTTTAGAAACCCACAACCTTTTCTGGGGCTTTTAGAAAGTTTTAGAAACTACCAATCTTTTCTGGGATTGATAGAGAGTTTTAGAAACCCACAAGCTTTTCTGGGGTTCATAGAGAGTTTTAGAAACCATAAGCATTTCTGGGGTTCTTGGAGAGTTTTAGAAACCCACAACCTTTTCTGGGGCTTTTAGAAAGTTTTAGAAACTACCAATCTTTTCTGGACTTGATAGAGAGTTTTAGAAACCCACAAGCTTTCCTGGGGTTCATAGAGAGTTTTAGAAACCATAAGCATTTCTGGGGTTCTTGGAGAGTTTTAGAAACCCACAACCTTTTCTTGGGCTTTTAGAAAGCTTTAGAAACTACCAATCTTTTCTGGACTTGATAGAGAGTTTTAGAAACCCACAAGCCCTTCTGGAGTTCATAGAGAGTTTTAGAAACCCACAAGCCCTCTTGGGGTTTATAGAGAGTTTTAGAAACCCACAAGCTTTTCTGGGGTTCTTGCAGAGTTTTAGAAACCCACAAACTTTTTGGTTACATTATAGAAACCAAGAGTGACTACCAGATTTTCCTTAAAAGGATATTAATTTTCCTTAAAGATAAATGCAGAACTGTAAGTCGCTTTGGATAAAAGCATCTGATAAATGTAAATGTATATGTTTAAGAACGCCTATTTATAAGCATAACAATTGATTCATGGCATCTGCAAACATGGAAAGTATAAAATTCTACAAGTTGTACATGAATTAACCATTCCGTTTTTGTACACGTTGTTGGGATATAGATAAGAACTGGGCAAAGCCAAAGGATAGATCAACACGCCCCAGACTGACTCAACATGAGAGTTATATCCACACACTGCCAACCCGTGACTTCACTCTCTGATGGATGAGGTTAGAGCACACTGAAAGAAGGAGCGAAAGACCCGATTGTTGCCTTGATTGAATGCCAATTAAGGGCTAAAATAATTAGGAGGGGCCAGTGTTTGTTCATAGCCCAGATGAGCTGCTCTCCAGGAGCTTCAAAGAGCCATTGTTTAGGACATTCTGCACAAGTGTGCCCAGACTAATTTAAAACACACTCTTGTAGGGAGAAGACAGACTGGCTATGAGTCACGAGCAAAGGAACTGAATCAGATATTGAATATTTTCATGCAAAATGTCAGAATGATTCACTTAATGTGAATGGGATGTATTTTAGTCACAGAGAGCAGGATATTCTCAGTTGAAGTGCTAGATTTCACATATTTCTAAGAAGTTCATGATGTCACAACTTAAAAAAAAAACATAGATTCTTTGGTGCAAGGATTTTGATATTCTCAAATTATTATTTTTTTTCTTTACCTGCTTCCTACTTTTCGGGCTGTGGTTTTATTTTCGCTATAGCACATTTTCGAGGTAGGGATACTCCCTGGACAGGTCATCAAGTACAAATGCAAATTTTGAGGAGACCATGCAAATTCCTCACAGGAAGTCCACCAGTTGGCCTCAAACACTACAAAAAAAATCCAAAATTCCTTACATTGCTTGTCAATTTGAATTTCTGGTATTTGAATCTTGATTTTTCAATTTAAAACAAACAAACAAGGCAAAAACAACCAAACCAAAATGGAAAAATGGTTGGGTTTTCAAATGAATTCTGTGCTCAAAACAAAACAAAAAAAGTGCAGAAAAAATGTTTCTTCAAGGTTTTTGATTCTTTAATTTGACCAGGAAGTTTTATGGTCTGTCTGTGTTTGAGAAACAGGCGAATAACACAAAAAAAAAGAAGAAGAAATGGCTGCTTTTGACGAAAACTGGAATTTAAAATAAATATTGTTCATTCTGACCTGGACATGCTTCAATTTCTAAGGACTTGGAGGAGATCAAGAGATATCAAATAGGCATGAAGGATGACCAATATAGACATTATACATAAACTTCTAATAAAAAAAAGCAATCAACACTTTACTTAGATTCAGAATTGATTTTTGCATTGGTTCTCTGTTTGAAAATAAATATTTTTTTGATAATTATTTTATGTATACATTTTTTTAAATATTGAATTGCTTGAGTAGAGTGGACTTTAAAAACTTCTCAAAGGTAAAAATGATTCATTTTGTTCATTGCAACAGTGAAAAGTGAGCTGGACGCGTTCGTGATCAAGCCTCATCGATCTTGTCCAGAAGAAGTGTCAAAAATAGAGTTGAGCCAGTGATTAACATCTCTGTTTTTGGGCATTCTGTCAAGAGAGTGAAGGAGTGTTTCTAATCGCGGCTCTGGTGATATTTTTCTCGTTTTCTGGCGTGTTTCCTGCAGATGGAGAAGGGGATCGCAGGCACTTCTTAAAGCTGACAGGTTAACAGTGCAGTAATCCCAGCAGCAGCTGCGATCTGTGCCAGCATCCAGAGCTTCTGTGTGTGAGGGCTAAAGCTGCCATTACATTCACCTCCCAGAGGAGCTCCTGATCTTCTCCAGCCTTTTCCCCAGCATCATGATCATGAAGACAAAGGCTCAGCTCCAGAGTGGCTGGTCTCATCTCGACTCGTCTCGTCTCCCGTGTGCAGTCAGTGCCATCTGTCGGCTGAAACAAACACACACTCGTTCACTTCTTCATCAGATCCCTTCATCAGACGCCACAAACAAACAGTTTACTAGATTTGTTTGCATTCATTTAATATTTTTGTGATTTTATAAACCCATCATCATTTTTTTAGGAAGATTGTAGTAGTTCTAATCTTCTTCTTTTACTTTCGGCTGTTCCCAGTTGAGGAGTCGCCGCAGGGAATCATCTGTTTCCACCTAACTTCATGTCCTCTTTCAGCACATATTAGTAGTTCTAATAAAAATAGAAATACATTTAGGAACTCCTAATTGAGGAATAATTGCCCATTTTTAGAGCAGATCTCTCAAGCTCCTCTAGATTTGCTAGTCTTCTGGCACAAACTCTAGACTTTGGTGTGCCCCATAGACTTTCTAGGGGATTGACATCTGGCCTTTGTGCAGGTCAGTCAAGTTAATTCTTTTTGGATGTATTTCTTTGCCAGACGTGAGGTAATGATCATGTACAAAAAAAAATAAATAAATAAAATACTTGACCAAAGTATAATTTACTTTCAGACCATCTAGGGTTGTCTGTCTTCTTAAAGTCTTCCTTTTTTATCCTTCCTTCAACCCGGATGAGATTCTTAGTACCAAACACACAAACCCACAGCATTACACTTCCACCACCATGTTTAGCTGTGGGGTTGAATCCCGCTCTTGTCTTTCTCCTGTTTTGTCTCATCGGAACAAAGGACACATTTCCAGCATGCATCACTTTTGGAAGTCCTTAACTAGCATCTAGGCAGTTTAGAAACGTCTTTCTATCCAAAGTTTTTGAAATCTTTCACCTTCTACCTCTCATCTTTTTTATTCTCCACTGTGTTGGTCTCTTAACATTTTGATAATGCTACTTCAGTTCTTGACATTTAAAAACACTTATGTTTATATTCTTCTAGTTGTTTTGAAAGATAAATATACTCAATATTATTGTGCTGATTTCATTCTACAGTAGGATAATGGCCCAAAACACACATAATATTGACCGGATGGGTTTTAACTACAACCGAGTTGCCAGAATCTCAACCTGAACCCCATTGAGCTGTTCTGGGGACAGCCAAAGTGTAAAGTCCATGTGGGAGATGCTCCAGGAACATGGGGTGAAATTATTATCTTGAAAATAGATAGAAAGGATTTCAAACACATAGTTTAGTGTTTATTTATTAATTTACTTGCTTATTTTTTTAACATTTGTTTTTCCCATTAAACTTCCATTAAATATTCAGATACATTTTGTTTTTTGCCGTGTCGTGTACAGGATTTATAATTAACTGCAGTTATGTACAATCAAGTTTTAATTTGGAATGAATCTGAGATGGATATCACACATGGATCAAGATGCGGAAAAGTAAACAATGTGGTAGTGAAGCTGGATTAGTTTTCAAAGCTAAACTTTGAGGAAATTGAGAAAGACTCAGTATCTCAAAACACGCATCCAATCTCAATATTGTGATGGTGGAAGGCACTGGTTTGAGTGGGAGAGTTTCACACCTCAGCGCCTGAAAGCAGAACACTTGTTAATGGAGAAAGTGCTGAAACCTAATTAGAGTCTGTTGGGACTGAGCTTCATCCACACGCTACAGTTTGACAAAAGAGTGAGAAGCACTGATTTAACAGAGAACTATAAATGTGTTCTCTCTTCATCAGATATTTTTACCTATCTAATAACTATATATATATATCTCAGATTCATTCCAAATTAAAACTTGACTGCAGGTAACTGCAGTTAATTATAAATTCTCTAAAGATGACACGGCCCAAAACAAAATCTGAATATTAGGAATGAGTTTAATGGGAAAAACAATTGTTTAATAAATAAATAAATAAATACTAAACTATCTGTTTGAAATTGGTAATCTCTACATAATGTGTCGCTTGATTTAAAACTGATTTAAAATATTTTAAAGCATATCAACCCCTTAAAGCGCACATTCCCTTTAATGGGGGAATGGAGCGCCAGGACCTGCAAACGCAGCACAACATCAGATTTAACAAGCGGATAATAGAGTAGAACTGTTGGTGTTTCTTCATATCTCGAATTTTTTGTTGTGCATCTTGAAGCAAAAAACGTCCCGCGAGACCTTTCATATCTCAAACATTTCATAATTCGAAGCATTTGTATCTCGGGGGACCACTGTGTATATATATATATAAATCACTAGTTCCATGACCTTAATGACTGGAAGAATGCCACTAGAAAAAAAAAGTAATGTTGCTATGGTTCTATGCTCATCGTCAGTGAGCTACCCGAGTTGTCATCGGATGTTTCAGGTCTTACAGACATCCTCTCTCCACTCTGAGAAACTCTCCGTATTTTTTCCCTTAATTCTGTTCCATCATGGAGTCTGGTAACTCTCATAGAGTTGTTCTGGATTTCTGAGGCCACAGTCACCTCCTTGTTGCCTTTTCTCTAGAATGTAGTTAGTAACGTCTGATCTGTGGGTGGGTTCCACTCTACAGTGATTGCTTCTGCTGTGATTTCATTTTATTGCTTTGGATAAAATCATCTGCCACATGTAGAAATGTAAACGGACCAGGTGGACGGATTCAGTCTCTCTTTATCCAGGGCCACATAGAAGCTTCCTCTGTGTTGTTCTCCTTGTCTTGTGCGATGAGAGACTCTACAGAAAGACCTAGCCTTTCTAGGCTCTCATACTTTCCCCTTTTCCCACAAGACAGTGAGCTCCAAGTGATAACATTCTTATTGCTTCTAACACTTGAATGAAGTCTGAGGTTAGTCCTAGCTACATACTGAATCAAATGGAAGTAAACTGTTGATTTTCCGAAAATCCTTTTTATTTTGTATTAGCTCAAGGAAATGGAGTAAATCAGTGCTCAAAACTCTGTTGCTTTGTGAAACACTGACTAACTGAACCTGAGTTTATCTATTCATACATTTGCTGGACCCCAGAGTCCTAGAAAAACCAAAGAAGGACCACTGTTGCATTAATCCACTCACTTTATCCCCATTATAGCTTTGAGTTCTCCACTTGCTGAAGTGCCCTTGAACGCCTTCACTGCTTGTTTGTGTCACAGCCACCAACCAGCAGCAGAGGGGTTAACAGGTAGAGCAGTGCTCACCTAATGTTAGCTTAGGAAAATCGGCTTAAAGCTAATTGTGCTTCTTATCAAATTGAGACTTGGATAGGCTTCATAAATTAACATGCTAGACTGCAACATGAGCAAACAATGCTAGAATTGCTCCGTTAATAACTTTCTATATGCAATATATGTAAACGTCTTTGTAAAAAGCATGACTTTGATGAGGGAACAACACTAAAAGATGCTGGGGATGCCAGAAAAGTCGAGTTTAAATAGTATGGCACCTTTAAAGTACCTAAAACTTACCCTAAAACTATTCATTTCCATCTCCATTCAGCCTGTGAGACTGTGATTCTTTCTCTCTTTTCTGGCTCCCTCTCTCATTTCTCTGTTGCATTCTAATCACCTACTCAATCACATAATCACATACACCTGTGTCTTATCTCCTTGTTTCCTCCTTCAGTTTTTTGTCTTATTTTTGTTCTTGTTCTTCATTTGATACTATTTATAGTTCTTAAAAGTATAGGTTTTTATTCATACGCACATATTTGTACATGTAATAATACAGGAAAGCTGCCAGTTTTATTTACATTCCATATATTGAAAACCTATGTCAAAACCCACATTAAAAAAACAATTAGATTTGGAAAACATTAGAGTTCCTGTCCATTCCACAGTGGCAATAAGAGTAGGTTTTTGTCGCCCTCTAGTGGTTGAAAGATGAAAACACCACTCTTCCTGCAACAAACCAGCTCCAAAGTTGCCATTCAAAAGAAAAAAAGTTGTTGAGTGAAAAGTTAGTTTTACCAATTGCGTAAGCAAGTTGATATGAGCAACATACAAATAATAACAAGATGTAAGTGTTTTTTATTTGGTTTGGAATTCTTATGGAATCACAATTCTCTTGACAGTTATCATCAGCAATCATTGATAAGAAACGATGACAAATGTACTTTGACAAATGTAAAAACACGAACACATTGACCAGTTAGAAAACAATCAGTGGTTCCATTGTTACCAGCAGTGATCAGCTGTAATAAACTGTCCGCTAGGGGGTGCTGCTAAACCCTTCCAAGCTTCCAGGAAACTTCTCCGACCTTCCAGAAACCCAACTCAGAAAGACCTTGTGACCCCTCATAGCAGCCAAAAGTGCCGTATCAGTGTAAATGAATGTCATCCTGGTGTTTTCTGGGGAAATGAATCCAAGAGTTGGTTTTGTAGCCCAATGGAAAATACCAAATACAGTTAAAATAGTTCTGGCCAACAAAGGTGGACTTCCCAACTCCTGTTATTGTTCTGCGATGAGGAAAGAGAACTATCAGGACTCTTTGAATTTTGTCTATGTAGCCTAGATGAGCCTTTTGACCAATGTTTGCTTTTTTCTCACAAAGAGGCTGCATGAAAATCAATATTCAGGCAGATGCACCATTCTCGCCAAACTTATAGACAAAGAGTAGAGAACTCCATTCTAGTCATCAAAGTATGTGCACCAGAGATTTTCATTGCTGTGACTTTAATTGGGATCTACAAGTTTATTATATTATTATTTAAAAATCCTATTGTCCTCGACTTAGACTAAGACCATTAAAATGACTTGCAAGTCGAGACTCAACACTCAATGTTTGATGCTATCTAAAGATGTGCGTCTCATCCCAATCTCTGCCGTATGTTCTGATGAAATGGTTTGCAACAGGAAAACTCAAAAGTATTGCACTTTACTACACTAGATTTCAGCCATCACTGTGATTATCTTAGGGAATTAGTGGAACGGACCTTCAAAGACCCTACCAGGCTCAAATTAACAATATTTCATCAGAGCAATTATGAACTGATTAAGGGAGCCA
The DNA here is from genome assembly GCA_007224835.1 of Danionella cerebrum. NCBI lineage: Eukaryota > Metazoa > Chordata > Actinopteri > Cypriniformes > Danionidae > Danionella > Danionella cerebrum. Next base: position 161,530 of record SRMA01026850.1, on the reverse strand, counting down.
TGAGTGTTTTTTATTTATTCGATTCATTGATGCTATATTCTTAAGGTTTTAAATATAATAATAACATTTTCTGACTCTGATAAGGTATTAGTTATTGGTGTTCCTTTAAGATCTAGTCTGTCAAATGCAGATGTTGATGCCAAACGGCGATAGCATGGGTTGAGTTGAGTCCGAGGAGACATCTTCAGGTAATTTCAGAGTGTTTTATATCGATTATTAATAAGCAAGAAATTCTTTTAATCACCATGCTGCAAGAAAGTGGAGCTAGAGATGGTTACACATAGGGAAAGGTTAAAAAAGCTGAAACTGTAGCCTCTTCGTACATAGTGATGGCAGTAAAAAAGGTAAATTCTGACGTTTAGAATGCCATGACTATTGGCTTTACGTGTAACAGTCAACAGAAATATACCTATTTCCTTTCTTTTTAATTAGGTAGAATGATAGATGTTACCACGATAAAGGTTGTAGCTGTTGCAAATGTAATCTCACTGTGAGTAAAAACAAAAATCTGAGGCAACATAACTCTGCAATCCAATACTGTGCTGTAACTTTTAACTTCCTGGGTGAGACCATTTTATTTGTACAAATCCTGTCTAGTGATCAGGATCTTGATCCATTCCTTCTTCTCACAAACAAGCGCTACACTGGTGTTGTGCCGGATAAAGCATTCCTGCCATGATTTCAACAATAGTTTTAAAGGGTTGACACTGTTTACATTTTCTGCGATGGACCGGCAACCTGTCCAGGGTGTACCTAATTGGAAAAATAATGAATGTTTAAATTTTATGATTTTTTCCTATATGAATGGTAATCTTGCAATATCTCTAAAGACCAAGTTGTGCATCTATAAAATGTACATGAATTAAAATAGTAGAGAAAAAACAACCACATTGCAAAAAAAAAAAAAAAAAGTATTATTACCCAGATCAAGGAAAAAATCTGCCAATGGGACGCGCAAAGTTTACTCAAAGTAGCGAAAATGTCTAGTTGATATAAATGCTGATGTATTCTGAAAATAGACAAAAATTGCAAGAACAATACAATTGTTCAAATTGGTCTTAAAGTTAGAAATATTTGCTAATATTTTGGGGAAAGAGCGTTACTTCAAGAATGATTGTGCTTAATTGCAGTTCCCAAAATAAAGTTTGTAGTCAAGAAATTCTGGCTTGTACTGATTTTTTGTTTTATTTTCTTGCATTTATTTGATGGGACAGTATAGACAGACAGGAAGTGAGTCAGAATGTGGAACATACTGAGGATTCATCAGCACGCACTGTACTCGAACACGGGTTGCACTGCTTATGTCTAGAGCGCACTGTCCACCACACCACCGGCATTTTTTGTTACAGAAAAATGTAACAAAAAACTTAAAGTTTGACCGATTTCTCTATTTAAAATTAGTGAATAAACAAATTCAATAAAAAACTGATGAAAACATTTTTATGAAACTTAAAACCAGAAATAACTTCCTTGTTTTAGGATTCCTTTTCACAAGCATTTTATTCTTGTTTCAAAAGAGTTAAACTTGCCTTATCAACCACCACATTTTTTGCTTGATCAAAAAAAGATTTTAACTATATTCAAGCCTTTTTTTCGTGTTCTGAGTGGTATTTTTTTTTTATTATTTTTAGAACTTAATACTGATCACTTAAAATCAGACAGCTGTAATAATCCTGAAGTAAGATTATGTTGAATCAAAATTTCTTGTTTAAAATTTGGTGTCAAAATCAAAAAGTTCTTGATTCAAGCAAATAAATTATCAGAATAAGCATTTTTTCCTTTACAAGAAATGTAAAATTCACAAATGTAAGTAATATTTCCTAAAAAAAAAAACTTTTTCTAAATGCTCTATTCCCTAAAATCTAAACTAGATAGTCCTGAAAATTTCAGTTTTTTAGCATTGCATAAAGCACCAAAGAAAGGCTTCACCCGGGGGACAGTTTTTTTTTTTTATTGTGTTTGAAGGGATTTTACAGTGGTCGCTCATTTCAGCTGAGCTTCAAAACGTTCAATGAGATCGCTTCATTACAAACTGACAAAAGGTAGAACAGATTCACAACAGCATGTACCACAGAACTGGAAATGAGCGTGGGTCTCATATAAATGACATCATTTCTAATAATCTACAGTTGTTTTTCTTTTTTTTTTAATTTGTTTTTATAGTTTGACTCGATACAGATAATGAATTAGGCTAAAATGCACCATAATATTTGGTTGACTTTAGGAACATCTTCCTTATTACATCACAAAATACATTTTTTTTTAATATCCCAAAGAAGCAAGACTTGCAAGTAGGCTTTTTAAACAGAACTAAATCTACAGCTACAAAATTCTACTCCGGCAGCCTTAACGCCTTGGCGGGTCCTGTCAGCGCTCCCGGTCTGTTTCGGGGGTAAAACCACGGGGTAGAATCAATATGACATATACACAGAAGTCCGTATTGTAAAGGCTATAAAGATTTGTTGCACGTTGTAAAGTCGCCTCTCCTGGATCTTCACACTCCTGTGGGTGATGGGAAGTGGGGCCAGTGGTGGCAGAGAGGAAGAGAGGGGGGAGGAAGAGGATGGCTGGACAAAGGGATGCTGGGTTAAAAGGACCGGGGGGTGAGGGGTGGACGTCTTCAGCGTGTCGATGTCTATGTGGCGTATCTCTTGGTCCACTGTCGAGCTATTCTGTCATGCTCTGCTCTGTTGGTCAGGTACTGAGTGGCTATGCTTCCCACCAGTGGATCGGCTGAAATAAATGAGAAGAACAATTACGTGAGACATCTGCTCCATGTTTTAGAACTGTGCTCAAAACCTAGCACTTAGAAGGACCAGAGTGTACCAGAGAAACCGATCTGTTCATACAGACACACAAGGTCATTGCTCCCTCCCAGTAAACATTAATAAAAGTGGATTTGTAATCCTGGAGTTTCATCTGGGAACAAACAGAACGCCACACTTTAAAATGAAAAATTTCAAAAGTATGGAGAAATAAAAAAATAAAATACTCTAGTTTCCAGTAAGTGACAAAATATGCATCTAGTGGCCAAACTGTAAGAAACTACTTCTCCCGGAAAGATACTTTCTATTAAGATACTGCACCGTTGAATCCACAGCTGAGATTTTGATGCGCAACAACGGACCAATTTGATTTATCTGCACTTTGCATCCCTCGTGTGGCTATATAAAGGGAATGTTTATCAAAAGAAACATTTTTATTCTCTTTTATCTTCATATGAAATTTAAAAGCTCAATTTTTGAGTAAAGAATCATACTATGGCAAAGGCTATCTTGCTTTTCTATACTACGTCTCCATGTTCAAAGTGATTTCTCTTTTGTTAAGTTATTTAAAAAGTTACTTTAAAGTAAAAGTGTGGTGACATTTATTTTGCAATATTTAGTGTAATAGATAAAATATTTTGAATCGTATTGTTCCGTCAGAGAAGAGGAAGGTACATCACAAACAGGAAGTTACATCACAACTTAGACTGTGTTTGCTCTTAATTAATTTTGCTAAGAGACGCCCTTGCTCTTTCCTGCTTTGGACTTTCAAAGAGTCACTTGGCTTCCCCTCCCTCTCTCAATGCAGTTTTGTTAGCTGTTAGCATCTTCAGTGTTTTAAAGCTAAATAAAACCATGTTTTCTGTTATATGTTATATGCTAAATAAAACCATGTTTTCTTCTTAAACACCTTGCTTCCAGAGTCTTCTGTAATGGGTTATGATTAAGAATTTCAATTACATTTGCTAAATGGACACTAAAATTGAGTCTCTTTTACAAATAGGACACATTTGCATTTCCAGGCCAATGAAAGTGGATAAGGGAGGCTTTTCAATTACACTAGTAAAAATACAGGCGGAAAACCTCAAAATGCCTCAGAGCATTATAATTCCACTAAAATATTGAAGATATTAACATTTATAGTGAAGGAGCTGAATTATTGTCCTCCTCAGCAGCGTGCAGCTGCACTGACCTGGATTGCAGTCTGTCAGCAGGGAACAGATGGATAACAGGACCTTGGAGATGGTCAGAGCTGGGCTCCAGTTATCCTTCAGGATGTCCAGGCAGATCACTCCCTGACTGTTGATGTTGCAGTGATAGATCCTCGTACGGAAGGTGACCTGCGCAGAAGGGGGAAGCACAACCCATCAGCAAACCAGTGATAATGCAAGCTTGCGTCAATGGGTTTATTTCTAGAGAGTGCTTTAGAGAGCTGCACCACAGATTTCACTCTCATTAACAGCTCTTTCAGAAACCACGACTGAATCCTGAAAGCTATTGATCTGGAGAGACAAGAGAGTCAAGTAAGCTTAACCTCACCAGCCTCCCAACTGTGTGTCAGGCCTCATTCACAATAATGCATTTGAAAACACATCGTTTCCTGTTCGTTTTGACCTCAGATCCCAACGGAGCTTGTTTTTTTTGTGTTAATAGTAGAACACTTGTGGGTTATTTGAATAGGTAGTGCTCATGATGAAACAAGGACACCGATAATCGGTCTTTTAGACAAAACAAACACACACACAAAAAAAAATTCTCACTAGTTAGAACTTAGGCAGTTAGATTTATACAACCTGGCCAAAAATAGTCACCACAATAAACAGGTGCAAGTCTCCTATTGGATAATTACTGCATAATTACTGTAATTTTACCCCAACTGGTGCAACGAGTTGCTCGAAAGAGACATGCAGTGGTCATGGAAAAGATGTTCCGTCTGTTTGTGAAAAGGTCAATCATTCCCATAGATCAAGCAGAGAAAACATCTAAGGAGATGCAGAAACTATTAAAATTGGGTTAAGAACTGTTCAACACATCATTAACTGTAAACAAAGCAATGACGCATCATCTTCAGAGAAGAAAAGAATCCTGAATGATCGTGATCATAGAAAAACAAAAGAAGAAGTCAAGTCTATGTTTAATAGTGAAATTAAGAGCATTTCCAGACGCACAATCTGCAGGAAACTGAAGAGATTGGGACTGAAATGCTGCAAAGCCTAAAGAAAACTAGTGAGGAAACCTGCAAAAAATGGCTTCAGTTCGCAAGAGTGCATAAAGATTGGACTTTCAAGGTCTGATGAGTCCAGATTGACCCTGTTCCAGAGTAATTGGTGCATCACGGTAAGAAGAGAGAAGCATAAAGTGCTGCCCCCATAATCTAGGAGTGCTGTAGTTGGTCAGGTCTAGGTTCAGCAACTCACAGAATCAGGTCAGCAGACTCCTGAATGGACTTTCTTCACTGATTGCACGAGCATATTCTAAAATGACAATGCCAGATTTCATCGAGTGGATCGGGGAGCAGGGGACTTTAAATTCACACATGGATTGTCCAGACCTTAACCCCATTGAGATGAGAATCTTTGATATGTGCTGGAGAAGGCTTTGCAAGCACAGCGGTCAGACTCAACCATCATCGTTGCAAGTTCTTGGTGAAAACAAGTGAACAATTGATGGAAATATTCCAGAAGCTAATCCAAACGATGCCTGAGTGAAAGTGTGCCGCAGTCAAAGCTAAAGACGGTTCAGCAAAGTATTAGAGTGTGTGAACGTTTTTGGCAAGGAAGTGTATTATGATATTTGGTGCAATGGCTAAAATTATTGCTCATTCTTACAACAAAGTAATAAAAGGATTGAAAATGAATCCATGCCTCATGGAAACCAACAGATTTTGACCAGATGTAATAAACAGAGCAGGGATTCCAGCAGAAATGCGGTTTCCAGATTAGTGCAGACATAGCTCAAGTACTCTTAACCAAAGCACAGCTGACCTCTGACCCTAGTTTAAAGCTAGCTTGTGTAGGGCAGTGTCTCAAAGATCAGGGTCAAGGGTCAGTCTGGTTCTCTGGGCTCATATCATACATTTTGTTGGCTTTGTTTCACTCGCCCTGCAGCAGCAGCTGGGCAGTCAATCACATGATGAAGCAGAAACCTAGAGACCAAAATAACCATGTCCGCCTGGCACAATGTGGGTATTGTATGAACATGGGAGTCTATGAGCGTAAGAAAACATTGAAGAGCATTTATGAAGCCTGTGACATCTGAGCTGCTTTTGTAGTGCTTACAGCATCCTAAAAATAAGAGTTCCATTGACAAAATCATCATCCAATGAAAAGAGGGTTTTGAATGTAAAACACGAGCCATCTATGGGCATCTGGATGAGAGAAAATGGGGTAGGCAGAGTAAAAGTTAACAATAGAAAAAAACCCATCTCTTGATCGTTTGGGGAAACACTGCGCTTCTAGTGAATGTGCATATTGCAAACACTATAAATACCCCGTGCCACTTCCCTCATTAGATTCGAGCACTCAACCAGGACTCTCAAGAATCTCTTGTGTGAAAGAGATCAAAAGTTGAGATGGCGAGTTACACCACGTCTCTTTATGCTGCAGTCACACCAGTGGTCCATTATGGCATGGTTTGTCTGTATTCCGGATTCTGATTGGCTGGCAGGTGTTAAGTTTGTTTAGTTGTTTTATAATATCAATTATTAATAGCGAAATAGTCCCAACTGCAACAGATTTTCTTTTTTCTAAACCACTGCCAGAAGAATGTGCTGTGCTTTTTGCTTGATTTTGTCATATTCTCGCCATCTGTTATTTACTCCAACATGCTAATAAATATAATTAAAAGTATGTAAATGAGGCAAACAATGGGGCGGGGTCTAAGAACACTCATTTTCACGCTGATTGGGGTGTACAAAGTGACACTGTATGCATTATTGTGCGCAGTACATTTTCAACAGGGATGTGCTAATCAAAAAAAAAAGTTTTTAAATTATTGCAATTTTAAGCTAGAATATTTGAAATATTGATGTAATCCACACAAAGCACTGAAAAATAGCATAAATTGCTTCCCCCTCAGTCTCTGATGCTACACTTCACCATAACATATAATGATTAGGATCTTTTAAAAAGAACCTTTCTTTTGCATTGACAAGCAAAAATCCATATATGTTTTTTTTTACATTTGTTTACGTAAATATCTATAATTTCTCCAAAATTAAAAAAAATTATTTTAATTTTTTTTCATGTCCATATTGATTATTGTCATTGCCATATTGAGTATATCTGAAGCACAGCATAAACTAATTTATATTTAATTATAAAATGCATAAAATGTCAATTAATACAGGGCTAGTAGTATCTACAGCTGTATACACAGATACACACCCAGGTATCGGATCAGTACTCGGTATCGGCCGATACCCTGAGCCCAAGTATCGGGATCGGTATCGGGAGGGCAAAAATGGTATCAGAACATCTCTACTCAATATCGCAATATATATATCATATGAAAAACAAATACCGCAATGTAATTTTTTTTCAATATCGTTCAGCCCTATTAGAATCTGTTTTGAAATCAAGTACAAATTAAATTTTAAATGCTACTACAAACAAATGGTACCCATTTAGTAGAATTGTACCCATCTGGCAACTTTCAGGAGATCCGACAGCAAAAATAGACTCCTTGTCTATTTTTTTTTTTTTTTTTAAAACTTGATTTACTGCATCCTGTGGTATAATGGACTCCCAACCTCCCCCTCCCTCTGCCCACATCTCTTCCAGACACTCTCTTCCACCCAGTGTTCAGAATCAAGGATAAATGCCCGCCAAAATAATCTTGATTTGAAATCCCTGATCTGCAATCACAAAAGTACAGAGCGGGGTAGGACTGTAACAGACAGACAAAAAACCAAAACTATTCTGATATAGAGTTCTTTTTAAAAGCACCTAAGGGCCCTGCCAAGCTACTCAATAAATACATGGCAACACATTAGAGCCTTACACAGCTCACCTAAAATCAATACTTCAGTATCTAGATAAACAATAATGAAACAAGTCTCTCTTGGGTTTTTTTTTTCACCCTGCATACAAAACCGATTTGTAAACCACGAACCATCTCCGCTAGTGCAACCAACCCAAATGAATCCAGGCCACACTAACCTCCAAGCTGCCCAGATTGAGGGGGTGCAGGCGACTGGATCCAGTTTATAATTAATGGATTAGAGCTTCACAGTGGCTTGATCTGAACAAAGAGCTTCCTCCGTCCCATGAGCTTTATATAAACGTCTTGTTTATAGACGCTACTGAAAATCCGAAAGAGAGCCAGACTGAGTTGCTTAAAATTCCTCAATGTGCTGAGAAAGGGTTTTCGGATGCTAATTAATCAAAGACGACTCCTTCACCTGAAGAAAAGCAGCTTTCTGAAATGACTTTACTGCCCGCCTTCGTTTCGTTAATTGCTTTATACTGGAAAGAGCCAGAGCTCCACCAAACAGCAGCCAAACATAATCATTCTGCATCGCATTATCCTTGAGGTTTTTTAATGGAGGTCAATACCTGTTCTGAGTGATCTGTTACAGAGTGTCCTTGCTAGACCTAATAAATCTTAATTAAAGGCCACTGCTCTTCAGTGACTGACAGTGGACTAATAATAGCAGCGTTCACATCGACGCTGTGAGAGGATTCTTGTATTTACAATCACTCTGCTCGTCTCAGATGTGTTCCTGTAGTCTTCATGGTCCCCGTTTCCTCAAAAAACTTCAATCACAATGAATAAAAGTGGTAACCAATGTACCTTTGGCGGCTTGAAGGGGTAGTCGGAAGAGAAGGTGATGTCCAGAAAGAACACGCCACCCTCGTAGACTGAACCTGGAGGCCCCAAGATGGTAGATCTCCACTCATAGATATTGTCTCCTTTAGGCCCCGCACTGAAAATAGACACAAAGACCAAGATTAGCAACACTAGCTTTTTAACTGGATGACGCAGTTAATCTCCACTTGGTTCACGTTCAATGAGGAGTGGACTTTAAAATTTAAATGCTGATCTAAAACCATTAACATGCCTAACTCCACCTAAACGGATCAAACTTTTAATTAAACACCAGACTTCCAGATCACTAAGGACTCTTCTTTCTCGATCAAGAATTCTGATCTCATCTGATTTAGTTTGAAGGCAGTTATTATGTTCAAATGAAGCCAGATTCCACAAGACACAGCTGTTAGAAAAATTTTAGGCATTATAACTGAAACATAATACAAACCAATCAATGATGAAATCTACAAACGCATCAAGAATTTCTTTTGGAAACCCTTTTTAGCATGAAAAACACTGACGGTCAATACTTTACACAACGATTCAACAAGAAACCTGAAATTGTACAGAAAAAAAACACACAATTCAAGTAGAAATACAAGTAGAAAATTGACCTTTTTATGTAAAAATCTCAAAAAATGAGAGCAAGGAGTTTTTTTATTTTAAATAATAACTATTCAGAAATCCTCCAAAAAAAGCAAAGACAAGGTCAAAACAATGTGAAAGATATCAAAAACAAGGAGAACCTCTCCTAAACCCTAAAAACTTTGTTCCATTGTGCTTTTTTGTGCCACAACTTTGAAAAACAGTAGCCATACGACAGGTCTTGTATTTCCAAGGGCAATTAAACCACTAGATAGCACAGATTTGGATTTGTAACATGAAACTGAATAAAAAAAATATCACACATTTCCTCTCTTTTTAATTTGATTTACCTTGCAAATTATATGACATAACTCTTGTTTGACGTTCGGTTAAAACAAAAATAATCAAAACTGACACTGAATGTACACATTATATTTGTGATCAAATTAAACAATAGGTTGGCAACATCATCCCTTCTTAATTCAAAACAGCTTGTGTGATTGGCATACGCAAAAATGATTGTTGCATTGAAATATTTATTTTCCAAAAGCAAAACCTACTGTGTAAAATCAGTTTGCAATGAAAGAGATGCAGAGGACCGATTGTAACTGGTACATGTAAAAAAAAAAAAAAAAAAAAAAAAAAAACGGATAATGGAGACAAACAAGATTGATGATAGGAATTAGCAGGATGGAGGTGAATGAATAAGGCATTCAATGCTAAATTAGCTTGTGATGAAATGCTCAACTTTGCAAGCATGCTACACAAGAGAACCAGCCGTCAATCTCCGCTCAGAAGAGCATAGGTGTCAATAACCATTAAGATTAAAGCAAAGCGGAAAAATAATTTAGCAATGAGTGCTTGAATCATGGTGTAGCTTGACTAACACCTTGAGCTTTACATCTCAACATCTCCGCACTGACAGAAAAAAACTCTGAATGCAGCTAAGAAATAGATGGCATGTTCTGCAAAAGCAAGCTCCTTCATAAATCATATGTTTGGCCTTCACTTATCAAATCAACACATGCCATTTATGAGGCTTTAGTTCGCCAAAGAGAATTGTTTCACCATGGAGAACAACAAGGAAGCAGTAAAGGGAGAAACAACTGAAATCTTTTAACACCTCTGACACCTCTTCAAAAGGTTGTTTAGAGAAGCGAGGGTTTGCCGGAGTAACACTTTGCCACACTCCTGTCAGGATTCCTCAGTGTTATCACAGAGAAACTAAGTGAAAACAAAATCAAGTGTGTAATTTCATCAAGAGGAGGCGAAAAGATGCAACGGCTTGCAGTTGCCTGCAAAACTACACCTGTTGGTTTTAATTCCTGGAGATGGAGTGGCATAACAAGTGGTAAAGGGGTTGGGTTAAATAAAGAAAAGTGCAGAACCGTGACATCTGTCAAAGATTTGGTCATTTATATGCTCCTGAATTCTCCACTGGCAAAGTAGACAAAACAAAGTTTAAAAACATATTACTTTCATTGTACTTTAAAGCCAGATTGGTCAGGGACATTAGCCAAAAGAAATAAGGTTTCATTAACCTCTTAAGCCCGAGAGTCCCCGGTACCGGGGACTTGCCCCCTTGTGCGTTACATTTTCACTCATAGCTCACTAACCCTGAGAATAACCCACACATATTAAATACTGTTGTGTTCAGCGGAAACTCCTCTAAAAACGTATCTAATTCAATTTCATATCCGTTAACCACAGCTCGAACGCCATGCAAATAAACAACAACATGTCCGGAGTATAATTCATGACCACGTTTTTGTTTATGTGCGATATGTATCCACAATATAAACGGAAACACCAAAACCATGACATTAAATGAAAGCTAACAACCAGCTGAATCCAGTAATATGCAACTCATTTACATTGCAAGAAGTATTTCAGAGCAGGGAGCGAAAGTTCCACGAAAAAACACCAGCGAAAACCAAGCAAGCATGTAAATCTTGTCTTACCTTTGCCGTTTTTTCAACAAAGTTATTTCCATAGCGATAAAAGTCCGTTTGTTGTTATGTCCGGTCGATAGCTTCGCGGAAACTCCATTTTAGATTTTTTTTGTTGCTCCGTTGCCTCATGACGTCACCAAATATGGAATGACTCCCCGTGCGTAAGAGGTGGTCTCTCCACGCTGCGCGTCGTGTGATTCGTTAGCGATCCCGTCAGTCTCAAAATGGTTGATCTCATTGGCTTCCTCAGAATCAGAGCTTTCCAGCGATATATAGAGCTCCCGGATTGGACAGATGGTCGGGGGGTAGGGACACGCAGAAGCTCGACGTCGAAAGCGTTTGTACATGAAAGGTTCCCAAAAGCGCAGCAAGATGGGGTAAATGAGCTTCCACCCCCCTTTTACAGCGTTTCTTTAGGAGTTTTTTGCTGAAATCATGTCCCGTAAGCAAGAAAAGAAGACCATGAACGTAGCTGAAGCTTTGGACAAGATTTTTTCCATATTTCAATTATTGTGCCAAACTGTGCCAACATGGATTACGCCTGAACTTTGTTCAATTAAAACCTTTACAGAATATTAGTTTCTTGTAGTATGAACACCAAACTTGCTACAGATGTCCTTGACATGTAGTGGTTACAATTGATTGTGTTTATTTGCTTCGTTATAAGTAAAATAAGGAGATATTGGAGGAAACATGTGTTTTTTTTTTAGGCAGAGTTCATTTTTTGGCCATTCCAACATCAATTACTCTTACCCAGTGTTCTTGACTGTCAAATTAACTCATCCACACCACTCCCCAAGAACCTATCTTCATTTTGATACCAAGATTTGCAGTTTAGGCCTTGTAAAAGCTGAGAAATGCCTTAAAAAGTAAAAGTATAGGATTTTCGGAAAATAGGCCTCAGGGCTTAAGAGGTTAATAATACTCCAAATATTTTTTATGAATCCTGTTAAAATCATGTTTGGCATAAGTTCCAACTAAAAAAGGAAATTGCACCAAACCTTTAATTTGCGACTGTTGAACAGTGATTTGTCAAAAGTTACAGGTCACAAAATGGAGTAATCTCCTGGATAAGTTTCTTTGCAGAATATCAGGAGTTTGTAGAATGGCGACCCCCTGAAGTGTTGAAAATCGGTTCAGTCCATTTCACAACAGCTTTACACTATTTTCCAGCCTTTACGCAGATCAAAACTCATTTGTGCATAAATAGGTGCATGGAGTGCCATCTTCAGGCAGGGAGCATCATTGCATCAATATTTCCTCGATCCAAAGGAAGGGCTCTCTGCTGATAAGCCATCTGAAGATTCTTGTGAATCTCACAAGATCGGTGTGTAGAGCCCTGAAGGGTTGTAAATCATAAAACCATTTGGTCTAGACTACTCTAGATCGATGTACTCTAGATGCATTCACAACAGATGGTAAACAGCCGAAATAGATTTCAGATTAAACAGATGCTTGGGCAGTATCCAAATATTAATGCCAGCAAACATCCTCACAATCTTACGTTTTCGGTTCGGTACAGTGTCATGGAGAGTTCGGTTCGGTTCATTCGGTTCGGTACAAAACAATAAGAACTTACATAATCTTTAAAAGCTGCCAATACACAATAGAATTATTGCATAAAATAAATAAAAGTAACACATTTGGGTGATATTTTAAATAAATTGCACTCTTTATAAAGAAAAACACATTTTTTTTAAATAAAAAAATGGAATACTGCTTCTAGTTAGGACCTGAAAACTTTTGACACTAGCAACAGCTTCAGCTTATATATCAACAAAACTAACTTTTTAAGTTTTAGGCTAAAAAGATTAACCTATCCACAATTTCTGAAGAGAGCACAGATCTGGTTGCAGTGACAATATCTCCAGGCATACAACTTTAAATGTATCCACTCGTCTATCCCCGTTATGTATTTTAACAGAGAAGCCAAAGTGTTCCCAAACACGAGACCGTAGTGAGGTGGGAGGGTCTTCAAGCTCTGGCTTCTCTTTCGCTGTTGCCATTTCTCACAGCTACCCGGTGTGCAGCTCTACTGTGCTTCACTCAATAGCGTCCGTGCAGAAACTCACCTAGGAACATTGTTCCGCTGCGCTTAATATCGTGCTAACGATAAATTTCTATTATTTAATAAAAAAAAATACTGAAACGGTACGCAAGTGTACCGAACCGAACAGGCCGCACCAAAACGGTTCAATACATACCGTGAACCGTTACACCCCTAATCTTCTTCTTTTACTTTCGGCTGTTCCCAGTTTAGG
>SRMA01026850.1:122509-140590 GCA_007224835.1 Danionella cerebrum | reverse complement strand
TTACATGCAGTGCATCAAACGCTGTGATTGGCTTGTTTGGTCACAGGTCTTCCGCTCCCAGAGGGCCAGAAGGAGTAACAAAACCGGGTCTTTTCAGGGTCAGGACTGTCTGGAGCAGCATCCAGTTGTTCAATTCACACAGTATGAGAAGATTCACATGGATTGATTTTAGACAGAATCGCAGAGAACTTTGTCCATGTCTTAAAACTGTGTCTCGCAACCAAGCACTCAAGAGAAAGATTTGAAAACTTTGCGAGGTCACGTGTGCCAGACTGAAGCCCAAGACCGGGATTTTTATCAAAAATGGGAGCACACAAGTTTTTAATTAATTTATTGAGTCCAAATAAGACAAAAAGAAACTCCCTTTTGAACCGAAACCAATGTTTATATTGCCGTCTATGCCTTTTTTTCCTCTGCAACTTCTCGTTGCTCCCCGGAAGTGGCTCTCTCGTTGGCTGCAGATAAACACATACATTGTTTTAGTCAGAACACGCTGCACGATTGCACCTCGCCCACAGGCATGGATATTTGAGAAGCATCTTGCTGGCCTGCGACATTCGTACTTCACAGTTCACAGCAAAAGTGCAACGCAGAGGTGTGTAAAGGCCTTTACAACTATCTGCTCTCATTGGATACTGAATATCTTTCCAAAACGGACATCTAACAACAAATATTAGAGTACTGTTATTATATATTATGTAAAAAGTGGATTAAAAGTCCTAAGACCTTGGCACTCAATACTTAAAACTCAAATGCGGTAGCTGAGGATGAAGGGCTGAGTTTTACAACCCAGAAGGTGCAATAACACATAAATAGAACCCTGGAAAGAAAACATGTTTGTAAAAGAACTGAGGACGAGCGATTGGATTCCTCTCGGTGGTTAATATCTAGTTATTTTAATGTTTAGCCACTTTGACTATTTTTGTAAGTGTGACAACATCTTTCGTTGAATGTATGTGGTGCACATGTGGAAACTCTCCCATACCAGTAGCTTGGCACTGGGAGTAGGAGAAGCTTTCTTTTAAAACATGACACGGTGGGTGACCGTCAATTTTGAGCGAACATGTTTCAGCGTCTCAGAGTCGACTCTTTAGTTTTAAAGTCTAGAACTCGATACACAGAGCATTTCAAACTCAAAACACACATTCCTCCATATTAGAACTATATTACATACTGCATGGAAGGTCATTTTAAAAAATTAACTATAAGGGCACTTTAATCATTATATTTTATGTTAAGATGTTCCGATACCATTTTTCCCCTCCCGATACCGATCCCGATACTTGGGCTTAGGGTATCGGCCGATACCGAATACCAATCCGATACCTGGGTGTGTATCTGTATATACAGCTGTAGATACTACTAGCCCTGTATTAACTGACATTTTATAATTTAAAATAAATTATTTTATGCTGTGCTTCAGATATACTCAATATGGCAATGACAATAATCAATATGGACATGAAAAAATTTTTAATAGACATACCCTATCTTTGAAATGTGGATACAAGAGAGTGGCAACTGCATACAAGGGCTCTTCCTCGATGGTTGCGAATCGTTTCTTGATGGCCTCAATGAGTGTTTTTCGTTATTTTTTTACCAGTGTCCTTCTGGCTCTCCCGAGAGCTGTTTTAGAACTTTAACTGAAGGGATCACTTCCGCTACAGACGAGGTGGAGGAGCTATGGACTATGTCCGAGCCGCGAAACTCGTTAGCCTGCAGCACTGCACTTTGAAGAGTAAAAGACCCAGCGTGCTGTTAAATTCAGTAAAGACCGCGGGATTCGAGTCGCAGCTCCAGATGTCAGTAGTGAAGCTGATAGTTCGCACATCCTTTAGTTCACATGAAATGTGTTCACGCACTGTCTCATAAAGCTTAGGAAGTGCTGTTTCGGAGATATATTTGCAACCAGCCAAACTGTACCGTGGCTCCAAATGTTCAATTAAGCGCCGAAAGCCCACGTTTTGGACCACTGACAGTGGCTGGTCATCCAGTACAATAAACTCGATAATCCTGTCGGTTATCTTTATTGCTCGTTGGCTGTCTTGTGTAAACTTTTCTCTTTGTTTGAATGAAGCTTCCAATGTTTGCTGCGTCTGGCGCGGCTTGTCCTTCTCCCTGGTTGCTTGTGGCAACACGACACAACTTCCTGTGTTTACATTCTGAGCAGCGAAGAAGAATTGATTTCCGCTTTGCAGCGATAAGCAAAGCTAGCGGGCATAACTAGGTTACGTTTATGAAAATGGTATCGGATCGGTACGTGGACTCAAATACTCGCCGATACTGATGCCAGATTTTTTTGTGGTATCGGCAGTATTTTTGATACTGGTATCGGAATCGGAACAACTCTAATTTTATGGTGACGTGTAGCAGCAGAGACTGGGGACAAGCAATAAAAGCTATTTTTTCAGGACTTTATCAATATTTTACAAGTTCTAGCTTAAGTTTGCAATAAGAATAGTATGTAGTACACTTTGATTAGTAATTATGAAGCAATTTTGTTGCTTATTTATACATATAAGTCCCAAAGACAGAAATGGCTCATAGGCTGGTCTAGAGACTAACTGTGTACAGAAGTAACAGGAAAATGTGAGTGTGTGGCCATAGTGCCAATGGTATATCGTTTGAACTTTCTACAGATATATTCTTTTTTTTAGTTCTGTTCATTTACAGTCTCAGATGATTGGTAATTTTGAGGGACGAGAGGTTCTGTAATCCGGCCAATGATATTTGACATGCATTCTATGTTAATCCCCAGTACTCACTCCAAAAACACAATGAATGACTGCATGTGAAATTAATGAAAATATTTTATAGCTTGGTTAATGTCGGACAAAAATCTGTGGCCCTCACAGAAAGCTTGAAACTGCTTTAAGTTTTACGCAATAAGCTCACAATAAGCAGCATGTTGTTCAGAAATCCTCCTTTCATGCTTTAGAGGAAAAATGAACCACATATGGTTTCAAAACACTGTATAGTTTGACAAAGATTAAAGGCCTGTTTACATCAAAAACAACTATTGTGACTACAACAGAGTACAGCCTTTGTGAATGTTTGAGGGATTGGTACAAATATACGCGAACAAGAGCATTCACATTCCTGTTTTCTCTGTTTGGAGTAGTCTTTTTCAAAGAGAAACCAGGCAATCAAAAGCTTTTCTTGGAACAAAGTGCTTTTTAAAGAGAGTCTATTCATGCAGCATTCACATTTGCTTTGGGTTTTCAAAAATATCTCTTAACTCTGTAAACTACTGGATACCTTGTATCCATATACAATCCTTGGATATCTTAAAATGTTTTTTGGGGGGTTTGCTGAATCCTAAATTAAAAATCTTTCAATTTCCACAAATTAAATTTCCCCACCGTGATACCAAAAGTTCCCTTTCAGTTGGTTTCTCCATCATTATGTCTGATATTTCAAAGCTTCTCAAGGAAACCAATAACATTTGACGATGTATGTAAAGGGCCAATGTAAGTGTTTACTGTACTGTGTGAAATTTGCATCCCATACCTACTCCAGATGCACCTGTTGAAGCTAGAAGACTACCTGGATTTCTTCAGATTGAGTGGATGAGCAAATCTTTCCCTTCAAAATCAATTTGGAAAATGTTTTTCCATGTTTTTAAAGATGATGACATGTCTTTGTGATTCCGGGCAAGGTTCCAGGCAATTTTGCAGGTTGCAGATAACTACCCATTCGTATGCTACAGTGTAGGGTGGCATTTTAACCAGCTTCCCAGTCATCATCCCAGGGTGTGTTCTCCCAAAGGCGAGAACTCTTGTCTCAACGACTACAATGGGATCTGAGCTGCCCAACCAACCCTCTCCATAATCATACTGTCCGAAAACAAGGCCCCTGCACCACCTCTGAATCAGACAATCAGCACTCTGCCCCACAATACCCCAAGTACTGTATCTCAACACCTTATCCACCATTGTTGTCACAAGTGTTGTGAACACAGACAAAGATATTCCACTGGATGGCTTCTTCAGCATCACAAACATCCACCTGCCTGTTGCAAAAGAACTAACCCCTCTTGAATGTCCAACTTCTAGGAGGTGATCATGGGGGGCACAAGGCAGGGGTGGAGGTCTCTGAGACAGGCAGCCCATGAGAAATCAGCTCTGCTCAATGATCAGGGTCATCAAATTGACTTCTCTCATGGGGGATGGACAAAAAAGGAGGATCAATACAAATGTCATAAATGCGGTTCTATCAGCAGGATTGTATTTGTATCTCTGAAATTAACTCACTGGTGTGCAGTCTCAAGGAGAGTTGATAGAATACAGCCACAGCAAGCTAAGACACCTAGACCGGGTATACACGTCAACCTAGAAGTGTGCCAACCTTATATGGTTATAGAGCAAGAAAAATCACAATGTTCTCCTGGTGGCACTGGTATCAATAATATATTGACTCCTGTTGGGGAATTTGGCCCACTAACACAAGTTGTGTTGAGTTTTTTTCTTTATTGTTATTTTGTACTGATCATTTGTACTGATCACAATACAATACCTTGTGTAATCTAAATGATTCATTCATTCATTCATTCATTTTCCATTCCCGCTTATTCCCTTTCGGGGTCACGGGGGTCTGCCGGTGCCTATCTCCGGCACACATTGGGCGAGAGGCGGGGGTACACCCTGGACAGTTCGCCAGTCCATCGCAGGGCAATCTAAATGATATTTTATTTATTTTATTAGAATTTAATGTTAACTAGATTTTAAAGTTTGCACGCAAACTTCGATGTTGGCTTGTGTTGGTGCTGTTAATACCTATTTTTTATGTTGTCAATTCCGCAACAATAACATAATCCAACCCCCATGTCTCTATGACTTTCTTAAACTGAGATAGGTACATGCAAAATTGGCTGCTATGGTAACCAGTCTGGTTGCTATGGAGGGGTCAGTGACCTAACATATTGTTCCCCATGTCAATACGTGTAAAATACATCAACCCCCATGTCTCTATGACTTTCCTAAGCTGAGATAGAGATGTGCCATATTGGTTGCTATGGTAACCAGTATGGTTGCTATGGAGACCAGTCTGGTTGCTATGGAGGGGTCGTTGACTTAATATATTGTTCCCCATATGAATATGAGTAAAATACAACAACCCCCATGTCTCTATGATTTTCCTAAGCTGAGATATGTACATGCAAAATTGATTGCTATGGTAACCAGTCTGGTTGCTATGGAGGGGTCAGTGATCTAACGTATTGTTCCCCATGTCAATACATGTAAAATACATCATCCCCCATGTCTCTATGACTTTCCTAAACTGAGATAGAGATGAGCCATATTGGTTGCTATGGTAACCAGTCTGGTTGCTATGGAGGGGTCACTGACCTAATATATTGTTCCTCATATGAATACGAGTAAAATACAACATCCCCTATGTCTCTATGATTTTTCCTAAGCTGAAATAGAGACATGCCATATTGGTTGCTATGGTAACCAGTCTGGTTGCTATGGAGGTGTCATTGACATAATATAATGTTTCCGCTGTCATTATGGGTGAAGCTTACCAAGCCCCAAGTCTCTAGCATTTTCCTAAGCTAAGATAGAGATATGGAAATTTAGTTGCTATGGTAACCAATTTGGTTGCTATGGAGGAGTGAGTGACATCATGTTGTAATCTACTTTCCATTTAGAATAATATAAAGCAACCCCCATATCTCTACTGTGTTCCGTTTAGAAGATATTTGAAAATGAAAGTTCATTATATTATAGAAGATATTTGAAATGTCAAAAGTGGGTGTGGCTTAATGATTTTGTGTTAATTCACAAGCAATGATTGGCTGGATAAGTGATTTGCTTCCTTAATGCTGGTATGACTTTCCAGTGTCAACCAATTACAGAAGCTCTTTCACAATAGGATCCATGGGATTCATGCTCCATTCATTTCAATGGGCCATTAAAGTCAATGAGACACCTTTGACCTACTTATTAGTAATCAAGTGCACCTGGAGTTTAAACTGCTAAATTTTCAAACGATGGCATATCTGCTGGAGAGAATCCGATTACCATGCCTCAAACAAATAAGGATTACAAAAGAAGGACCAGACATATTGAAATACTTCCTTGACTGTTAGAGTCACAATATTTTAAGGAAGAGAATGGTGTAAAGATTGTGAAGCTGTGATTAAGTTTAAATGATTTATGGCGAGATAGAAATTGCCTTTGATTGAGATTTGAAACATTTGCTGACAGAATTTTTGAATAGAGAATACCGCTGGTCAAATCGGTCTGAATAGACATAGCAACTCGATTGGGAACAGCTTGCACGACTGTGGAAGCCGACTGTTGCAAGCCAACAAAATAATAAGTTTAGGTGCAATAACAATATGTTGGCTTTGCAAGCAAACATAATAAAGACCCTGGCGAAACCAGATGCAAATCAGGAAATTTGCCCCCGCTGCAATGGAGTTGCTAAGTTTTTAACTAAAAAAACCTTGTCATCCACCCTCACCCTTCCTACAAGCTATAAGGCTCACTGGGCCAGGATTATACTAGCTCATCTGTTCCAAAAGGAACTACGGACTGGAGCTGGCAATGGCTGTTATCATGAGAGTCCCAAGTGAGTCACTCAGCCCTGCATGACTGTAGGAGAATGGAGTTTAAATTGGCAATTTGCTTCCTCACTCCAGGGATATGATGGGCCTTCAGTCTCATGACTCCACAGAAGTGACATTTGAATGAATGCAAACAATGCAAGGGAATACACCTCCCTGCAGTTGGATAAAACCACCATGCTGTCCATTCTTACCAGCATGTGATTTGCCCACAGTCCACAGTAAAAAATACTGGACACTGAAAAACACCATTCTCAGCTCTAAGGGGTTTGGGGCCAGCAGGTAACAGACTCCAGGAAACAGACTCCCATGACATTCATCACCACACTGTATCCTGTTTTAGATTCACTTGTCATCCCTAGCATGGGCCTGGATGCCCTTGCAACATAAAAAAAAATCTCAAGAACCCTTGGCACCATGCCCATCTCTGACCACTCACTGAAGACACTGCTCTGAAAGTGGCCAGTATAATCCGGGTGTGCTCTCTGAGAGCCATACCCATTAACCTACGAACCTGGTGTCCAGTTAACCTACCTTGAGAAGATGCTGAAGTCAGTAAGTCATAAAGTTATGGACCCTGCTTAGAGCACTGGGGCCAGAGCTGTCTTGGCTACCTTCGTGAAGATTTGGAGTGGATAAGGCAAGGCCTTCGACCTTTGAAACAAGACCAATTGTGAGGATTTTGACCAGAACTTTCAATGAGCAAACACTGAATCGCATAGCCCAGCTGGATGAGAAGCTTTACCCGTGCTCCCAGGTTTTCTGCAAGTGGCCCTAACCAAGACACACTTATGATCCCATGTAATATTAATAAACAATACCAGCATAGATTTCAAAATAGATTTCCCTTTCTTTGTGATATTTTAATATATGCAAATCAGTTGCCCATAACTAGCTGTAAATTTCAATGTAGAATTTGCATCAAGCTTGAGAGGATACATTATGTAAAGTTATTAGTCCCACAGACAAAGACATTTTCTGGTAAATTTCCCACAATTATACACACGTTTAGAATAATGCAGTCTTTTATTAAAGTATTGTGGTATTGGCTACTACATATTTGTCCGAGAAATTATTTTTGTATGTACAAGAACCTTGAAGCAAGGAGCAGACAAGCGGTTCCTTTTGCAATCTCTAACAACGGCTTTGAAAAAAAGAGTTTCAATACAACAGTCCTTAGGGCAAAGAAGACAAGACTAAAAAACATAAGCCTATGCTGCGCAAGGAGTTTGGAGCCTGGAGTTTATCTGCATAATCCAGAAGGTTGGAAAAGCAAGCTCAGAGTCAGGGTAATAGAGATTTGTACAAAAATTGTCATCTTGTCATATACCTGATAAGAATCGGAAATAAAAAAGGCAATTAATATAGGACCAAGAATTGAACCAACAATCCAACTGAACAGATTAAAATATATCCTTAATATGTGTACACCAAAAATGTATGGTTAGTTAATGCCCAATAATCACACATGTTAAACGATGATTTGATTGCAGTTTTACCCATTTCATGCCCTAAAACCGTTTTCATTTTGTTTGGCTACAGATCTATGACTTTTCCTACCAAAAAGTTTATTTATTTTTTTTTTGTAGAATGTAGACTTTCTCATTTCAAAATCCAGAAACACTGCTGTATTTTTCTGTTGAGGGACATTGAAATGCGCGATTGTGCAGTGTCTGCACGAGAAAATTGCTTCTTAATTGTCACACAATAGCGGTGCTGTCCACAACCACTAGCCATCCTAGCAGAAAGCCCAAACACACTGAACGATTGAGAATGAGTCTTCGGGTTACTGGCCATGAACAAACAACTCTAGCATTGTTAGTAACTAGAGACATGAAGATGCAGATTAGAAGAGAAGTGGTTCAGTCTAGATGGAGTTTGAAGAAATGCCCTGATATACTTTCACAGCAGATGTGACAACAAAGAAAGAACATAATTTTTTTTGTCTTTAGTCGTTAATAATTAGCAAAAGAGACCAATCAATGTTATGGTTCTGAAAAAAAACAACATTCTGTAGGAGACGTGGTCAGATTTTAAGATGAAATTCATAGAGAAATGGCCTTGTGATGAGTTGTTTTCATCACAAGAGCAAATCATCATCATTGATTTCATATGAAGAAAAAAAAATAGTGGAGTATCAGGCTACTTCAGAAATTATTTTTATATTTGTATTATTAGCATTTTTATATTCACAATCACAGGATGAACTTTTTTGATTGGCTTGTTGGTTTTTACTGTGAAAGGTCCAATCCTGGTCCATTATCAATCCAAGTTGACAATGTTTGGAGTTCCATATTTACATACGTCAAGCAAATTTGTGCTGGATGTAGGAATGTAGGATGTACAGAAATGGAAAACAGCAATAAACTGTGGAATTTTCTTGCATCCACTTCCTGTAATTCCAATTCAGCTTCAACTGTGTTTCCTGTAATTATTAAGTCCTTGGTGCTGCTCAGGTGTCACATGCCGTCGTCCAGCCAGTCTCCCCTCCCCCCTTTTTGTCTTTGGCATCTCTCAGCTGGCACCTTCAAATGTCGCAAGACATCATCTAGCAAGCCTCCCCTCCTCTCTCTCTCTCCCTCCCTTTTCTCTGTACTTATTGTCCTCTCTCTCCCCTTTTTTTCCCTTTCCATAACTGTGACTCTCGATCCAGGAACCTTTTAAGAACCTTTGTTGCCATCCCTCTGTTTCCCATATAACTTCCAAAAAACAGCTTGCGTTTTCTCACAATGACGCACCCAAGCCCTCATATGAGTTCAACTAACAGCTAGCCTCGCTAGAGACTGTGATCTCAGCAAGTCGTTACCCAGAAGTGGATATTCCATCACCTTTTTCGATGTTCATTTTGATTAAACAGTTAGAACTTAATGATAGTATGTGTGGCAATCCCACACTGAGCCACTGCTAAGCTAGTCGCCCATGCTACTTAAGCTAAGCTATGCTATACTACATCCTGAGCTCAACAGACTCAGTCAATCTGAGCTAATGTGCCGCTGTGTTTGAGTTTCTGGTTCAATGAGAACAATGAAGCTCTGACAAGAACTTTCATCTCTGGCTCTCTAATTCCTAGCATGAATAAAACATCAACTGTGAGGGTGCGACCCATGCTAAGTCACAACACTTTAATTTGCTTTCTCTACTTTCCTCATGCTTTAAGTTGTGCTAAGAAGCTTTGCGACCAACAGAGCAGTCCCTGAAACCGAACTTTTGTTTCATTATTCAACCGAGACATCGAAGCAAAGACTGAACCTTTGCCATCACTGAATACAATCAAAAATCTCCAGGCTCAATAAACTATAGTGAAGTATTGCAATAATCTGACGGATGCTACGGTTGAACTAATTCAGGATCTGTTGTTCATCAGGTTAGAGATTCGCTAAAAAACTCCACATTCCTCTGATATGTGAGTGGTCTCTTAATTAACTAACGTACAGTACAGCAGTTAAAGCTTCCATGGTGATTTATAAGAGTAGATTCAATCAAAAATCCAAACAGAGAAGTTCCAGAGCAAATAACAAGTTTATTTCACACTGTTGACAAAGTCACATGGGTCAAATGGTACTGTCAAGGCTGGACATGAAAGGCGCTACCCAAAAAGCAACGCCTTCTCTCATGATATCCAGAAACAAACAAACGCATAACAGAGACAGAGCTAGCAACACACAAATGTGTAACAGCAAAAATATATTGCATATCCCTTCCGGATCATCTCAAGGAGACACTCTGGGAAGCTTTTGCCAGGCTCCCAGGCAATCTAACGGGCTTCCTCAGGACACTCCGGTGGTTTCAGAGGTGGGGCCACATAACTGTGGGCTTGAAAGTAGTTGGGGGATTTGAGTTAACCCTTGTCTAGGGCTCAGGAGTTTTACCTTGGGAGACAGCACCTACCTGATAAATTATTTCTATATTGCGTCCGTCGGTCCAATACTTCTTCTGCACATCTACCCGACATGCAAATTAGGTCCAGTATTTGGATGTCTAACCATGACCATGCAGTTCAACATTTGTTCGTTGGACTAGGTACTTTTTTAGTAAGTCTAAATTATTCTAAAAACTGGATAGAATCAATTTTGATGAAAACATCACAAGGCACTTATATAAAAATATATATATATTTTTAAAAATATATTTCCTTGGTTGTGAAAAAACACTATATAAAGCACTTTTAAATCATCAGTGTTCCTGTTTGGGCACTCAAAGGATTGTGGGAAAACCTTTACATCACAATTTATTCAAGGATTACGAGGTTTGTGGTTTATGGAAAGCATTTAAAATGTGTTTAATGCTGTTTTTATTTTGTGTAAGTCTCCTTTTACAACAGAATATTTGTATTTTGTAAAAAAAAAAACAAAAACTGAGCACCCTTTTTAAAAAGTATGTTGCCTAAAGTGACAATCAAAATCTGACAAAATCTGACAATAACAATCAGAGAAAGCCTCGATTTCTTTCCAAATTATATGGATCGTTCATAAAACAGCCATTGAAACTACCTTGACCCATATCTCAAATCTCTACTGGTGCAGTAGCCTTGACAGACCCAGATTCTGAGTGACAGAGCTTAATTTTGACTAATTTACTTCAACTCAATCTTGTTGTGATGTTCTGGTGCATTCTGAGGGTTCCTCCACACAGCATGATATATTGAGTTCTGAAACGTAACGTTAGGGGTTTGTTTTATTAGAAATATCTTTGATTACGATTAAATTTATTGATTTAAAAGTTGATGCAACTGCCAATGAGGTAAATGTGATTTGTATATTCAATGACTGTGCTATTATATAACTATTATTATAATATAACCATTAATATTCCTGTAATTTTTAATGAGGATGTAATCCAGATTCGGTTTGCTCTTTACGTTGAGAGATGGAATCTTACTAGGGGTAAAATGCTGCTGGTTTAAAGGCTCTTGGTGCTTAGGAAGTGAGTTTAAGAGCTTTAAATCTCAGAATATCCCTTGCCCTAGTCTCACACACAAGATCACATGTACAAACACATGACTTCATTCACAAAATAAAGCATCAGCTCAGGGAGTGGGTTCATGTCAAGGTAATGCTGTGATTTTATAACGCTTCGGTAGCTTGTGCTCAAAGGCACGAGAGCTTGGTGATTACACACAGGGCATCTCATCTCAACAGCCTGTATGAGCAGCCTTGTTTGTGAGCTGTCATTTAGCCACGCTCCCTCTCTGAGCAGCTAATGAGTCTTCTGTCTGAACCAGAGCTGCTGACTGGCATGCAGGCTAGCTGCCTAATAGTGCCATCCTCTCAGCCATCTCTTAGCCCCCAGGCCTTTCCTAGACAATGCCCAACTTTGACAAGAAATGGGGGTCACATAATCAAAATCTTATGTACACTGTAAAAAATAAAATGTACATTTTACGGTAAAATACCGGCAGCTGTGGTTGCCAGAACTTTACCGTAAAGAACACTGTAGCACTGTAATTAGTTTAACGCCATGGCATCTGCTTTACTGTACATTTTACACATTTTTATGTGTTTTTTAACATTAAAATAACAATTATTTTGCTTTAAAAACAGTTTATACCCATCAAATTGTGTTATATACACGGTTCACAACTGTAGAATTTAAAGGTGTTTGTTGTAATAAATTACAGTTAATTACTATATTTTTTTTACGGATAATAACCGTCTAGTTTAAAGTTACATGTCTATCCGTCACATAATTGTAAGCATTAACTAAATATTATTATTATTAAATGTTGACTTTTCTACTGATTTCAGACAACGTACTTTTCACAAAGGGTGATATTTTTTTTAACCAAAATACATAATTTCATATTCATTTTCTAACCAACTTATTTCCCTTTCAGGGGGCCTGGG
Organism: Danionella cerebrum; assembly: GCA_007224835.1. Classification (NCBI taxonomy): domain Eukaryota; kingdom Metazoa; phylum Chordata; class Actinopteri; order Cypriniformes; family Danionidae; genus Danionella; species Danionella cerebrum. Next base: position 128,173 of record SRMA01026850.1, on the reverse strand, counting down.
GGTCTGCCGATGCCTATCTCCAGCGCACATTGGGTGAGAGACAGGGGTACACCCTTAACAGGTTGCCCATCTATCACAGGGCAACATTCACGCACACATTCACACCTAAGAGAAATTTAGATTATTCAATTACGCTATCGGCATGTTTTTGGGATTGTGGTTGGAAACCGCAGTACCCGGAGGAAACCCACGGAAGCACGGAGAGAACATGCAAACTCCTTCCAGGAAGGTCATTGGAATCAAATTTCACAAAATTATCCACAACTTGTACTTTTTGAGCTGAATTGCTATCATAAAGGTGAAGCCTGTAGTTCCCCTGCCTCATGCTAGGGGGCACTGGTGATCCCGCAGATTACAGCACCTCAGCTAAACAAAAAAAGAATTAGTGGTTGTGATTTTCTATACTAATTGTGACCTCATTGTGACAGAAAAAAGAACACTTCTATAAACAAGTTATCAATTCTTTTCAACAGAAAGGCAGCGCATTGAAAAGTCAAAAACAAGTTTTTTTTATTTGCTTTTTTTACCCTACCGTTTGTAAATGGAAAATGTTGATATAAAATTGAAAGCTTTTGCCAATAAAATAGTGAATAAGAGAGCTGAGTTCTGACCCCCAGGTGGGGTTTGCTCAGAAAGGGGCGTGTCAGAAGCATAGCAGTGGGCGGAGACTGAAAATCTGAGTTTATTCAATTAGGTTGTTTATGATGAATATTGCATTTTGAAAGTTATAAAAGGTGCAGTGCTAGTCTAAATATCATAATAATTTATTTGTATTGTTTAATTGTATTTTACTACGGTATATTAATAAAGAGACTGCAGAGTGTGAGCGAACAAGCAGCCAGGAGCTCAGAGAAATTGTTGTTATTGACTGAATTAGATCCAGCATTGATGGACTGTGTCTTGGACAGAGCTCAGCAGAAAGTCACTGGATTAAAACAAGAGCTTTCACTTTTCTGGCGCTGTTATTTACGGAATCTGCAGAACAGTCTGTGCACTTTATTTATTGATTACAACCTGAAGATTTGGACCGCTGCATCTTTAGGTTGCTATTGGTTTGCCATTGTCACATCAAGAAGAGTATAAAATAGTGAAAAAAAACATTATAAACATTTTATTTTAATATTACGTCTCAGTCTCAGATACCATCACTGTCACTCAGGGGTCACTCAAAAGGTGCTTGATCTGTTCATAAATAAGAACTGAAATTGAACAATAAATGTTTATAGTAGCATGATGAACTCTCATGATGTGCTAATCATTTTCTTTTAAATGTTGATTATCTCATAAACAACTACTGTAAAAGAAAGATAATAGTGTACACCCATACCCTGCATTCTGGGGTGTATCTTTCTTGAGTTCCTTTGACGAAGACCCCAACTTGGGCCCAGGTTCTGCTGATCATGGCAGAGAGTGTGAGCGTTCAAACCCTTGGAGGAACATAGACCTGTGACTTTGGGTCACGTGATGCGTCTGGAGCCAGCACATTGGTAAGGTCAGGTCTTTGAGCTTTTTTGATTTTCTCAATATGAAGTAAATGGACATTTTAGAACATGGGCATTGCTCTAAAATAGATTAATTATAATTTACATTACAGTTGTAAAGTTAATTGTTTTTTTTTTTTTTTTACCTGTCCCGTCCTTCCTAAATGCCTGGACAGTTTTTTATCTCCAGGGGAGTGAACAGCTGGTGTGGTGTTTCCTCCTCTGGATGGAAGCTGTCAATTTATGTAATTATTTATTTATTTTTTTAAATTATGTACTATTACAAATTAAAGACTATTTTGCATTAATTGCATCAGGACAGGAGGGTGTTAAAAGAAAAGGGGGAAGTGGATGAGAGATGTAGGTGAGGGGGGAAGATTCAAGAGTTCCTACCTGAACATACCATATCAGCTTGTTACAGTTTGTGCCGTACATACATAACTACCGTATTTTTCGCCGTATAAGACGCACTTTTTCTTCCCCAAAACTGAGGGGGAAAAGTTGGTGCCTCTTATACGGCAAATGCAGAGCGCCGCGGAGCAGAGGGCGGTCACGGCCGTAGGAGAGCCGTAAGAGAGGCCGCGGCTTCGGCCTAGCTCCTGTTATGGTAAAAAATATACCTTCTAAATTGATAATAAACACTGGAGACCGTTTGAGAGAGAACACAGCAAATGCAGCTATTTATTGTAAAGATTTAGCACTCTCAACGCATTTCCTACACACGTGTTATCCGCATTGGAAGAAGAACCTCGAGCCTCTCAAAGTAAGACACGCGCTGGAAGAAGGGCGGGACTGAAGTATGACGTGTCTCTTAAAAGTTTCTCGAATTACATTTCTCTAAATGACCACTAGATGGTAGTATTATATAGGAAAATTCCCATCACACTCCGGAGCCATCTGTGCGCGCTAATGTCATCGCCCATCTCTGCTCGGATCGTAAGGAGCAGGTATGAAACATTACAACCTTTTTTGTTACTTTTACTGTTTACTGACTGTTCATGTTACATGTTTGGCATATAATTGTTCTTTAAACTGCTGTTAACTTTTACACAGTTGATATTAAATATTTTACTACAGTATTTGGTTCAGAATCTTTTTTTCTAGATCTTCCTCTTTTAAAATTGGGTGCGTCTTATATGGCGAAAAATACGGTACATACCTGTACACATGTATAAATATACATACACACAATTAATGAACTATGCGGGGTAACAATGAGGCCACTTATAATACAGATGATAGATCACTGACGGGGAGTGGACAGAATCACACGCGTCGCATTACGATCTAATCTGAACGGAGACACACAGACATATTAAATAAATCAGTGAGAAGTGCCTAAGACAGGAGACCTCCATAAGCAGCAAACCAACGTCCCATCTGTCATCTCTACTCTTCTGTGACCCAGGTGGGATGTGGGCTCTGCCTCAGGCCATGCCCCACAAACAGCCAACAGCTTCCCGATAGGCCAATTCACCCATTATTTTTTTAATGGCACTGTTTTGTGGGCGGGCTTAAACACAATAGCGTGCATTGATATTCCACATTGTTCCTTCCCAGCAGTCCTCTTTTCCTGACGGTTGTTTAACCAACCGCATTATCACTGCCACGACTGATCGAACCTCTCAAAAGTTTGTTCTGTCTGCAGCTTTAAAACCATTAGTTCCAAAAAACCAAACAGTTATTTGTCTCAGTCACAGGAGTCTTAATCTTTGTCAGGATGGGCCTGAAATAAATCCTAGGCATGCTTTTTGTGGCTTTAAGAGACGCTTCCTTCATGGATTCTTCAGTTACTGCAGTGAACTTGCAGATTATTTTCTTGAATACTACTCATCAGAAGATGCTCCTTTTGGGATCTTGACTTCCGTGTACGGTCTGGACGTCTCTGTAAAATGGTTGCACTTCCATCTTTCTTAAATTTTTGGATCACTTTTGCTATCGTATTTTGACTGATATGTATAGCTTTGCTGATGATCTTGTAGCGCTCACCTTTTTTGTGTGAGGAAATCATTTCCTTTCTCAGATTTTGTGACATTTCTCTTCCATAAGGAGCCATTACTGACAGCATGAAATGGGAAGGACTTTTCCCTGTGAAGGCATGCCCTCTTAGGGTGCTTTGAACACCTCCAGTTTGTTTAATTTGGTTTGGATTTCAGACTGGTGTTGCAATCGTTGCCCACAGATTTTGCCCACATTGTCACCACACTGATTGCTCAGAACTGCACCAGTTGAAAACACAGTCATGTGACATCATATGGCCCATCCGGTGGTCCCATATGCTATCGTATGTGTTTCGATTGGTTAGAATGAATACGCACAGAGAAATAAGTAGAAAGAAATAACAAGAGCACCTCCTCCAGAGGAATTTTCTAGTGTTAAATAAATTTTGTATATGCAAATTACCACATCTTTGCAGTATCTCACAGATAATGTTGATTCTGAAAGTCAATTCTAGCGGGTGTACTCATTTACGCTGAGCACTTTATGTTATTCATGGTTTTGAGACTGAAATAAAACGAGATGAAGAAAAAATCTTGTTGATCTTAAATCATGTTTAGAATTAAATTCTTAAATGTAAACTTCACTAATTTAAGTGTTTGCCTGTTTTTCCCGATAAACAGGAAATAAGCATGTTCATATCTGTGTTTGTTGCTACCTCTTTAAAGACGGGAATTCGTAACTAAAATAAAGAATGCGTTAAGACTTTTGTACCAGATGCAAAAACAGCATTGAGTTAAAAAGATTAAATTAAAAAATGAACTACTTTCTTTGTTTTGATGAAAGAGGTTCTGGGTTTAACAGCTTTAATTATTACAGATTTCAAATAGCGAATGAATACATTTAGTAACGTCATGGAAGAGCTCAACAGTTCTCAACCTGAATTACCCGCTCCACCAATCACCTTCCTCAATGCCCCCTTTAAAGTTTTATAAACACCAATGCTAGCCTACCGTTTCACCAAATGAAAGCAGTGAGTCAGTCTCCACAGTTGGAAGTAATTACTGCCAAATAAAGGATGACGCACTCCTGTAATATCAGTGGTTATGCTAACTAAATAAAACTACTTCTCCGAACAACAACCTCATCCCGTGCTATTTCACTTTTCCCATCATTCCCAAACTACAATTCCCAGACAGTCCCAAAACAACAATTTACATATAAATTTCCAGCAAGTCCCATTCCTGCCGTGCACATACACAACCACTCTCTGTCAATGTGCTCTTCTGAAATATTCCTTTTGGTTCCTTTGTGGAATGCTGTCGTGGATCCTCTGCTCTTGAAGAGTAATGTTTGCAAATTCCAATGATGTCTTCAAATCTTTGGCTGAATTTCAAGATTGCTTTTCTGGTTATGTCACTTATGAGTCTTTGTTTTGTTTTAACAACTGAAAAATGTTCCTACACACATCACTCCGCACTAATTTTTGTACTGCTGACTGATATTCTATTTTTGATTTTATATATTATGTCTATTTTTTATTTTATACTGTGTTAGAATGTCTATTTTGTAAATTTGGATTTATATTTTATAATTTTATTACCTGTATTAGTGATGGGATTTGTGGCTCTTTGGAGGGAGCCAGATCTTTGGGATCCGTTCACTTTAAAGAGCCATTCAAAAAACTGGCTCATTTGGCTCTTTTTTTTGCCTTTTAAGAAACCAGCCTGGGGTTCATTTATTTTTAATCTGGAAATAATCACAAGAATTTTTTTATATCATTGGACACATGTGAAGAAGATGTTAAAGTCTGATATGGATTCTTTATAAATATTCCACCGCCATTTTACTGAGTTGACAGTGAGATCACTATTTACACTTTGTATAAAATGTATGTGTGTAAAACTACTTTAACTTGTTATTTAATGCAACACCTAAACACTTATAAATACACAAATAAAAAAAAAAGTTTTACACACAAACTTTAGTAGCAAAATTTCCACACATGTACATTTTTAACAATACTGAAAAACTATATAGTTATAAAATATTGTTTATTAAACCCAATTACAAAATAGGTCTGAACAAAATAAATTACCGGTACCTACTACTATTTCCAAAATGATAAAACAGTTCCAGTCTTTATGGAGAAACCCAAATGTTCTCACTTTGGAATGCTTGTGGTGGTTTCTCCTCTGTGAGTATTTTCCCAGTTTTGGAGAAAATTCTTTCTGAAGGCACTGAT